>VZQC01002770.1:327735-397281 GCA_009823505.1 Rhizomys pruinosus
TAATAAACACTTCCCTGAATACCAATATTACTTTATATAGTTAATTATAGTATTTTAATTGCCATTGTGCGAATTTGTGAATGTAATAAAACACTTTTGACATGCTAATCAAATAAAACAGTATAAGATTTAATTATCAGCATTTAAAGGAATTTATGTACTAGATTGTCTCTGTTGCCAGAATCGCTTAAGTGATTTAGGAATGTCAGAAGCCTCTTAAATATTTTATTTTGTTCTTAAAGTTAAAATAGCATTTTTTACATGCTCACTGTAAAAAAAAACAAGGTTGAACCTAGTAAAGAAAAATGAAAACATTACAATTCTTTACAACTCAAATAAAATTCCTATTGATATTTTTCCCTGTATTTATGTGAATATTTCATTATATATGCACACATATTTACATATACCTAATTTTACTGTATATGTAATATAGTAATCTATTACTTATCATTGAAAGTGTAATGTTATTTATTTATTTATTTATTTATTTATTTATTTATTTATTTTTGGTCTTTTTGAGACAGGGTCTCCCTGCAGTTCCAGCTGGCCTGGAGCTCACTCTGTAGACCAGGCTGGCCTTGAACTCACAGAGATCCGCCTGCCTCTGCCTCCCAAGTGCTAGGATTAAAGGCGTGCACCACCACACCCGGCAGTGTAATGTTATTGTTATCTATTCTTTTGTTTCCTCATCACTAAATACAAGATTCATTTGAATCATCCTGGTATATCATGGCAGAGTGTGTGAAACACTGTGATTTATCTAACCTCTTTTTAAAGATTTAGATGCCACATCTAGTTACCTTTCTGTTGTTGTGATGAAACACTGACCAAAACCACCTTGGAGAGGAAAGTTCGATTTCATCTTATCCTCCCAAGGCACTGTCCATCACTGAGGAAAGTCAGGGCAGGAGCTCAAGCAGGAATCCGGAGCCAGGGACTGAAGCAGAGACCATGGGGGAATGTGGTTCCTGGCTTGCTTCCCCATGGCTTGCTCAGCTTTATTTTTTTATGCAGCCCAGGAGCATCTGCCCATGGATGGCACCACCCACCATGGGCTAGTTCCTCCTACATCAATTAGTCATTGAGAAAATGCTTCACAGACATGCTCACAGGCCAACTAATGGAAGAGATTCCTTAACTGAGATTTCCTTTTCTGGTGTGAGGCTACTATGACAGCATCCTTTTATTTCTGTGTCTTTTGTTAGCATTTTTGTAAATTAGTCATTTTGTTTTTGCACAACTATCTTAAGACAAAAATTTGGTTTCTGAGCCAAAGGGTAATTAATAATAATAATAATAATAATAGTAATAATATATGCCAGTTGCCAGGGTGCCCTCCACCTTTCTTTCTCAGTTGTCACTTCCAGCAGAGGAGGAGGGTGCCTGCTTTTTTAATTTTCTAATATTTGATTTTGTTTTACTTAAAACCTGGCAAATGTTCAGAATATATATTATTACATTAAAAACTGTTATTATTTGATTATTTATGAGGGTTTACATATTTGTAAGTGCTCATTGACCACTAATATTTCTTCTTTGATCAGTTACTTAAAAATTTTTATTGGGATGGTTGTCTTTTTAAAAATTATTTATTTATTTATTTATTTATTTATTTTAATTTATTTATTTTATTTTATTATTTTATTTATTTCGGTATGTGTATCAATGTACTGTCTGCATGCAGGTTTGTGCACCCGTGTCGTGCAATGCCGCGGAGGTCAGAAGAGGGTCTCGGATTCCCCTGGAACTGGAGTTCTCCTGGAATTGGGGTTTCAGACGGCTCTCGGCTGCCATGTGGGTGCTGGGGATCGAACCCAGGTCCTCTGTAAGAGCGGTCGGCGCTCTTAACCGCTAGGCCATCTCTCCAGCCCCTATTTATTTATTTATTTATTTGAATGTACTGTCTGCATGTAGGTCTGTGCACCCATGTCGTGCAATGCTGCAGAGGTCAGAAGAGAGTCTCGGATTCCTCTGGAACTAGAGTCCTCCTGGAATTGGAGCTACAGACGGTTCTTAGCCGCCATGTGGGTGCTGGGGATCGAACCCGGGTCCTCTGCAAGAGCAGTCGGTGCTCTCAACCGCCAGGCTATCTCTCCAGCCCCGGAATGGTTGTCTTTTTAGTTTACCAGTAAGATATGTTGAATAGTGAGATATTGTCATTTGGATTTCCAAGTTGTTTGACTTTTAATTGTGACTCTAGTGGTTTTAAAATTTAAATAAATGTCATTTATTTAAAAATTACTTTATTTTTATTTATCTGTACATGTGTGTGTCTGCACGCTCGTCTGCTGCATATGTCTGTTCTGCCCATGGCGACCAGAAGAGGGCACTGGATTCCTGGGAGCTGGAGTTTCGGGTGATTATGAGCTGCCTGATGTGGGTGGTCCTCCACACAAGTGGAGAGTGCTCTTAACCACTGAGCATCTCTCCAGCCCTTACTGTTCTTTCAACTAAAAAATTATCTAGAAATTTATAAAGAGGATAGAGATAGGAGAGGGGTTCCGAGTGTGATCAGAATACATTGTGTGAAAATGATCAAAGAATCAATAAAAACATATTAAAAGTTTATAAATGTATTATTTATAGTTCCAAACTTTTGTACTGTAGGTAGGAATGCTCTGTTACTCAGTGTTGAAAGAATCTTAAAGCTGTTTTTTATATAATATTTGAACCATCTGAGATTTAATAAAGTCAAAGACAAAGAGCCAGTATTATTTTTACCCCAACTGCTAGTTAGCTCTCCGAATGCATGGTTATTTAATCCTTTATTATTGATTTAAAATAGCTCACCCTATATTAAGTCCCTATATATTTGAACTGATATGAGGCATATCATACTTGCTCTTAACCTAAAGTCCAAGAAGCAGTGCTTTATGGGACCTTTTGTCTTTTATTTTTATTTTATTTTGTGGTGCTGGGGATTGGGTCCAGGGCTCTGTGCCTGCTAAGCAAACATTCCATTACTGACTATGCCCCCAGGTCCTCTCCTGTGCTCCTTCTGAGAGACTACAGTTGGACCTTATTCCTGTTGTTTTATACTGGCTTTAATGGGATAAGGATCACTTTATTATCTTTTCAGATTATATGTCCATTTTAACAAATTGACTCAAACTTTAAAATCATTTGGCTGAGCTAACAGAAGCCTTGGAATATTACCCAGTTGGTATTGTCTGGTACATATAGATCTATTGAAGAATACTGATACTTTTATAATACTACATACTCTCATTAAGAAAAAATAATGTTTTTCTTCATAGATGTAAGTGTTCTTTTATGTATTTCAGTAGCATTTTATGCCTTCATAAAATATTTTTACAGATATTTAAAGTTTTTAGATATTGAGGAAATTAATCTGCCTTGTATTTATATTTTAAATTATTTGTCAAAGTATAAGCTATCATTTATTTATTTATTTATTTATTTATTTATTTATTTATTTATTTTATATCCAGACACTTTAGAGAACACTTGGGGGTGCGTTTGTGTGTGTATGTGTGTGTGTGTGTGTGTGTGTGTGTGTTATCTTTTGGCAAATTGTAGTTTTCACCAAGTGGTATTCAGGAGACTAAAGAAATACATTTAACAAATGTAGGGTGTGACTTAATAAGACAGTGGAGTCAAAACAGGACAGTGTTTATGGAATATAATTTGTCCTTCTAGGGAAGACTGACTATGGCCTAGTCCCCATCACTGGAATATAATGTTGGATTAAGCATACTAAGCATGTATGGAGAGATTGTTCTTATCAAATTATCTAATACTCTGAAATATCCTTTAGTACTCCATTAATTAACTTCTGATGACTGATGTTTGTGAATTCTGTATTATTTATGTAGGCAGGGGAAGAGCTGGGTTTTTAATTGAGATTGAAACAATATATATATATATATATATATTGTTTATATAAATATATATATATATATATATATCCCTCTTATCCAGGAGGGATAATAGGAAGAAAACAGGGAAACTCGAATTGCTATCCTTAAAAAGTAGATGGCTAACAATTTGTTAATTCTGAGTCTGCTAACTTATTTGTTTATTTATTTGTTTATTTATTTATTGTTTTGTACATAGCTATGGATTTCATAGATTTTAATATGTATATAAAGCATGATGTGTGAAAGACATGTAAACTTTAGTGTGAATCATATTTTTCTTTGTTCACGTGACAAGGTTAATTTATATAATGCATACTTTGCTTGCCAGAAAATCACTAATGCTTTAGATTTGATGCAAAGAATGACTAGAAATCTCATCTTTATGATAGTAGGTGAACAAAACAAGCTTTAGAAAAATGAAAGACTATCCAATGCAGATGATGAAGAAATAGTGTTGAAAAGCATGATGAGCAGTAGCAGTTTGATTACAGGAACATATTTGATGTGCAATACCTTAACAGAAACCTTATAACAACACCAACCTAAAGTTGGAGCGAAAACCATTTGCCCAATTTAATAGATAATAGAAATAATTCTTTTTATGCATTGGCACTGTCCAAAGATTAACAGCTGTAAAACATAGCACATTAAAAGTAATTCAAAATATTCACTTGTGACCAGACTGAAACAATGAAATTTATCAGAAAATTCAAAAGCAATATAAAAAATTCATAGTTGAAAATTTATTTGAATATTTTTAACTATGTCTTATCCACTTCATGGAATAACATTGTGTTCTAAGACATCAAGAAACTATAGACTTGTATAGTACATGATGACGAATGATATTATGTGTATGTATGTATACATATAAACAGTAGTATAATACAGTAATATCTATATGAAATTGAGTGTTTTATTATTAATTATTATTAATATTATTAATTATTTATTAATTATGCTACACACTGCACAAAGTATGTTAGCACCCTACTAACTACATAACTATTTTGCATGTATCTAGTAATTAGATACATTTCCATGTATCTTGTAATTATTCAAGACCACAATCTACAAAGTATTGGAGAATAATTGGATATATATCCTATAGCATGCATTTGGGTATAATTTGAAGAAATTCCATGTTATTTTTGCAGCCACTCAAATAAAAGACAACTTCTTGTCCCAAGTAATCCTACCACCTTCTTGGAACATATACCTGTCGCTTCTTCCAGCTCACCCCCTCCCATGTGCCCCTTAGGTGTAAGGTAGGCTGGCATTGCCACCTGGTGGCCATATGGGGAAATTTGTGAACTAACATCTTCCTTGGCTCGTTGACCCTTGGTGAACCTGAGGCTTCAGACTGGACTCATTGGTATGTTGAACGCCAAATCCAGGCTTAAGAGCTGGAAGTGTATGCCTGACCCATAGGCAAGGAGAGATGGGAAATTAAGGCCAAGTTCTTAGAAAGATTTCTTAGGGGATCTAGAAAACAAAGAAGCCCTAAGGACCATAGCTGTAGGACTAGAGTGAGAGCAGGTGCTGGACTCTAAGACAAAACATTTGCGAAGTACCTCCATCAGAGATGCTTGACAGAGTCCTGAAGTTCAGCAAGAAGGTGTACCTTTACTATTGTTGTTGTTACTATTGCTATTTTATATTATTTAGTGGAGTGACTGCATTCATCCTTATGGTGGGATCAGTGTAACTGTGGGGCTCCACTCAGTACCAAGAACTTTCTTCAGGGCTTCCATTTTATTTAAAAGTTTTACCAAATGCTTGTTCCCATAGCTTGAAACTGAGACAATTTCTTTGTTTTCCTCTTTTATTTGTTTATTTTTAAGGGATTCTGCAATACAATAACACAGTTGTTTTCAGATAACATTGACGTTACTCAGTTTGCTGTACAATTAGGTAATTGGTGCATTTTGCAAGTATCTAGGTCCAAATTTTGAACAACCCAAGGTTCCCATAGTCCAGTTGGTGATGCTTGTATGCACAGGCATGTTGATCAATTAGGAGTCCAGACTATATTGCTATAGTCTCATGATTCACCCCTATCTCTCCACAGACCTTACAGTCTACCATGCCTCCTCTTCCATAATTTGTTCCCTGGGCTTTGGGAAAGGGGCACAAGTGGGTGAGAAGAAAACAGTCTACTTTCTTTGGAGTTGTCATTTTGGACTCTAGTCTGTTCAGGTTGTTTTCCTTCATGGGTTGACAGCTTATCCGATGATACCTTTTTAGTCATACTAACAAAGCACAAGCAATTTGATGTACAGGCATTTAAGCAGTACTAATTATTATGGCAAGCTAAGCTGTGAGCATAGACACAGATGCTTGGATGGTATGCTAATCCACAAACTGTGGTTTCTCTATAAAGGGTGACAAGTTCTTATTGTGGCTTATAACATCTCCTAACCACTAGAGGACATAAGCTTGTGGCATCCGCTGTGAGTTATTCCTCCAAGGAGAGAGCTAATAGCCAATTATATTCTGAATTATATATAAAACAAACAATGTGCTTGCCACTGTTGCACAGTATTCCAGGCTAGTTGAGGTTGTAGCTGATATACTGGACAGAGGAGTCTTGCTTGTCTCATAGGAGACCAATATTTGCTGTATTGCTTATAGTTGGCCTTTGGCAACTACTCTGATGGAAGATTCAACAGCAAGTTGTACATTAGCAAGTGATGTCTCATAACACTTTTTCATGCTCACGACCAGGTCTTCGACAACGGTACTTACTGCTCTTCTCTTTGCATATATCCAACTTACTAGGCAAAAGGGTTTTATATAATTTTGTGGGGGGGGGGTTGAATCCCTTAGCGAACATCTCCTAGGCAGAATAATGCTCTTGTATGAGTCGGCAGTTTCCTGTAACTTGGCTAAAGATATTTTGATAAGTAACAGATTATAGAGAACTTTTACTATTATATTTGTCCTCGATTACCTTTACATCAGTTTCACATCTATGTCTATCAGTTAATGAAAAAAGGGGGTATTTATACCTGTTTATAAGAAATTATACCACTTATAGAGTTGGTCTAATTTACAGTTTAGGAGTGATTCTTCAGTATCATCTGTTTTTTTTTCTTTTCCGTATAAATGGGAGTAGGTAGGGAAGGTTTACGGTCGTCATCGGAAGGTAAAGTTATTATAGGGCACATTATAAATAGTTAACCCAATCATAGGATTTCAGAGAGTGATCAGTTGTCTGTGAACTCAGGGTCGTGAGGGTTCGCTCTTTTTATTGTTCAATGGGTCAGCCTCTTTAGCTGGTGTTTCCCATTCTATACCTGCACAGCCAAAAGTGTGTCTATTTTCAGTCATTATTTGATGCTGAATTTTTCTCTGGGGAACATAACATTCTCCTCATATTGTTAGTTTCAAGATCTCAAAATTGAAAATTTATCAAATGGGATTGGGAACACAGAGTTTGACCATTTGTAGTCCGAGTAAGGGAATGATATACCCCACTCCCACATCCCTTCTTTTTTTTTTTTTTTAACTTTTATTTTTAGTTTTGGACCTAATAGTGCCTAGTTGTAGTTACACACTACCCATAAACAGGAGCAAGCATAGTTTTCGCATAAATTTACTAAATGTTCTATTGCTGTTATTATTTATTTATTTATGTTATTTATTTGGGAAGGTAATAATTAAGCTGTAATTCTTTAAATGTACTACAGTAAAAGAAAGTGTTTACAATGTGATTGTTGTTATATTCAGAGAAAATATAGATGACCTTTACCTTAATATTTGTTGTACCTTAACACACTCCCTAACGGTAATGTTTGAAGGTTCTAGATAATCAGATTTAAATAAATAAAACAGATTAATCATTTATATTTCCAATTAGTTCAAATGTATTACCTTTTCACCAAAACCTACTAACACAGATTTAACCAATCTAAACATTTTTCACTAAGTCTTTAAATATCCTATAATAGGTGGATGAAGCTTGGGAGACTTGAGTACCTGCCAAATAATTTTTACTCAATTATAACAATTGCTCGTTCAAGCTATATGATTAGACTATGAACTTCCAGTAAAATCAAGTCCATAAAGTTATATGTTTTTAGTTTGATTTCTGCATAAATCTTAAACTGAAATTACCTCTTTATTAAGAATTATGATTATTTTATAAGATATACCCCTTTTAAACTGTAAATCTTACAGAGTGGATTTTGAACTGAATCATCTTCCTACAAGCTCGTTGGACCTTCTTCAGGACTGGCATGAAAACCTGCTTTAAAGACTTTCAGTATTTGTCTTTTCTTTTTTTTTTTTTTTTTTTTGAGTACAAGCATACCTTCATGAATAAACCAATTTGCAAGCAGTTGTTCCCCAAACCCACACAGCCCAAGGCTCCCACCATCCAGCTGGAGGGGCTTGAACTTCAATCAAAGTTGATCAAATAAGTCCAGACTAGATGCATAGTGTTTATGTTTCCCCTAATCGCAGCCCTTACATTCTACCACACTTCCCCTCTCCGCAGATTGTTCCCCTTAGGCTTAGAAAAAGGGGCACAGGTGGACAGAAGCAGAACAGTCACTTTGCTCTGGAGATGTTGTTTTGGACTCTGATCAGTTCTGCTGTTTCCTTTCATGGGCTGACACGTTGTCCAGGAATAACCTTTACATATCATAAACAGTTATTACACCTATGGTCCTCAGAGATGTTTTTGCTTGTGCCAGTTTGAGGCTTTGTTTCTTTTCTCTTTCTCCTTTTTTAGTGTTAAGATGGGTCAGCTTCACTGTCTGGTATTTCTTGGTACAACACTACAAACGATGGAAGCTGTAACTTTTCTTTCTAGCTATTGAGTTGGTGACAGTTTTGACCTGCGGGAACATACAAGATCTTTTCTCTATAGTTAGTTTTTACAGATTAAATTGAAAGTTTTTGACAAAAGTTTTTAATATGTACACTGTATCCCCCCTTTTTTATTTTCAATTTTTTATTTATTTATTATTTTTTTATTTTCGACATCATGAGTATCAAAAAGGCAGTTGTTAGTACAATAACCTATAGGCCAGGAACCAAGGTTGTAAATTTCATTAAGATTTATCCAAGTTTCTGGGTGAGCTGTATTGTTGTTAATTTGGAGCAAACCTAATTCCTTAAGTTAAATTATCTCAAGTAAAAGACGGGAATGTTAAAGATGTCTGTGAACTCAACAAAATTTATAGAGAACTATTTGTGTATGTTAATCCCATAGTTATTGTGTATATAAATTTTAAGTATAAAGACCATGTTGTAATTTTAAATTTAAATACCTTTAAGTAATAAGATAGGATCGTGTCTCCTTCTCCGCACCCTCCATCACTCCTCCAGTTCAGATTTCAGTCAGTTTTCTGATGACAGCTTTCTGTTGTTTGTCTTTTATGAATTTATTTATTTATTTATTTATTTATTTATTTATTTTTGGTCTTTTCGAGACAGGGTCTCCCTGTAGCCCCAGCTGTTCTGGAACTCACTCTGTAGACCAGGCTGGTCTTGAACTCACAAAGATCCGCGTGCCTCTGCCTCCCAAGTGCTAGGATTAAAGGCGTGCGCCACCACACCTGGCTATGTTGTTGTTCTTTTAATGTGCATCCCTCTCCACAAGAAATATTAACAACTGGGTTATTGATGCTGGCATCCACAGACGAGGGATACCATTCGTCATTTGTTTTTCTGGGACTGTGTTACTTCACTTAATATAATATCTTCTAGCTCCATCCATTTACCTGCAAAGTTCATGATGTTGTCTTTCTTTGAACTCCATTGTGTATATGTACCACATTTTTTCTATCCACTCATCAGTTGAGGGGCATTTGCGTTGGTTCCAGCTTTTTGCTATTGTGAACAGAGCTGCAATAAATATAGCTGTGCATGTATTTCTGCAGTAAGATGAGTCTTGTGGGTATATACCCAGGAGTGGTATGACTGAGTCAAATGGCAAGCTCATTTTGAGTCTTCCAAGGGTTGTCCACACTGCTTTCCATAGTGGCTGTACAAGTTTACATTCCCACCAGCAATGGATGAGTGTTCCCCTTTCCCCACAACCTCTCCAGCACTTGGTATCATTTGTTTTCTTGATCCTGGCCAGTCTTATCAGAGTGAGGTGCTATCTTAGAGTGGTCTTAATTTGCATTTCCCTAATTATTAGTGACGTTGAACAGTTTTAAGATGAAACTGAGACAATTTCATATGGAGCAAATCTAATCCCTGTTCCCCATTTCTTCCTATCTTCCCTTTCCTCTGTTCCTTCTTCATAGTTCCCATTTCTCATTCCCTTTTCTTTTCTGCATTTATTCTTCTTGCTTTTTTTCAAAGTGAAACTTTTTTTGCCTTTTTAAAAAATTTTATTTATTTTTGTATGTGTATGAATTTACTGTCAGCATGTAGGTTTGTGCACCTGTGTCGTGCAATGCCGCAGAGGTCAGAAGAGGGTCTCGGATTCCCCTGGAACTGGAGTTCTCCTGGAACTGGAGTTACAGATGGTTCTTAGCCACATGAGGGTGCTGGGGATCAAACCCAGGTCCTCTGCAAGAGCAGTCGGTGCTAAGCTATCTCTCCATCCCCATGAAACATTTTTATAGCTCTTTATTTTCCTTTACAACTATTGTATATGAACATAAATGTGGAAGCAAACTTGAATCAGAAATATTTTCTCTTGACACAAACTAATAAATACATGTGTACACAACTACACGAAGGACATTTGGGATAGGAATGCATGGAATGTTTGCTTGGGGACTATTTGGTGATCAAAATCCTAAAATGTTAAACATGACAAGATGAGGCTGCCAGGAGCAGCAGTACCATGAGTTCTGATAGAGTGCATTGTCCTTGGTTAGCAATCAGAGACGCCAGCTGACAATACAGGAGCCGGAGCTCAAGTCTGCATTGTTACAGTTCGAATATGAGTGCCTCCCACGTGTTAAGTGCTTGGTCCTCAGCTTGTGGCACTACTTCAAGAAGTTCTGGCAACTTTAGAAGATAGGACCAAGCTGGACATGAACTAGGTCACTGGGGCCAGCCTTTGAAGGTTGCAACTGTTCCTCTATCACTTCTTTCCATCCCTGTGGCATGAATAGCTTCTTCCTCTAATATATTTATTCTTGATTTCCTAGGAAAAACTCCTTTAGCTTTAAAAAAAAGTCATTTTGGCCAACTGTTATAGAGTAGGATCAAAAGGTTATTCCTGGACAAACTGTCAGCCCATGAAAGGAAACAGCCAGAATTGACCAGAGTCCAAGACAACAGCTCCAGAGAAAGTAGACTCTTTTGCTTCTCATCCACCTGTGCCCCTTTTCTAAGCCTAGGGAACAATCTGCGGAAGAGGGGGCGTGGTAGAATGTAAGGGCTGCGATTGGGGTGAATGGAGAAACTACAGCAATATAGTCTGGACACTCATTTGATCAACTTGATTGAACAAACAACCTGTCACCCCCCACTGGATGGTGGGGCTGTAGGTGTTTGGGCACAACAGCCTGCAGATAGGTTTTGCATGAAGGATGCTTGTACTCATGGATTATCACTTAGTGTTAAAAAATGAAAAAAAAAACAGAGAAAGATGCAGGACAGTAATGGCAGAATGCATGATCTGGGATCGGGTGGGGTGGGGTGGGGGGAAGGGAAAGGGAAATATGCCTGAACTGAATTGGAAAATGATGTATGAAATACACAAAGCATCAATAAAAAAATGAAAATTAAAAAAAATAAAAAATTGTGCTAAAATGTACTTCCTTAACCATTTGTAAGCATGTAGCTCAGTAGTGTTAACTACATTCATTGTTGCACAACTAATCTCCAGACCTCTTCCCTGTCATAAAACTGAAACTCTCGAGCCATTAAACGACCCCCAGATCCTTCTGGCAGCTGTTTTTTTATGGAGGTATAGTGTGGTGGGTAGATCTTAAGTGTAAGATTTGATGAGCTTTGACAGATACATACCCCCATGTAACCACAGCTCCAATCAAGATGAAGTATGCTGCCACCTCCCTGCAGACTCGCCTTTCCCCCTTTTTCTGCGGGTTTCCAACTCTTGCCCTGAGGCAAACAATGTTCTGATTTCTATCATCATAGATTAGTCACCTGTTCTAGAACTTCACACTGAAAGTTCTCTTTTGTGCTGACCTCTTTCTTTCAACATAATCCTGAGATTTGTACATGTTGCATCTTTTGGCTGTTTGTTCATCTTTATCATCAAGTGCTGTTTATTGTATGAAGACACAGTGATGTGTTTATCTGTTGATGGACATCTGAGGGTATGGATTTTTTGCTCTCATGAATAAACCTGTTATGAAAGTTTAAAAAAATCATTTTGGGAGCCAAAATATAATCCTAACTTCAGTGGATAAGCCCATCGTTGTCGGTCGTTCTTACCAAGAAAAGGGCAGGCAACATTTGTGAAACAAGATACTAGTGTAGTCAACGCCTGAGTCCTTGGAATGGACTGGAAGTCCCTTCAAATCATTGTGGATGCAGTTCTTCCCTCTACTGTACAGGATTTCACTTTGTATCTGCTTTCAAAGAGTTTGTCTCTCTCCTTAATTGCTGCATCCTCAACATTTAGGACAGTGCCTGCCACATAGAAATAGTTCTAATAATATGCTCAGCCTTGGTATTTGTGAGTTCTCTACCAGCAGATCGCATGCTATGTAGTTAGGCTATTAGATCTGAACTGAATATGTACAGATTGTCTTCTTGCCAGGAATCCCTAAGTGATATACTACAGCAGCTATTTACATAGTATTCATATCATATTAGCTATTACAAACCATCTAGATATGATTTAAAGTTTATAGCAGGATGTATGTAGATTATGAGCTATTTTGCATAAGGGACTTGAACAGCTTTGGTATCTGTGGTAAGATCCAATTAGAACCAATCCCAGCAACAGCTCTATTTGTTGAAGGAATGAAGGAGACATTCTTGGTGAATAAACAAATCTGGCTTGCTCATTTTTACCATATTTTAGTTTTGTAAGTGTTGCAGTAATGCTAATCTCCATTAAAAAAACCCACGATTTTGAAGTTTTGTGGGTTAAGCCTGCAGAGGGTTTTTAGCAGAATTTTTTAATTTTCAAACTACCAACTGACTGACTTTCAGAAAATGAGCTGTTGGCACGTTAAAGATGCTTGTACCTTTCCATGTGTCAATACTGAATCATTTATACACAGAAAGAAAAGCACCAGCTTCCTTCAAGACCATTAAATATAGAGGATAAAAACGAAATTTCAGAAGCTGACAGATATTAAGCTTTTGGCCAAACATCTTACCGTATATGTTTTTGTATGTCTGCCCAGTCTCTTCAGGATTGTAAATCCTTGATAACAGAGTTAGAGAAATATTTATTATCTCTATAGAGCTAAGCACAGAGAAAACATCAGATTTGCCTAATGTTTCTCAGAACTGTGCCTTTTCTTGTGATCCATCTCAGAACTGGAGCATGAGGCAAGCTGCTTTTATTTAAAAAATGTTCTGTTTAGTGAGAATTTTATGGGCATAAAAAAGTAATCAGTTCCTACTTTCTATTTTACAATCTTAAGATTCCTCAAATATCTCACAAATCTGTGATCTGGGTAGACTTCTGCTATCCTGGGAAGGGGATGCTCGAATGTTTGAATGCATTATAATATCACGGTGACAGACCTTTCCTAAGTTACAAAGATGTGCCACAACTCCTCACACCAAGCCCTGGCATCTTACTCCTGATTTAATGGTGGTGACCATGGGGAGAGGGCAGACACTCCGTCTTTACCTCCTTGGATGGATCATAGATTGTCAGAAGCTGCAAGGTTGTGAGTAAACATGGACTAACTTTATCAAAGGGCACTAAAACCGAACCCTGACTTTGACTGCATGACATGGAATAAAACAGGTAACACATCAAAGCTTCTGTTTGCTTTTCTGCAAAATGGGGATAATGGTGCCACCGGGCTGTTGCGAGGATTGACGCTGGTTCCCATCTGGTAGAACTTCCCTAGCTGGCTGGGCATGATCTATACTCAGTCATCTTCCTCCTCTCTTCCAGGTACCTTGGCATCACCAGGCCCCTCACGTACCCCGTGAGGCAGAATGGGAAATGCATGGCAAAAATGATTCTGTCTGTCTGGCTCCTGTCGGCCTCCATCACCTTACCCCCGCTCTTCGGATGGGCACAGAATGTGAACGATGACAAGGTGTGCCTGATCAGCCAGGATTTTGGCTACACCATCTACTCCACCGCGGTGGCGTTTTACATCCCCATGTCGGTCATGCTGTTCATGTACTACCAGATTTACAAGGCCGCGAGGAAGAGTGCGGCCAAACACAAGTTCCCGGGCTTCCCACGCATGCAGCCTGACAGTGTCATCTCCCTGAACGGTGTGGTGAAGCTCCAGAAGGAGGTGGAAGAGTGTGCAAACCTTTCGAGACTCCTCAAACATGAGAGGAAAAACATCTCCATCTTTAAGAGGGAACAGAAAGCAGCCACCACCCTGGGGATCATAGTGGGGGCCTTCACCGTGTGCTGGCTGCCATTCTTCCTGCTCTCGACAGCCAGGCCCTTCATCTGCGGCACAGCCTGCAGCTGTATCCCGCTGTGGGTGGAGAGGACATGTCTATGGTTGGGCTATGCGAACTCTCTCATTAACCCTTTTATATATGCCTTCTTCAACCGGGACCTGAGGACCACCTACCGCAGCCTGCTCCAGTGCCAATACCGGAATATCAACCGGAAGCTCTCGGCTGCAGGCATGCACGAGGCCCTGAAACTTGCCGAGAGGCCCGAGAGAGCTGAGGTTTTGCTGTAAGGTCATTTATCACTACTGTCTTTTTATTTTCCCTCCCGGCTTTCATGCACCGTGAACGTGGGGGGAAGCTTCATGAATCAGTGGCTAGCTTATTTTCTACCAAGTATCAGATCTGAATTCACAGTAGTTTTCATCCACCCACTATAAGGCTTCACAAACTCAAGATTGGCAGGTAGTTGGATTGGAAAGGGAGAGTGGTTTGCTAATAAATTGTAGTTTATATGACCTGGAAGGAGATAGTTTCCATTCTTTCTCCATAAATCACGTGTAACTTATGTCTCTATGTCTGAATTCCTATGACATCATCATTTTAATTGCTTTTATACTTCCATGTGGCAAAACTTTTTTGATGATCTCCTGTTTCACATACAAAACCTTCTCTTGAATAAAAAGCAGTGATCTTTCCAGTATGGAATTCCTTTCCTGCAGGAGATGGTGTGATGGAGTGAGGCATTAAGAGTTAAGGAGTTTTCAGGAAGAGCTGCCTGTCTGGGTAGTTGAGAATCGATACAGTATTTGAGCTAACTTACACAATCTAGGGAGCAACCGAAGTTGGGTGTTGAGATCTGAAAACCATACTACACAGAGCTCGAGTAATAGGACTTGGGAGTTTCACAGTAGATGGCATTGTTCATAGAAGGAGGCAAAGTGGTACAGTAGTCAGCAGATCAGGTGATGCATTTTGCTTTAAGTTTAAGTAGAACAGATATCTTCGAATTTGATAGTTTGGAGAAAAACTGGGGATGAGATCACAGAAAGTGCTAGTGAGGGAGGAGATGATCCCCTGCACTGAGGAATGAGTAGGAAGAAACAGAGCAGGGAAGGGGGTACTCCAACTTTAAGGGACCCTCCCTGTCAGCTTATTGACAGAAGAGATAACAGATGTGAAGAGGGACATTATATCTCTTAATCACAACTTAGTCTAGATCTCACATAATCTAAATCCCAGGACCACATGTTTTCTATATATTGGAGCTTTTATCTTAGAACTGAACATGGCTAGCCATTCTAATTACTGAGCTGGGTATAGCTTCACAGACACTCATTTCTACTTCTATTGTATATAATCTTTTGTATATATGAAATCGTTCCTAATATAAAGTGGCATTTAAAAATTAACATGTAATATCGGGTTCTAGACTACTCATTTTCTAGACTTACATGAATATAGCAAATTTATCCCTCATATTTGCCCACCAGATTCTAAAATTCTCGGGGAAGGAACTAAGTCTTAGCTTTCTTTTTGCATAATCTATTGCAGTACCTGACAGCTACTGAACAGCTCCCGTGTGCACTCCATACCATGCTGTTTGCTATTCAGTTTTCAGAGGATTAATTTGAGGCTCAGGGCACATAGAATAATTGACCTATGATCACTCACCTGATGCCTGTTCTCCTAATTAGCACATAATACTACTTGCCAGGTGCTTTCAGTGTGGAGATAGTGAAGAGCTGCTGAATGTGTTTGAGCTAGAAACAGTAGACATCAGAGGTCTAAGAAGACAAATGGAATGGCTCTCTTACTCTAGGTGAGGTTATATTCATTAGACTTGCTGCACTATGATATTCCTTAGAAAGGAAATAAGGCAAGGCCATTGATGGTGTTTTAGGACTTGGACTGGTGGTCTTAAGGTGGAGAAATCAGCTATGCAGATTTCTTGACACAATAGCTTTGGATTAATGAGTATAGGGAGGCGAGGCATTTGGAGGAAGTATTAATGTGCAAATTATTAGTCTTGAAATTTTAGTTGGTGTGTAGCCTTATCCCCTGAAAAGAATTATTTCTTGGGACAGGTAGGTAGGTTATTTTCCTGAAATCAGGACTGTTTAGTATAGGAAAAGGAAAGCATGTTGGTTTTCATTCTTAGGAGTCATGCAGTGAAGAATGTGCTTAGGAAAGTCTTGGAAATAGTGGGAAGGGTGGACAAGGCTGGTAGTCGGAGGTCCAGTTAAGTACCTAGTATGCAAACTAGGAAAATGTAGATGATGTCCTAGACAATTCTATATTCACAGAGCTCTGAGAACCTGAGGATAAGTTCATTGATTATTTTAGCTAATAATTCACAGACAATTCAGGTAATATAGTCATAATTTTAAACGTGTAACACAAGCAGGTTTTCCAAAATAGTAATAGCCCAGATTTAATGAAGATTTATTCTCAGCCCTATGCTGAGAGCCCTCTGGGAATTATATCATGTAATCTTCAAAACTTTATGATCGGCTAGTTTTCTTCATCTCTCTTCTGAAGACTACAAAACAAGGGCTTGGACGATCAAATCATTTCCTTACAATTATTCAGATGAGATTGATAGAGTTGGATTTCAGCCCAGGAAGTCTGTGCTCAAAGTGCTTTTAGTTCTATGTTACTGTACTCTTTATAAAAATAAATCAGCTCAAATAAAGCACAAGGATATTTGCCTTTATGCCTTTAGCTAGTATGGAGCTTGGGTGTTGTTTTCCTGCGAGGCTGAGACAAGGGCCGGCAAATTTGTATCATAAAGGACCAAACATTTTTAATATTTTAAGCTATTTTAGTCATGTGGTTCTATTGAAACTACTCAACTTTGCCTTTGTCATCCACTTAAGTAAACATATATGGGTGTGTACCAACACAACTTTATGTATTATTATTTTTAATTATTTTATGTGCATGAGTGTATTGCCTGGATGTATTTAAGTGCACTTTTGTTGTGCAATGCCCATGGAAATCAGAAGAAGATGTCAAATCTACTGGATCTGGAGTTAGGCATGGTTGTTAGCTGCTATGTGGGTGCTGGGAATGGAGTCGAGATTTTCTGTAAGAGTATCCAGCATTCTTAAGTACTGAGCCATCTCTCCAATCTATGATAACATTTTATGTACAGATATGGGCAGCTGTATTTGACACATAGGCAAAAATCCCTTGATTTCAGAGAGAATTACTGTTACTAATTATATCTCTCTTAGTTTGCATTTATAACTATGTAGGATATGCAGATCACTTAAGCTTGTTGGGCTAAAAATATCCATTAATTTAAAGACATACGTAGTATTGGAGTAATTGTATGGAGTTTGTATAGCTTCCATTTTAAACTCTATACCAGGCAGTTTTGTAGTAAGCATCAATGTTAAAATATTCATTTTCAATTTTTGTATGACTTCCATACACTAAGATGGATATGAAAATATATGACCTATTATTGTTCTTATGTATGTATTTCTATACAGAAAATATACAAACACAGAAGTATGGAAATATAAGCATCTGCTTTTATGGTGTGAATATCTGTGTTCTGCTTCATATGTTGAAATACAGTCTCTACTGCAATAGTACTAAAAGGTGGGGCTTCTAGGAGGTGATTGGGTCACGAGAGCAGAGCTCCAATTAATTGGTATTAGTTCCCTTATAAAACAGACCAGAGGGAACTAGTTTTTGAATCAGATAGTCTTACCAGATACCAAATTTGATGGCACAACAGGTGTAGACTTTCTAGTCTATAGAAATAAATTTATTTTATTTATAAAGTACCAAGTTTGTTATTTTGTTATAATATCCTGAATAGACCAAGGCATATGTACACTGAGCTTATATTCTTATGGTAATGAAAGGTGGAGACAGAGATATTATGGTCTTCAAAGGAGAAGAAAATAACATATGCCTATACTAATGCTGGTCAGATAAGACTCCCCCAAAGCTACATCTATTAAGGTAGTCAAAGGAACCCAGAAGGGCCATTCCAGATAAAAAGGGGACATTTTACACAGAAGCATCAGTATAGGAGCTTATTCAAATGGCAGACTGGAGTGAGAAAGCAGTGGGGGTTCACAGTAGGAAAAAAGGCTGAGAAAACTTATGAATGATTTATACTAGTCCCAAGATTTTGGACTTTTAGTATAGGCAATGATTCTCAATTCAGAGTTATTTTGCCTCCTTCCCTGGAGACATTTGGCAATGTCTGGGGATAGTTTTAGTTCTCATAACTGCCGGGTGTTGGGGATGTTGTTAACTGACATCGACTAGGTCAGGGAAAGTGCCAGATATCCTACAATGCATAGATTGGCCTCCTCCCACAAAGCTTTACCCAACATACAAGGTAAGAAGTTGAGAAACTCTGACATAGATGGTAGTAGATCATCTACAAATCACTGTAGCTAGTGGATGGAGCCCTCAAAGAAAGGAAGAATGATTCGGTGGCACAATGAGAAGAATCAGAGGCCAGAGACTGGATGTAGAAATGGGCATTGCCAGGCACATTTGAGAACCTAATTATGTATGAAATATGGCACACATGTGGCAGGGATAGAAAGACAAATATGTAACAGTCCTTACCCCTGGAGGCTTATACTGTAGTAGACTGAGGTAACTGTTGAGGTGACAGCACTTGATCATAAAAGACACTTTCAAACAGAATAAGAACCATATGACCCACAATGCACAGTTGCATTTGAGTGGATACCAGTTGGATAACTACTAACAGATTTGACTTTTCATGTGTTGCTTTTATCTATCATATTTTGGTGACTTGTTCTTTGATGGCCTTAGGGTGGGTGACATTTGGGGTAATATTCTACTGAGTCTTAATGATATAACCAGTCCCCATGGTCTCTGGAAGAATGACAAAAGCCATCCAAACCATGCCCAGGGAAAATCCTGGAATCCTACCTAGCTACTGAAGCTTTCTCACACGTCTGGTGATCACTGTAAGGACTCTGGGAAACTACAGTTTCCCCAGCCCTTTTCCTCCTACCTGGGTTCTGGTCTCTATCACATTTGCTTCTCCCTCCACCTTCTTGCTTCCATTCTTTTCTCTCTTACCACAGTTTTCTTCCTTTCCCTGTGTGCACAATTTACTTCCAAGCATTTACCCATTTCTTCCCATTTTCTTTTTTTTATTTTTTAGATATTTTGTTGAAGTTTTGTGTATTTCATACATCACTTCTCAGTTCAATCCAGACTCATTTCCCCCTCCATGCCCCCGCCCCTCCCAACTTCATGCAGTCTGCCATACATGTCCTGTATCCCCCTTCTGAATCTTTTCAAAGCTTTTCAAAGCAGAGGATTATTTTTTTTTTTGGGGGGGAGGAAGAACACTACTGCTTCAGTCAGTTCCCTGTCTCAGTTCTTTTGTTGTTGTTGTTCCCTCCAATCCGTATCGTTTCAACATATGAATTTATATATTTATATTTTATTTTATTGTTTTGGTCTTTTTGAGACAGGGTCTCCCTGTAGTCCCAGCTATTCTGGAACTCACTCTGTAGACCAGGCTGGCCTTGAACTCACAAAGATCTGCCTGCCTCTGCCTCCCGAGTGCTAGGATTAAAGGCGTGCGCCTATGTCACACATGTACAAAAATCATGTCATCTGAAAAGAACCTGTATGTTATTTCCAAATCATATTTCAGGATTCACATTTTTCCCTTTTAATTTTATATTACT
The DNA here is from genome assembly GCA_009823505.1 of Rhizomys pruinosus. Lineage (NCBI taxonomy): Eukaryota > Metazoa > Chordata > Mammalia > Rodentia > Spalacidae > Rhizomys > Rhizomys pruinosus. The sequence continues at coordinate 347,822 of VZQC01002770.1, forward strand.
GTAAAATATACATACATACCCTCCACCCATACCAAAATTATAAAGTCTGAAAATAAGTAGCAGGTTAATTCTAGAGCCTGTTAAGGGATTCACATTCTAAGAGCACAGTTGCTTTTAGATAAAGAGAAATATAACATTAATGTTGCTCAGTTTGCCTTACAAGTAGGTACTTGGTGCTAGCATTCACAAATGAGGGATACCATTCATGTTTGTTTTTTCTGGGACTGTGTTACTTAGCATAATATCTTCTAGTTCCATCCATTTACCTGCAAAGTTCATGATATGTTTTTTTTTTTTTTTATTGCTTAGAACTCCATTGTGTAGATGTACCACATTTTCTCTATTCACTCGTTGGTTGAGGGGCATTTGGGTTGGTTCCAGCTCTTTGCTATTGTGAAGAGAGATGCAATAAACATGGCTGTGCATGTATTTCTGAGGTAGGATGAGTATGACTGGGTCATGCGGTAGGCTCATTTTGAGTCTTTTTAAAATTTTTTATTTATTTCTCTTATGTGTATGAATGTACTGTCTGCATGCAGGTCTGTGCATCCTTGTCATGCAGTGCCGCGGAGGTCAGAAGAGGGCATTGGATTCCCCTGGAACTGGAGTCAAAGACGGTTCTCAGCCACCATGTGGGTGCTGGGAATCAAAACTGGGTCCTCTGCAAGAGCAGTCGGTGCTCTTAACCACCAGGCCATCTCTCCAGCCCCCAGTTTGAGTCTTTTAAGGGTTCTTCACACTGCTTTCCATAGTGAGTTTACATTCCCACCAGCAGTGGACGAGTGTTCCCCTTTCCCCACAACCTCTCCAGCATTTTGTATCATTTGTTTTCTTGATCCTACGCAGTCTTATCAGAACGAGATGATATCAAGTGGTTTTATTTTGCATTTCCTTAATTATTAATGATTTTGAACACTTTTTAAGATGTTTCTCAGCCATCTTTAGTTCCTCACTTATCAAGTCTCTGTTCAGCTCTTTACTCCATTTTTTAAGTGAGTCATTTGTTTTCTTCTTTGTTTTTTGCATAGTTTATATATTCTGGAAGTTAATGCTCTGTCAGATGTATCAGCAGTGAAGGTTTCTTCCCACTGTGTGGGTTTTCTCTTCACATCACTGGTTGTTTCTTTTGCTGTACAGAAGCTTTTGAATTTAATGAGGTCCCACTTTTCAGTTGTTGACCTTATTTCCTATGCAGCTGCTGCCTGATTTAGAAAGTCTTTTCCTATGCCTATGTCTTGTAGGTTGCTGCCATTTTCTTACATCAACTTCAGAGTTTTGGGTTTCATGTTGAGGCCTTTGATCCATTCTTCCCATTTTCTTAGTTAGCATAACCAGAGCCTCAGGAGCCCAGCAGTCACTTGAGAATTTTCTTTGGCATAATGGAGTGAAGACAGGGAAAAAGCTGTGAATACTTTTGCACTGGTAATTCTAATACACTACTATCAATTTTAATCCTTTCACATTTTTGCAAGTATTAAAATACATATAATACAAAACCAAATGTAATAATGTGATACAAGCAAGGATTCTTTTTTCCTTTTAATTGAGTGATTTTACTCATGGATTTCAATTGCCATAAATCGCTTTTAAGTGTCATGTCGTGGGGACTTGTTCTTTGACACTATTTATGGACAGCACTGAAAGGCAATTTCTAAAATACTTTGGTATAGAAGAATATCATGGAGTTGTTTTGAAGTAGCTCTTTCTTTCCCTCTCTCCCTTTCTCCTTGCTGACTGTATTGTCTTTCTCATCAAAAAGCCTCTCATAATCCCTGTCAATTGCAGTGCTTCTTAGCAGTGACTCATTGCAGAATAACCTTGGGTTTCTGCCATGAATTCTATCAGTATGCTGCTCTGGAGTCTATGCTGAAGCTTTGGAGTTCAGTGTGATTGTATGCTTGCTTTGTGAAAAGTAGTGATTTTTTTTTAAAAATAAAAAGCAGTGAAATGCATCCCCAGGGAAATTGGGAAGAAACATCAATGCCCATGAAATCCTGGGTGTCTGTGATGAATTACTATTTTAATGGTAGAAACAAAGAGTTTGCTACTCCATGGACATTTAAAAATCCCTCACAGTGACATTTTCTTTATCATTAATTACCTGAAAATTCAGCACTTTTTAAAATTAAACAATCAACTAGTAACAATAGCTTCTTTGCTCTGTGTTTTGAAGTTTCCTACAGTTTAACATTGAAACATCTTGAAGCAGGAGGGGCAAGTAATTGCCTTCTTTTTTGTGTGCCATGCTGGGGATCAGTCAGGAATTCACACGTGCTGAGTATTCTTCACTGAGCTCCATCTTCAGCCTTACAGTCTTTGACTCTATTTTTTTTGTTTGTTTGTTTGTTTGTTTGGTTTGCTTTCTTAGTTGGTAATAAATACAGATAGCACCATGTAAGATCAAGCAACACAGGAAGGTACACAAGAAAAATAGGGCTTTAGGTATTTTTAGATAATTTGCATGGTGGAGATCATGAAAGGAATGATATTTGGGTTTTGAAGGGTAGGATTTTACTAAGAAGAGGTGTTAGGGAACACAGGATTAGGGGTCGCTCAGAGAGGAAGGACAACACAGTGTGAAGGCAGAATTGTGGGTGGAGGTACATGAAGAGCCTGGCACATGTCTCCAGCAACATCAGGAAATTGGCTGGATTGTGGTTAGGCCAGGGGGCCAGGTGGGACTTTGACAGGAGTGACACTAGGCTGCAGCAGGCATGATGCTTCCAGCAGGAGAAGGGTGGTGGAGGAGGAGGCTAATGTAAGTGTGAGGTCTCCTGCCTGGTGTGGATGCACTGGGAGGATGACATTGGTGCTAAAAGAGAGGCCCGTGGTGCCTGAACAGTCCGGGAGCTGCAATCCTTAATCATCACCATGATTGGCAGGTGGGTGATGAGGACAGATCGATTTTGGAGATGGTGCTGTCTTGAGGCCTGGAAGGATTCAGTAATGTAGCCTTCAGAGGAAGCTGGGTGTGGTCCCTCTGCCAACTGAGAAGAGGCAAAGTTCCCAGAAATGGCTCTGAAGCATCATTGTTTGGGGATCCAGCTTGTTTCCTGTCCCTGTTTCCTAGCCTGCGGGCTAGGTCTGGACTGAAATGGGACAATTGTCTTTAGGTATCATTGTGTGAGGTCAAGGGGCAAAGCAGGAAATTTTATTATGTGGGGGAAGCAGCTCTTCTAAGCAAGACATGTTGACAGTGCAGCACTATCTGAAGGACCGGACTGAGAGGGGAACTTCAGATAGAGGGAGTTGGATATAAGGCTGATTTAAATAGGGCAGAGAAGCAGAGACTGGCCTGCACCTGTAGCCTCCTAGCCCAGCTCCTAAACACAAGGGTGGTGTGGTAAGTCAAAACCTGTAAATATATGGCTTTCTGGGACAGTGGCTCTACACTAGAACGGATGCTTTCTCAGCCATTGGCTGGCACTTTTACATAGCTCAGGCCACTTCTGTGAGTCTGGGGGAGAGGCCTCAGAGGGAAACAGAATTTTGGCTTCTGCACAGGTCAGTTACTAGGCCACATATTTCCAGGTTTGAAGCAGATAAGTTTCTCAGTAGCAGTAATGATTCTTTTTATTTTTTATTCTTAGCATTTTTTTACTCTTATTGATTATTTGTGTATTTCATACATTATCTTTCAGTACAATTTAGACAACATTCCCCTCTCCCGGCCCCCCACTCCACCCCAGTTCATGCCTTCTGCCATACATACATGTCTTGCATCTTCTCTCAGTTTTTCCAAAGTTTTTTTTTTTTCTGCAGAGGCTTGTTGTTTCGGGCAGAATTTAACTGTATCAGTCAGTTCTTTAACCTAGTCTTTATGTTGTTGTTATTCCCTCCCCTTTGTATTGCTCTAACATATGCCTGTATAACCATCACATATGTATCAAAATTATGACCTCCAAGAATAAACTGTATGTTAATTCCAAAATATGTTTAGGCATTCTCATTTTTCCCCTTTAATTTTATATTACTCTAAAATATGAATACATACCTTCCACCCAGATACAGTAATTACAGAGTCTGAAAATAGTGGTAGGTCAATTCTAGAGCCCGTTAAGAGATTCACATTATAACAGCACAGTTGCTTTCAGATAAAAAAGAAACATAATAATAATGTTGAGCTTGCCTTTCAACTGGAGATTTGGTGTTAGCATCCACAAATGAGGGAAACCACTTGTTTTTCTGGGACTGGGTTACTTCACTTAGCACAATGGCTTCGAGTTCCATCCATTTACTTGCAAAGTTCATGATGTCATCTTTCTTCACCTCTGCATAGAACTCCATTGTGTAGATGTACCACTCCCCTTGGCAGTTTAGGGGCATTTGGGTTGGTTCCAGCTCTTTGCTATTGTAAAGAGAGCTGCAGTAAACATAGATGTGCATGTGTCTTTGCAGTAGGATGAGTCTTGATATACACCCAGGAGTGGAATGACTGGGTCAGGTGGTAGGCTCATTTAGGGTCTTTTAAGGATTCTTCACACTGCTTTCCATAGTGGTTGTGAGTTTACATTCTCATCAGCAGTGGATGAGTGTTCCCCTTTCCCCACAACCTCTCCAGCATTTGGTGTCTTTTGTTTTCTTGATCTTGGCCAGTCTTATTGGAGTGAGATGATATCTGAGAGTGGTTTTAATTTGCATTTCCTTAGTGATGATGAACACTTTTTAAGATGTTTCTCAGCCATCTTTACTTCCTCAGTGGTGAAGTCTCTGTTCAGCTCTTTATTCCGTCTTTTGAGTAGGTCATTTGTTTTCTTACTTCTTTGTTTATTGAGTAGTGTATCTATTCTGGATGTTAATGCTCTGTCAGATGTGTCACTGGTGAAGGTTTCCTCTCACTCTGTGGGTTTTCTCTTCACTTCCTTGATTGTTTCTTTCGCTGTACAGAAGCTTTTGAGTTTGATGAGGTCCCATTTGTCAACTTATTTCCTGCATAGCTGCTATTTGATTTAGAAAGTCTTTTCCTGGGGCTGGAGAGATGGCCTAGTGGTTAAGAGCACCGACTGCTCTTGCAGAGGACCCAGGTTTGATCCCCAGCACCCACATGGTGGCTGAGAACCATCTTTAACTCCACTTCCAGGGGAATCCGACACCCTCTTCTGACCTCCATGGCATTGCATGACATGGGTGCATCAACCTACATGCAGACAGTACATTCATACACATAGAAAAATAAAACAAAATATATATAAAGATTTTTCTACGCCTATGTCTAGTAATTATTCTTTTTTCATCCTTTTACAATTTCATATATATATATACATATATCTACATATGTATATATAATGTACTTTAATCATACCCCCCATTATTCTTTCTATCTATATTTCCCTCCTTCCTAGCCCCTTCTTCCTCCCTGAGAAAGGTCAACTTACCAGTGACTGTATAACAGAAGAATATGATTTTCCCCTTCCTCAGAAACCATATTGCCTGTACTCCTTACATTGGAGTTGGGGCCTCATGAGGTCCTCGCCCATCCTTTATAAAATGTTGATGGGCCTACTCTTGTGTAGGTGTTGTGTATGTAACCACCACTTCTGTGAGTTCATGTATGTGATAACCATGTCATGCCCAGGAGATAGTTTTCATAGCACTCTTTCCTATCTTCCTGCTTCTATATTCTTTCTATCTGCTTTTCTTCCCTTGGACCCTTGGAGGGAGTGATATAAATGTCCCATGTAGGGCTGAACATTCAGCAGTCACTCATTCTCAGCACTTTGACCAATTATGAGTCTCTGCAGTAACCACTGCCCACTGCAAATAGAAACTTCTCAGATCCAGTCTGAGAGCAGCATTAATCTATGGCATAAACATAAATATTTTGAAGGCAGTTTGACACCATGTCTAATTTGCAAAATCATAGTAGTAGATACCATCTAGGTCTAAGACCTCCCCAGGCATGGACTTTTGGTCAAGTTTACAGTACCAAGCATGAATTCCCTCCTGTACAGCAGGCCTTAAATCCAATCAAAGTGGTTGGTTAACCCCATAACCAGTTATGGGGTTATGTCACTACTGCCCCAGTGGGCAGATCTTGCTTGGTAGGTCATTATTTTAGCAGGCAGCCTTCATAGCTGGGTAAGACCATTGATGACTGTTCTCCACCAGCAGCCTGCATAACATCTTCCAGGGCTATGAAATCTAGCCAGATGGGAGAGTATTTCCAGGTCAGTCCCATCTTGATGTCTTGCAACCAAAGCATGTGCAATCTTTCAGCAATAGGGTCATATTATCTAGTTCTGGTGGACAACCACAGCACCAGAAACAGTTTATATTGTGTGTGGGGCCATTGGGACCTCCATGACCCAAAACTCATAGGGATGTATCCTACACCCAGCACTAGGATTTTTTTAAATGCTCTCAAATCTTCAATGCATTCCAAGGGACTCTGTTGCCACCAGGGGCTCCCTGGAGAAGGAGGTAGGGAGCAGATGGTCAGCCAGAGTTCCCTGGGGGCCTGTCTACAGGCAGGAGAGGGGAGGGCTGGCTCCCTAAAGGCCAAGTCCTCCTGCAGGGCATTCCTGCTCTTCATTTCCAGCCCTTGTGTACTTGAGCACGGTGGCTTGGCCCACTATCTGTCAAGACAGCTTCTCTCTCTCTCTTTTTTTTTTTTTTCTTTTCGAGACATGGTCTCCCTGTAGTCCCAGCTGTCCTGGAACTCACTCTGTAGACCAGGCTGGCCTTGAACTCACAAAGATCTGCCTGCCTCTGCCTCTCACATGCTAGGATTAAAGGTGTGGGCCACCATGCCCAGCCAAGATAGCTTCTCTAAGGGAACAGGCTTCCAGCCCTTGTGTTCTCAAAGCCTGCTGTCCCAGGGCTGTGGCCAGAACCACAAAGTATGGTTGGAATTTCTGTTGAGCCCACATCAGTTCAATCTTCTGCTTGTCCTCCTCAAACTTCTTGTGCAACTGTGCTAGGTCTTAGCTCTCTTCTGGTCATAGGCCTCCATGAATATGTCCACCTCCACCCTCAGGGGATTTGCATATAATAACTTATGACTTGTGGGAGCAACAATATCCACCCATGCAGAGCACCTTCCTTCAAACTCTTTAAAAAATTATATTTTAAATTAGCTTACAAAATAGGTTTTCTTAGTTTTGGTTAGTGAACCCCCTTCATCCCTTCCCCCTCACCCCTTCTTCCCTATCCCATCTATGCTTAAGCCTTTCCACTCCAGTATTGCCCCTTCTTACTGTCATATTGTCATATTTTTTTGGCATTAATAGTTTCAAGTTGGCCAAATGTTACAGTATTTTGTAAAACATTTTTCAGGCAAAGCCATTTTTTGGCTACACCTACATTATAAAAGATTTTAGCTGAGAGTGGTGGTACACACCTTTAATCCCAGCACTCAAGAGGCAGAGGCAGGCAGATCTCTGTGAGTTTAAAGCCAGCCTAGTCTACATAGTGAGTTCCAGGCCAGCTGAGACTAAAGGGAGATGCTGTCTCAAAAAGACCAAAAAAAAAAGAAAATACATTTCTAAATGGGTTACTTGGGCTTCTATATTCAGGCTTGGTAACTTACAGAACTTTTAAAATTTATGGGAAGAGGCTCCTTACTTTTTCTTTTCCTTTGGAAATTATCATAAAACATAACAAGTCACCATTGATTCAAATTACTGACTGCTATTAAAAAAACCCACAAAAACTTAAATCCACCCACCACAAAATGAAAACTCACAATGACTGTTGAGCTAATTTTCTTGTCTTTCTCTTTTTTATAGACAAAACTCTGACTACTGTAGAAAAAAAGGTCATGATTCATGATCCAAAGCGGAATCATGGAGATGAAATAACGCAGAGCAGGTGGAAACTGAACGAAATCATTTGCTGAGACTACAAAACGGAACATCTTCTTGACGTAGCTGAAATGTAACAAAGGGTGATCTGTTGTACAAAGTATATTATGGGGGAGATGGTGACCTCTCCTTTTTTTTTTTTTTTTTTTTTTGTTTACTGTGGATCAGTGCTATTGTGTGCAAATGAAAATAGCTCTCAGTGTCAGACAGATCATCTCAGTTGTAAGCACACTAACAGAGCTGGGTTCCGGGAGGGAAGCAGTTTCTGGTGCTTTACACAAGTCCACATCCATGTGAGTGGGAGAAAGTTCTAACATACACACACTTCCCATGGCTTTGAGTCTAGGCATTGTGGTGAATATTCAGGAATCATTCATGAGACACAATATATTTTGTGGTGCGACAGAAGGGTGTCTTTCCAAGCAAACTGCAGTGAGCATAGTGTTGAATGTGTTGCATGTCCATGCTAAAAGCAGAATCCAGTCATCAGCTAATGCAAATGATTTCCCAGAGCAGTGTTCAAAGCTTCTGTCCAATAGTTTGGCTTTTCTGCAGGGTCCCTGTGACTTCCCACCTGTGTTCTTTCTCTGTTAAGCCCATTATTGTTATGGTATAACTCAGGAACTGATCTCAAGATGGAGAGAGGTAGAAAACCCAAATAAAGCTTTTTCTTGCACTCATACTTCTGAGGGCTCCTGAGAGGGAGGGGGATTTCTTCTGTGAGGATTGTAACTGGACAAAGGATGAGTGCCACCTAACTGCATTGTAAATTCACATGATTATCTGCATGTGGTTTCTTCACTTCATACAAGATGCAAAGAGCCCAGGGGCCGAGCCGTGACTGACTGATGAGGGAAGAGTGTGGCAGTGACAGGGTTTCCATGCATGGTTGTGGTGCTTCTGGAGACAACATAAGCATCTTCATCCAACTCGACTGTGGACTGCAGGTCACCAGGATCACTACTGTGAATACTCCAGAACGGCATTCTGTTTCATGTAGAGAATTTGTCTCCATGTTTTCTGTATCTTAAATCAAGTGTGTGCCTGATGAATTCTGTCCTCTAACCCTTCTCCCCCCAGTAAAAAAATGGTCAGCATTAAGGGCAGGTAAGGAAACAGAAAAAGGTTCCTTTGTGGATAGTGTTTTTCAAAATAGTACTATGTAAAAGGTCTGGGCTAAGAAGATGGAAAGACAGTAGCTCAGAAAAGAAGAGTACCCACGACTGTAAGGGGGACAATGAAGGCAAGCCTTCATTTGATGAAGAAAAGAACTGAAAGAGAATATTATTTTCCTACAGTAAAGGAGGCTGTCCTCTCACAACATAAAGTGGAGTTCCAGCATGGATTATGGACTTCTTCTAATTGTCATGGACATTGTTTGTTATCAGACACAGGGAAGAACCCCTTTCCTGTGAAGGGGACATGAGCCCTGTCCTTTTAGACAAAGCTTGTACAAATTCTTGAGCCGCAGATTTGCTAAAGTGACCGTATATACTTATATTCATAATTTAAATGATTAATTATGGTCAGATACATGTTGTTAAATTTGAAAATGTTTTATTACATTACATCAAATAAAGTTTATTTGTAGCTGTAATAAAGAAACTTAAGTAATGGTTTTTAATAAAAGGTCTGATTTCATACATGCTGTTCTACAAAGGATGCACAGGAGGGCAAACTATGAGCTGGCTGCAATCCCAACAGGTATCTGGGAGTGCTGGTACATACCTAATCCTAACAGTCTGGAGGTAGAAGTGGAGGATCTTCAGTCTGAAGACAGCTTGAGCTACATCTCTACATTCTGTCTCAAAAAACAAAACAAAACAAAACAAAAAAAATGAAAGCTCTAACAAGTAATAGTTTTGTACTAAATTAAGTTCCAACAGGAGGGAGAATCCATATGTTTAGCAACATTTTACTTTTAAATGAGTATTTGTTTCTTGATTAATGACTGTTTATTGGGCTGCTGCTATAGTCAAGATTGGGTGTGTTGGGAGGGTGAAAATGGGCATGACCTAGTCCTTTGAAGGCTTTTGCCACCAGGAAGGAGACAGTCGTATCTGAGACTGTCATTGTAGAATGGAGTGCTGTGGATGGTTGCTATGAATGATGGTTTCCTCTCCTGCAGCACAAGGCAGAGCCTTATGGCCAGGTAGTTGCATCAATTTAGATTTTCAGATGTGTTTGTTTAATTTATTAGGACTTTCACTGTTCAAATCAACTCTATCCCACCTGATTTGAATGCCTGAGTGCTGAGCTCTCTCTCACCTGGACTACAGGGGCTGGACCCTGTGTGTGCATTGTACTTCATGGATGCCAGGCAAATGAAAAGCTAGCAACTGAAAGAGGAGAAAATGTTCAGTAATTAATACTGGTTCATGTATAACATAATTTGTGTCTGAAAAAGACCTAATTTGTCTCTGAAAAGCACAGATTTCTTTTTATCTAAGTATTGAGAGAAACTATTGAAGTAAACATTTTCTATATCGTTTATGACTGTTCCAGCAAGAACCAGTGTGGTGACTAATCTCTTTCCTCACCCTGGGGATCAGCTGTCTGTCATCTTCTGGCAGGGCTGAGCTTGTAAAAGACATGGCATCACTGTTGCCTCAGCGTTCAGCTTCATTCTGTAAATATTAAACATGTGGTACTTACAGTGTTCCCAGGATTGCTGGAAGCTGTATCATAACTCTCTAAGCACTTACTGTGGAGTTTTGTACTTGAGATGCCTGTATATCTATTCAATAATCATATTTCAATATACTTTTGTTAGATTGATTGTAGGCATTAACTCAATAATATGAGTTTAAAACACAGGCTATTTCTCAAATAGTTTGTGCAATTATAATTGTCTGAATTGCCATCTGGAGATGATAGGAATTTTCCTTTCAGCACTTTAATTATCGACTGAGTTCTCAATTGAATGGATATAAATGTTTACAAACCTTGAATAATTATAAGCAGTCAATGCACTTTCCCATCTCAGGACCTTGACACATGCTTTCCCTCCCTTTCTGGAATATTTTTCCTGCTTTCAATTGTTTACTTGATATATGTCTTCATTGTTTTTTTCATCACCAATATGAGTTTTTATATAGCAACATTACAGGAAAATATACATGGCAGGCATGTAATAACTATTTACTGGGGCTGGAGAGATGGTTCAGCAGTTAAGAGCACTGACTGCTTTTGCAGAGAACCCAGGTTCAGTTCCCAGGTCCCACGTGGTGGCTAACAACCAACCAACCAACCAACCAACCAACCAACCAACCAACCAACCAACCAACAAACCAACAAACCAACCAACCACAACTCAGCTTCCAGGGGAATCTGAATCTCTCTGACCTCCACGGGCTTTCTTTGCATGAGACACAGGTGCACTTACATACATGCCTACAATACAGTCATACACATAAATAAAAATAATAAATAAAATATTTAAATGTTTCTTAATTGAAACTAAAGTGAGAAAGAAGGGAGCAGGAAGGAAGAAGGGAGGGACCAAAGGTGATTTGACACTTAAAACCTTTCATGTGTGCAAATGTGGTGATAGAGCGGCCTTGTCCAGTGAGCGGCAGAGAAGGAGCTGGAGTTAAGCTCTTCGGTATGCACCTTAGAGCACACTCTACTGCAAGGTGCCACCTATTTTGCGTGACTTACTCATATCAAGGGAGCGACCTTTTCTTAATTTTCTGCACTGGTGGAGCAGAGCTGTGTATGTGCTATGTCCCATATGCTGAAACATGTTTATCTACAGCTAGCCAGATGGTCTTTCACAGCACACAAAGAAGCCTCTTGGAAACTTTCAGCGGGTCAGCGCATTTTGAAAACACCCTAGCAATGCATATCTTTATGTCACTACTTAGTCTAGTCTTAAAAAGTGAGACATGTCTTGTTAAATATTTTGTGTAAACACATAGCCTTGAAGAGCAGGGCATCTCATTTCCAGAGAAAGGAGTTTAGTTATGCAGGTGGCTATTTAAATTTGCATTGTTGGGGCTGGAGAGATGGCTCAGCAATTAAGAGCACTGACTGCTCTTGTAGAGGACCTGGGTTCTATTCCCAGCACCAACATGGTGGCTAAGAATGGTCTTCAACTCCAGTTCCAGGGGAATCCGACGCCCTCTTCTGACCCCCGTGCATTGCACGACACGGTTGCACCTACCTACATGCAGACAGTACACTCACACATATGCAAAAAAAAAATTTTTGTGTTCATTGTCTACATTTTCTCTGGAAAGAAAAAAGTTCTTTAAAAAAAAATGATTCTGGTGCTGGAACTCAGAACCTTTTACACACAGCAGGCATCATGATATCCCTAAACCTCCATCCCTTAAAAATGATTTCTTAATAAAAATCATGGAAATACTGAGATTAAGTTCCTTGGAGAAACATTTCTGAAATCTTTTATGTAGTATAAGCTTACAGAGATATGATTACCCATAAAAACATAAAAGAGGCACTGGAGAGATGGCTAAGTGGTTAAGGGAGTGGCTGCTGTTTCAGAGGACCTGCGTTTGGTTCCCAACACCCACATGGTGGCTAACAACCATCTGTAACTCCAGTTCCAGGGGACCAGGCAGCCTCTTTTGACCTGTGTGGGCATTGCATGACATGAGTGCAGTTACATACATGTAGGCCATACAATTAGACACCTAACATAAAAATACTAAATAAAATACAAAAAGAAAAGTGTAGTGTGTTTAATGAAAAATGGAAGATGAGAGAGGTTGGCAGGTATTGGAAGTAGGTTTGCAGATAAGAGTCACATGATGAAAGAATTACACCTGTGTAATAGAGAGGAGAAGCAGTGGTAAGAAATTATCTTTATTTTTGATATATATTATGTAATAATTTTGGTGTACAATTACTTTTATCAATGATAAAGCTATTACTAAAATGCTATTTATTTCACATATTTATGAATAAATAACATGCTTGTAGGAAAACTAGGTATTATATGAGCCACAGAGCATCATCGATTTGAAAACTCTCATGGTTGGTCTAATTTAACCCTGTTCTCTATTGCAGCTGAGAAAATGCTCTACCGGTGTTGTGTTTTGTCTGAGTTGTTTAAAGGGGAATGGTATAAAGAAGCAATTTGCAGTCTTTTATTATGAGTCATCAGCTTTGTGGTTGACTAATAAAAAAATGAATTCTAAGAAAAAGAAAGCAAAAAAGCATGCAGCATAAAGGTCTGATTTTTAATTAGGCTCAGCAGCCCCGAATTACATTTCAACAGGAGTGATCAGAACAAACTATGTAGAGAAAATGAAAAGAATCACAAAAATTGACCATTGTTCCCTGAAAGTGAGCAGTTATGGAACTGGTATAACCCACATGTTACCCATGTGAAGAGATTATTGTAGTATATTCATAGTTTCTGTAGACATGAAGCATGTAAGGTATTTTATGATGGGGCCATCCTAACAGGAAAGAAGACCCCATGATGGCTCAGCTCAGCTCTGAACTATAGATTGTAGTACCATGGTACAGAGATATTGTTCACTCCAGTTCATGTTGGAAACAGTGTTGTCACCCTTTCAACAACTGCAGTCCCCACTCCCTGTGTTCTTATTTAGCTATTTGCAATAAAATTAAATCCACAATGTTGACTTGAAAATATTGAAAAGTATTTAAATTTTAGAGTGATTATATTAATTAAATTGCTCCCAAAGCAAAGAAACATTACAGTTTGAGTGTTACCAGGAGATTTTGAAGGCAAAAGCTTGTATTATTAGAAAGGTTTCTATGGAATGACCATGGCATTTTTAAAAATCTTAAACCCAGTATTTTCTGAGCTTCACACCGAATAAGAATGATCTAGGGATGATTTTTCCATTATGCTTCTGGGGATTGATTGAATGCAGGGCTTTGCATGCTAGACCTACATCTCTGATTGAATGCAGGGCTTTGCATGCTAGACCTATATCTCTGCCCACAAGGGAGCTTGTTAAACAGTGTGAAGAATCCTATGCAGCTGGATGGCTTCTATGCTATGGAGAGTTCCTTATCCTTAAGGGAATGACCCCTAGCAGGCCAAGCATGCTCCAGCGGATGGCCCAACACCTATAAGTATATGAACAGCACAAATTGGAATCAGTGGACTATTAAAAAGAAAGAGGGCATGGAGCTGTAAGGGATTGGTTATTTGGAGTGGAACTGGGAGACGCTAGGGGAGGATTGTGGAATGAATATGATCAAAATATAACATGAATATATAAAATTCTCAAAAAAGTAAAATATTATATTAGTTTTTTAAAATGTGAAGATTTGTGGAGCCATTTCTTAGAGATGCTAATTTTTATGTCCTGAGCAATATGCAGAGTGAAGAGGTTTTCAACCAGCCTACCAGGTAATTCTGCTGAAGGCGATCTGGATTCTCTAAACATTGAGAATTTTTGTGACCAACCATGCTGGCTGACTGAATTATCTAGTCAATTATGTATTTATGGTATTAGTATGGAAAAGCGTGACAATGTGAAGCAGCATGAAAATCACTTGTATATATTTGCAGAATCTTTACTAGAGATTCTCATGAGCTGCCAAATATCCGTTCATTCTCAGAGATATGAAAAATCATCAACTTTGTTAGAAGTAAATAATAAGTGGCTTTAGGCAACTCATAAGTATGAAACTTAAATTTAAGTGATTTCTGTTGTTACAGTTTCTTTCTAACTTAGGCTTGAGGTTTTTCTGTTGAGGGTGGCAGTTAGCTCTAGGAGAACCCTGACTGGGGGAGTTAGGTTCAGGTGTACCTGTTGCATGAGATCCAATGAAGAAATAAAACTAGGTTAGTATTTGAAGAACTGAGAGAGGCCAGGATCTTGATAGGGGACTTATGGGAAGACTGGATATGACAGGGAACTTAGCCAGTGGGTGGGGAGCCAGACAGAATCCAAAGGAGTATGTCTTAATTAAGATCCGTGGGAGTTAGACTCCCCCCAAAGAATTGTGGATTGGCTAGTTTAAGGAAAACATGTGCAAGAAGGACTTGTTTTTATGACTGCAGTGTGTTACTATTAGATTTTATGTGCATGACAACTGTGGGATGTGTTGTTTTTTAAGTCAAAGATATGAGAAGCAATGTTCTGACATCTCAAACAATCACACAAGGAAGTTTTAGCTAAAGTAATAGGCTCCATTTAAGTTTCAGACACGTCAGTCCCCAAAATGGATTCCACAGGAACAATTTTATTAGACAAACTCACAATAGGTGCAGAGTTGACAAATTCCCATAACATTGAGAAACTTATTACATTGAATATTTAATATTGGTGGTAGTTAGCAGGTTAGCCAAAAATCAACTAATCATATTTCATTCTCATGGCAAAGCCATTGCTCAATATTTGTCAATAAAAAGATTAATCCTTTGTCAACTATATGCTGAATTGACTGAATGTGAGATGGTGACATTGCTTAAGGTGTACACATTTAGTTTTATGTGTATTTATATCTTATGACTATGATTAATAGCAGTTCTCATTTACTGTTTATTACTCATCAGTTATTCTGATAAGCTTCACAAGAATCCTAAAGACTCTTTTCTTAGCTTTATTTTATGGGTGAGGGAGCTGAAATGAAGGGAGCCCAAGGATATTAGCTTGTAAATAGAAGTAATGAACTCTTATTTGGTGGACATTTCCCATGATATCTTTTTAGTTTCTCAAAATGCATCTCAGGTACTGACTGTCAGACTTTCATCACTGTGACACATACATGAAAAGACTAACTTAATAGAGAAGAGAGTTATTTTGGATCACAGTTTCAGAGGTCTCAGGTAATAATCTATTGATCCCACTATTTCAGGCCTGAGACGAAGCTGGATATCATGGCAGAGAGGGCAGGAAAGAGCAGCTAACCTCTGGCGGCAAGGAAGCGAGAGAGGGAGGGAGAGCGATATGGGGAGGAGAGAATATGACCATACAGGTGTCCTTTTATTTATTGCATCTGGGGATCTAGTGTATTGCATGGTACAATTTATATTCAGGGCATGCATTCCTGGCAGATCATCTCTGCTTTCTTGGTCTCTTAGGGTTCTTTTACTCTATTCAAATTGACAAATTCATATTAACAGTTGTGAACCTGAAAATTTGCAGGTGAATTCTGAACCTCTAAATACTTCTTCCCAGGTGAAGTATTGTTGAGCTCCTAAATTCAATTTTAAATCTCTGATCATTTTAGAGGAGCAAAGATTATGAGTCATACTTCTTCATTCTGATCTTGGATGTCTCCATGTCCAGGTTCCTGGTATCCCTATGCTTTCTCTTAGTTATAAGTGTCTATTGTAGCCTGCTTGCTGTGCTTGATTTTATGAATGAATTTGATTGGATCATAGGGTACATATTTGGATAAACATTATTTCCAAGTGTGTCTATGAGGGCATTTCCATTAAGGTTGGCATGTGAGTGGTACAAATGATCATCAGCCAACTTATTGAAGGACTGACCAAAACAAAAATGTAAAGGAACAGGAACCTTCTGTCTGCCTTACTTTTTGAATCAGGATATTGATCTTTGCCTTTAAACTGGGACCATCAGCCTTCTTGGTGTAAGGCCTGTAGACTCCCACTGAACTGTATCCTACTAGTTTTTCTGGGTCTGCAGATTGCAGACAGAAGGTAATGGGACGTCTCAATCTGCACACCATGTGAGTGAATTCTTCCTAATAAATCCTTTAACCCTTCCTCCTTTCCCACTCCTCTCCATAGATTTGTCTTCCATTGGTTCTGTTTCTCCGGGGACCCCTATTTACAACTAATGTGTAGCTTTCTATATTTTCCTCATTAAAATGCATCTGTCCTGTGTTTCATTCTCTCATCTTCAGGGGAAATCTCTACTTATAAGGCATGTAGTTACACTGAAGCAAGCAATTTCCTGGATCAATATTGGAACCTGAACTTGGATGGGAATTTCAGACAGTGTGATAGCAGGCCATTAACTAGCATTCTATAATCCTTACAGTTGTTTAATTACTACACATTCTCCCAGTGATCCCTGAGTGAAAGTGTGCTGCTATCCAAAGCAATCTACATGGCTTGAGCCAGGTTCCTTTCCTGGCATCATTAGTGCAGCGAACTGAGGGAATTCCCTAGCTTTTTAAGAGAACGAGGGTAATTAGGTAACAGCTGAGACTTGTCAGGGTGATTTGGCCAGTCACCCTTAGCTCCTGCTCTTTGTGAAGTCATCGGCAGCTTTGGTTCTTCTCCCAGCCCAAGACAGCAATTCTCCTGAGGAATACTCAGATCCGTCTCATCATTTCATCAACTTCCTCATGAATGCTTTTGTTTGAGATGTGAGCCTGATTTTGGAATTGGAGATAAAATTAACAACAGAAACTATTTCTAGGTGCATGAATCAAGGATTACTCTTCACACTGCTTATTCTCTTGGCTCCTAAAAATTAAATTGCAGCAAGCTTTTAAATACTGGCAAAAGAATAGATTTACTTAATTGAATCAATTACAGCAAAATTTGGCCCAATTCCTATTCATCCATTTGGATCATTCAAATCGCAGATTTTTGGACGAAAACCATTACTAAAATATTATAATGTGAATTCTATTAGGGCATGGGGGTTTAAGAAAAATGGCCTAGCAGATACTGAGATAAATGTGTTTATCTATGCTTTAACCCAGAAAATGTATAAAAATATACTAATGTACATGTTGTCTATTGTGAATGGAGACAGTTGAGCAGGAGGTATATTTTCTTTAAAAGAGATCACAACCAGAACTGTAGAATGGCCTCATTAGACGGATTTGAACTTTTGAAAAAATGAAGCAGAGCCTTTAAATTTGACATTTTGAATAAATGGAAAAGGATGCACTGTAATAAACTCATTCATTTATTATGTTATCATTTTGCCATATTTAATCCTCTTTTAATTTTATTTATTTCTGTATGTGTATCAATGTACTGTCCACATGCAGGTTTGTGCACCCGTGTTGTGTAATGCCGAGGAGGTCAGAAGAGGGTGTCGGATTCCCCTGGAACTGGAGTTCTCCTTGAATTGGAGTTTCAGACGGTTCTCAGCCGCCATGTGGGTGCTGGGGATCGAACCCGGGTCCTCTGTAAGAGCGGTCGGCGTTCTTAACCGCTAGGCCATCTCTCAATCCTCTTTTTTTCTAACAAAAGAAAATACTAATATACAGTTGAGGGTTTTTTTTTTTTTTTTGGAACTTTTATTAGACATCTGTGACTTGGGCAAGTTCCCTAGCCTCTCTGAACTTCAGTTGCTTCATCTGCAAAGAGGAGATAATGCTAGGTTTCCCTCCCGGGGATGCTGAGTGGATTTCATGAGTGTATATGTTAAGATCTGAGAATGGAGCCTCAGCACTGATGCCCACTTGAAGCTGCCTTTTCTTTTATTCTTTTCAGTCCCATTCTCCTTCCTTCCTTCTTTCATTAGAGTCAAGCATGTTTATGAATCAGTACTTAAAAATTTTCACTATAAAATATTTGTGTGTTTAAAACAATCCCATAACCCTGTCTTTTACATATGCTGTCATACTGTGCACATCCTTCTGCAACCTGTTTTTTTTCCTCAATGCTAGGTTTTTGAGAACTGCTATGTGTATTGAGAAACAGAGATCAAGTTCAACCATTTTAATTCCACCAATATCTGCTTAGTTGACTACATTGCCATTTGGCCTTTGCTCTCATGGATATTGCAGTTACCTCCAGTTTTTTTTTTTTTTTAATCATGAATAATGCTGTGGTAAGCATTTATGGATGTGCCGTTATACATGTATTAATATAAGTGAGAGTTGCTTATATATTGGACCTTTAGTTTTTCATTTGGGTTATACCCCTGTCTATCATCATGCTGAGTGTGGTTGCCTTAAGGGCTGAAGAGGTCAATGTGCCTACCCACTTAATGCAGACCTGCTGGGAAGCTCTGCCTCAGGGCACTGGTGTTTCCCCCTGCCCCTCCCCCACATACACACATTAACACTTAAGTATTGCACACACACACACTACACACACACACACACACACACACACACACACACACACACACACACGGCTTTGTGAATATGGATCATTTTAAAACAATCGGTTTCCAAATCTAAGATTGATGTGTCTAAAAGCCACATTATACCTTTTTTTTTTTTTTTTTTTTTGTGAGACAGGGTCTCCATTTAGTCCCAGCTGGCCAGGAGCTTGCTATGTAGACTAGGCTGGTCTTGATCTCACAGAGATAAACCTGCCTCTGCCTCCCAAGTGCTGGGATCAAAGGTGTGCACCACCATGACCGGCCTAAGACTGTTCTTGGCTGCCATGTGGGTACTGAGAATCAAATCTGGGTCCTCTGTAAGAGCAGTCAGAGCTCTTAACTGCTGAGCCACCTCCCCAGCTCCACATGTACCTTTTCTACAGTCTTCCATATTTATATTTAAAAAGCATTTGTTGCTGAGCACAGTGTACAGTAGTGTAATCCCAGCATTTGAAAGACCAAAGAAGGACCACAAGTCTGAAGCCAGCAGGGATACGGTAGCAGACTCCATCTCAAAAATGAGGCCAAAGACAATATAAATTTGTTTTTTAGTGAAAACTGGAGATCTCTCTCTCTCTCTCTCTCTCTCTCTCTCTCTCTCTCTCTCTCCCCATTATATGATAAATCTAGTAATCCCAGTGGAGTAAGAGATTATATTTTGACCTATGAGCAATTTGAATTCAGATTTTATTTTCTAGTTTATTCATATTATTATTATTATTTTGTTGTTGTTGTTGGACAGGGTCAACCTAGTCCCAGCCTGCCTTGAAGTTACTAAGTGAACTAAGATGGCCTTGATCTCACAAAGATCCACCTGCCTCTGCCTTCTGAAGGTTGGGATTAAAGGTGTGTACCACCACACCCAGAACTGAATTCAGAAATATTGTACAATGGGGTGGTAGGACACTTTATTGTTTATCAGTCTCTTCTGTTTTATCTTCTAGTTGTCAAGGAATGTATCAGTCTTGAGTCCTGCAAGACAGGTAAGAAATATAGAGAGAATCTGAGGGGTATGGGGGTCTTATTTTATTTGTACAAGGAACTCATGATAATGTTTTGGTCTTTATTCACCAAGGAATATTTTGAGGGGCTTCAAGAAAGCATGTGGGAAACACCAGTCTTTGGAAGCTATGCCAATTTTTCAATTGATAATGAACATATCTGTAGTGTAGGGACCTACTTTTTATAGCATATTGGCATTTGTAGCCTATTTGGGGAATATCTTTATATTTGTTTTCTAATTCTTAGCCTGAGTTCTTAATTAGCCAAAAATATTTCCCTTAACAGAATGATCTCTCTGTAAGGCATGACACCATCCAGACATTTCTGACTACAGGAGGAGAACTGCTTGTTTTTACATGGCTAGATTTAAGTAACTTGATATAAATGAATGAAAATATAAAACAAAAGACTCTTCCTTACTAAAAACCTATGGTCATGTTGATTATTTAATAAAAAATTGCTTCTGGAGCTGGGGAGCTGGCTTAGCACTGGCTGCTCTTCCAGAGGACCCAGGTTCATTTTCCAGCACCCACATAGCAGCTAACAACCATCTGTAACTCCAGTTCCAAGGTATCTGACACCCTCTTCTGGCCTCCATGGGCACTGCACACATGTGGTGCGCTTACATATGTGCAGGCAAAACCCTCATACACATAAAATAAAAAATAAATGAACCAAAAAAGTAAAATTTTCTTAAGTCTGAAATAATTTGGAAGGAAGAGCCCCTCTTTAGGTAGTCAAACCCAGAGTGAGGCAAACCCAGACTTATGAGTGAGGTGACCAGGGAAGTGGTCATAAGTTGAGCCATTGGAATAGAACTGCTTCCAGGAATGCAGTGAACATCATGTAACATAGCAGAAATGGCCTAAATTCTCCTCCAATCAATTCTTTTTCATTCTGATCATTAGTTCTTCCTCCCCCATCCCTGGATATCAAGCTAGGTACAACTCAAATTTTCCAAAAGTAATCTTTTTGAGACAAGAAAATTTCCATTACGTGGTTGATTTACTTTAAAATAGGAAAACATATAAGGATCTCTGCATTCATTATTTTCTTGTAGTTATGATCAAAATAGCCAACAGGAAGCAAATTAAAGAGAGAAGACTTTATTCTATCTGATAATTTGAGGGATAGAGTCCATAATGGTGGGGAAGTAAGGAAACAGTAGTGTGAGATGGCTGGTCTCACTGTATCCGCATTCAGGAAGCAGAGATGAATGTCTGTGTTCAGCTTTCTTTCCCTTTTTCATTCAGTTTAGGACACCAACCCATGAGAAGATGCTATGCACGTTGAGGGCAGGTCTTCCCTCTTTAGTGAAACCTTTCTAGAAACACCCTCCTAGGTATAGTGATTCCACAACCAATCAAGCCGACCATGAGGATTAACCATTAAATACATCCAGGTTGGAAACTTCAAATTCCAAAACCAGTTTAATTGTTCTCTTTCCCAGCTCAGCTTTTGTTGAAGGCTAGAATTCAGAGATCTTTTTTGGGGGGTGGGGAGGAGGATGGGTTACTTCCTCCATACATCCCCACACCATTATTTTTTTCTGGTTGGAAAAGTGAGGTGGGGAAGATGATTAAAAGTAAAGGAGCCAGGTGTGGTGGTGCACACCTTTAATCCCAGCACTCCATAGGCAGAGGCAGGTGGATCTCTGTGAGTTCAAGGCCAACCTAGTCTACATAGCGAGTTCCAGGCCAGCTGGGACTAAAGGAGATCCTGTCTCAAAAAAGACAAAAAAAAAAAAAAAAAAAAAAAAGTAAAGGAAGGAAGGCACGTGTCAAAGGGCCCAGTGTTTCACTTAACTGGTGTTATTTGAGCTTCTCTTCCTGAATAGTATACTAGTACTTTTCTCTAAGTCTCATCTGGGAAATACGTGAGCTACACAAGTGCTTTCCATTGTGTTTTAAACCTGGTCCTCTTGTCAAATCATATATTTGTTACTGCTGTCAGGTTTTTTCTCTAAAGAATATTGAGAGTCATGGGCCTTAGTGAATACAACTCATCAAAAAGACTCATGTGAAATAAACAGCAAAAATACACAAAGACAACTACAAAACACAAGAAAGAAGCAAAATATTATGATGGTCACAACTGTGCTGACACCTCCAAAGGCTCGAAACTCTTCAGAACTGAAACCAAAGATATGACTTTTAAATAACCGAAACACTAGAAATCAACCTTAGATCCCTTCTTCTAGAAAGATCAATGACCACATTGAGACTCACATAGCAGATGGATGAAAGAAGAAAAGCAATATAGAACTTGGATGAGAAATCAGCAACATGGCTGGAAAGGTCAACAAGACAGAAGAGAAATGGAAAAACATGGAAGGAAAATTCAGCAAGGAAATCAAGATATGTAAAAAAATATAGAAATAACAGAGTGGATGGATCAAATCAAATCATATCAAAACAAAACAACAAACCTCAGCATCAGACAAGATCAAGCAGATGGATGTTCATAGTGGAAGAAAGGTGGAGGCAATATCATATTCAAATATCTATAAACAAATAACTGAGGACGACCATAAGGTCCAAGTACTTTGGGGGATAAAATCAAGAGAAAATAAATGCTAAGAATTCACAGGGTACAAGAAGGAGCCAGGATAAGAACAAAAGTCATGGAAAGTCTATTGAGTGAAGTTACAGGAGAAAATTCCTTATTTAGAGAAAGAAATGGACATCAAAACTCAAGAGATAGTTTAGAAGCCCAAATAGTTATGAACAGAGAATAATATATAACAATCAAGATATCAAAAATACAAAGGAAACTGATTCTAAAACTTGCAAGTTAAAAGCACCAGCTGAGCCACAAAGGCAAACACATCAGATCTCTCATCAGCACCAGCCTTAAAATCCAGGAAAGCTTAGAATGATGTATTTAAAATATGTAAGTAAAAATGGCCAACTAAGATTGCTGTAGCCACCAAAACTATTTTTTAAAATTGTGCGGAAAGGTCATTTCAAAGCTAGCACAAACTAAATGACCATAAATCCATTGAGGTAGAAGATATGAAAATGAATGCTATACAGAGAGGAAGAAAGACAACTGCAGTCACAAGAGCATGGTACAGAAATTTTTTTTAATTAATTAATTAATTAATTTTTTAAATCAAATCTAGACCCGTCCCCCCCCATCTCCCCACCCCCCCAGAGCCCACGCATTCTGCCCAAACTGCTATTCATCTCTTTCTCAGTCTTTCTCCACATTCTCCATGGGGAACTTGACTGTTTGAGCAGAAGTTCACCGTTTCAGTCAGTTCTTTGATGCAGTCCTTTCTGTTGTTGTAATTTCCAATATGCATCACTCCCAACTGCTTTGGACAAAAGCTCAAGGGGCCATGCACAAGAAATACTTACAACTAGGTAATTGGCACTGGCATCCACAGATGAGGGATACCATTCGTCGTTTGTTTTTCTGGGACTGTGTTACTTCACTCAGCATGATGTCCTCTAGCTCCAGCCATTTTCCTGCAAAGCTCATGATGTCTTTCTTTACTGCTGCGTAGAACTCCGTTGTGTAGATGTACCACATTTTCTCTATCCACTCATCAGTTGAGGGGCATTTGGGTTGGTTCCAGCTCTTTGCTATTGTGAAGAGAGCTGAAATAAACATGGCTGTGCACGTATCTCTGTGGTGGGGTGAGTCTTGAGGGTCCATGCCCATACCAGGAATGGTATGGCTGGGTTGGGTAGCAAGTTCATTCCAAGTCTTCCAAGGGTTCTCCACACTGCTTTCCATAGTGGCTGCACGAGTTTACATTCTCACCAGCAGTGGATGAGTGTTCCCCTTTCCCCACAACCTCTCCAGCACTTGGTATCATTTGTTTTCTTGATCCTAGCCGGTCTTATTGGAGTAAGATGATATCTTAAAGTGGTTTTGATTTGCATTTCCTTAATGATTAGTGATGTTGAACACTTCTTAAGGTGTTTCTCAGCCATCTCTAATTCCTCACTTGTGAAGTCTCTGTTCAGCTCTTTGCTCCATCTATTGAGTGGGTCATTTGTTTTCTTTCTTCTTTGTTTTTGGAGTAGTTTATATATTCTGGAAATCAATGCTTTGTCAGATGTTTCTGTGGTGAAGGGTGAAGGTTTCCTCCCACTCTGTGGGATTTCTCTTCACTTCCTTGATTGTTTCTTTTGATGTACAGAAGCTTTTGAGTTCAATGAGGTCCTATTTGTCAATTGTCGATCTTAATTCTTGCTCAGCTGCTGTCTGATTTAGGAAGTCTTTTCCTATGTCTATGTCTTGTAGTCTGCTGCCCACTTTTTCTTCAATCACCTTCAGAGTTTGGGGTTTCACATTGAGGTCTTTGATTCATCTGGAGTTGACTTTTGTACAGGGCGAGAGGTAGGGGTTTAATTTCATTCTTCTACTAGTGGTGACCCAGTTTTGCCAACACCACTTGCTGAAGATGCTGTCTTTTCTCCATTGTGTCTTCTTGGCCCCCTTGTCAAATATGAGATGGCTGAAATTGTATGTGCTCAGGTTTGGATCTTCGGTTTGTTCCATTGGTCAACATGTCTGTTTTTGTGCCAGTACTAGGCTGTTTTTATGATTATAGCCCTGTAGTATAGTTTGAAGTCTGGAATAGAGATCCCTCCTGTGTAGCTCTTTTCGCTCAAGGTTGTTTTGGCTATTCGGGGTCTTTTGTTTTTCCAAATGAATTTAAGGACTTATTTTTTCCAAGCCTATGAAGAAACTCTTGGGGATTTTGATTGGGATTGCATTAAATCTATACAAGAGTTTCAGTAAAATGGACATTTTTGCTATGTTAATTTTCCCAATCCATGAGCATGGGAGGTTTTTCCATCTTCTGATGTCCTCTTCAATTTCTTTCTTTAAAGGTTTAAAATTTTTGTTGTAGAGATCTTTGTTGTCTTTGGTTAGGTTTGTTCCTAGGTATTTTATTGTTTTTGAGGCTATTGTGAGTGGGAAAGTCTCTTTGAATTCTTTCTCCAGTTGCTTGTTGTTGGTGTAAAGAAAGGCCATTGATTTTTTTAAGTTAGTTTTGTATCCTGCCACTTTGCTGAAGCTGTTAATCATTTCTAGGAGTTTTCTGGTGGAGGTTTTAGCATCCTTAAGTAAACAATCATATCATCAGCAAATAGGGATAGCTTGACTTCCTCTTTTCCAATTATTACTCCTTTAATTTCCTTTTCTTGCCTTATTGCTCTAGCAAGTGTTTCAAGCACTATATTGAAGAGGAATGGTGACAGGGGGCAGTCTTGCCGAGTTCCTACCTTTAAAAGGGAATGTTTCTGTCATTTCCTCATTTAGGATGATATTGGCTGTGGGTTTCCTGTATATGGCTTTGATTACATTGAGGAATGATCCCTCCAATCCAATTCCCTCTAGGACTTTAAGCATGAAGGGATGCTGGGTTTTGTCAAAGGCTTTTTCAGCATCAATGGAGATGATGGTGTGGTTTTTGTCTTTCATTCCATTTATGCAAGACAGC
Organism: Rhizomys pruinosus; assembly: GCA_009823505.1. NCBI lineage: Eukaryota > Metazoa > Chordata > Mammalia > Rodentia > Spalacidae > Rhizomys > Rhizomys pruinosus. Next base: position 373,087 of record VZQC01002770.1, read on the forward strand.
AAATCTTAAAACCCCTGTAGTAACACAGGAAGAAAGAAAAGAACAGGCTTCAAGCCAGCCAGAGAGATAACCAATAAAATTATAGGAATTACTGACTTCTTTTAGTAATAATCCTAAATGTTAATGACACCAACTTGCCACTAAAATGATGCAAAATACCTGACTGGATTATAAGTCAAGTTCAATTTTGTGTTATCTCTAAGACACCCACAGAAGGAGGGTCAAAGGATAGAAATCAGCTTTGCAAACAGTAGCTTGAAAAAGATGGCATTTCTATTCTGATAGTTGATAAGGTATACTTCAAACTAAAATTACATATTAATGAAGTGAACAATTCTTTAAGAAGACATGACAGTTTTACACATATATGCATTAAATGATGAAGGGTACCACTTTCATAAAGCAAATACATGGTCAAATAGATCTTGATATGATAACCATGGAGGACTTCAAAGTCCCATTATCATCTTTATATAAGTTATCCAAACTAATAAACTGCAAAGAGTACTCACAGTCAAACTATATCTTAGATCAGTGGACTTACTAGATAGCCACAGGAAAGTCCATAAAACACATATGAAATGCATCCTTAGCAGCTCACAAAACAAAACAGACCACATTCTAGGCCACGATGAAGGCCTTACAAAAGAAAAATAGAATCAAAATAGTTTCTTATGTTTTGTAAGAGTATAGTAAATAAAAGAAGTCAATATCAAGAGAAGTTATAGAATGTATTCAAGGATTTGAAAATTGGACAATATATCTTGAGTGAACAGTGAGTCATTTAATAAATCAGTAATAAAGATCAGGGCAGAGATTAGTGAATGGAGACTGAAAGGATACATAGGGTGAATTAAAGAGTTGTTTTGTTAAGAGTTGTTTTTTTCTATCATATCTAACTGAGAGCCCCAAAATTAATAAAATTAGAGATGAAAGGGGGAACATTATTGCATACTCCAGTGAAATCCAGAGGATCAATAGGGAATGTTTAGAAAGCATACTATACAAAAACTTGGAAACTCTATAATAAATAGATACATTCCTGGATGCATACAACCTACTAAAATCAAACTGAGTGAATATAAAGATCCATAACAGGCTATGAACCTGAAGTGGTAAAAAGGTCTCTCAATATGAGAAGTTCAGGTCTGGATAGTCTCAATGCTGAGTTTTATGAAATCTTTAAAGAAGAACTAACACCAACATTCTTCAAACTGTTCCACAAAATACAAAGGGAAGGAATACAGCCAAACTTATTCTGTGAAGCCAGTATAACTCCAAACCAAAAACTTAAGAAGGACAATAATAATAAAAAACTTTGTGGACCAATAGCCCTTATGAATATAAACCCAAAAATCTCAATAAAATAATTGCAAATTTAATTCAAGATTCATACACAATGAATTTAAATTCACATGTAATAACCATATTGCTTTAATTTCAGGGATGGAAGTTTGGCTCAACACATGCAAATAAGTAAATGCCATACAGCATTTAAAAAGAATTAAGGAGAGATAACACATGATCATCTCAATAGATGCAGGAAAGTCCTTTCACAAGGATAGATACCTTTATGATAAGTCCCTGGGAAAATCAGGAGCAGAATGAATGTATGTCATAGAATGTATGTGAGAAACTTATTGCCAACTTTATATCAACGGAGGTCAATTTGAAAGTATTTCTTCTGCAATAAGGAATGGGAAAGGGTGTGTTTACTCCCATTTCTTGTATTCAGTTTAGTTGGAACAACAGCACAAGAAAAGTAAATAAGAAATACAAATAGGAAAAAGTTAGATATCCCAATTTGAGGAAGACATGATCCTGTGCTTTAAAAATGCTATAGATGCCACTAGAAAACCTTTAGATTTTATAAGCAAAGTAGTTGAATAGAAAACCAACATACAAAAACAGTAGTGGATCTATATGTTAACAGTGAACTTTGCAAGAAAAAAAATCAGGAAATTAATTTCATCCACAAGAGCTTCATAAAAAATACATAAGAGTCATTTGTGTTGGGCCTATTGTACCAAATTACCCTCCTTGGTTATTCTTCAGTGTCAGTTTATCCTCTGAGCTCTAGTCAGCCTATCCAGAATCCCTTGATTAAAGAAAACCAGTTCTTCCTCACCCAACCATAATCAGCAGCAAATATTTCTTCAGCTAAGATTGGTTTCGGCTACTCATTTCTGCAGAATGTTTGAACTCTAGGGATGGGGGTTTGCTGTAGGAGGGTGCTAGTGGAGAAGGGGGTATAAAGGAGATTTTAACTGTTTTAACTGATTGAGATGTTACATATGAAATACACAAATATTCAAGAAAAAAATACCTAGGAATAACCCAAGGGAGGAGGTGAAAAACCTTTAAAGTGAAAACTACCCCTGCTGGCAAGTCACCAGGCTCTGAAAGTTTACTCCAACTCAGGATCATGCAGACATCCTTAATTAAATTCTGTGGGATAGTAAACAAAACCAGTTGATAAGATTTGTAGGGGTGAAGGGACCAGCAAGAGATGGAGAAGAATGGGAAGCAAATTGAAAGTGTAAGAATATACGTGTGGAGATGCCATAATGAAACCCATTCCTTTGTATGCTAAAATTTAACAGAACAATAAAAATACAATGATCAGACTTTTAGTAAAGATTTTAAGGAATAAATGTAAATATAAAGTAAAATATGAAGTTTCACAACTCTTACATATAAAGTCACATATTCTAAGTTGTGAAATGCACTAAAGGTTAGTTTTTAGGAAATTTTCTTCCCCCACATTTGGATAGGTTCTCTTATGAGTATTATATGTCTGTTCAGAAGACAATCTCACAGCAAGTATACATTGGTAGCTTTCCCCAATTGTATGCATTTCAATGTATGTATACACCCTAATTAATCCATTGTATTTTTTATGGATGACTAGGTCCTTACCATTTGAGGACAGTGACCATCATATACATGTCTTTATATGAACACAAGCAATTAGCTCTCATGGAAGTGTACTTAAGAGTGGAATTGCTATACTATTAACATGGATATTTAGCTTTAGTAAATCTCACCAAAGAGATCAGTTATAATCTCGGCAGCAATGCATTAGTATCCTCCAAAAATCTTTTATTTGACCTCAAAATTAGGCTATCTGAAACTATCAATTTGCTGTTAAAGAGTTTCTCCAAGTTTTTGAAAGGTACGTACTGGGAAATGAGAAGTTTCTGTGGTGACTACTGCCCTGCTGAAGTTGTCAGCTATCTGTGGAGAGAGAGAGTCAGGAGATGATGAGGGAGCTCTCATAACATGATTTAAATCCATGAATACTGTGGGCTTGAGGCCCACTTCACCCAGATCTTTTCCCGTTATTCGATCCAGTAAATTTCACTTTGGTTTGAATTAGTTCAAATTGGGTTTCTGAGGGAAGCAGCCATGAGAATTCTGTTTTAAAGAGAAATTATGATGGGGGCTGGAGAGATGGCCTAGTGGTTAAGAGCGCCGACCGCTCTTACAGAGGACCCGGGTTCGATCCCCAGCACCCACATGGCGGCAGAGAACCGTCTGAAGCTCCAATTCCAGGAGAACTCCAGTTCCAGGGGAATCCGAGACCCTCTTCTGACCTCCGCGGCATTGCACGACACGGGTGCACAGACTTGCATGCAGACAGTACATTCATACACATACAGAAAAAAAAAAAAAAAAGAGAAATTATGATGAAAGGAACGTTTGAAAGACTCTCCCTGGTTTTCAATTTTAAACATTTCAAAATTCCTGTTTTTAAGAGTGAACATTTTACCTCATCAACCACCTTGTATAATACTTTGCATCTCTGTGCCTTCTAGTTGTGACACAGTATCTGCCTTACATGTTACACATGTGGATAATTTAAATCTTCGTTTTTGCCAAAGTTGTTGCTGGTCAGTCAGTGGGCATTTTTTTCATTTAAAGATTTATTTATTTATTTGCTTATTTATGTATTTTTGTTATTGTGGTGTGTGTGTGTGTGTGTGTGTGTGTTTGTGTGTGTGTGTGTACACAGTCATACTTTCTTACCAATATCCATTCCTAAGGATTGTGGTAACTTAACTTCTGAAACAACTACTAAATCTCAGTGGCTTCCCATGAATGACAGAGTGAGTGAAACGTGGCTCCTCTTGTGGGTGGACAGCCCACAGGGTCTCTGAAGCTAGCATTCTTTGGAGATAAGAAGGCAGAGAGAGCTTCTGCAGGAGTTGAGTGATCCCCATGGAGAAGGCAAACATCACTTTTACCCCATTCTATTGCCAGGTGTCAGTCACATGTTCCTCTCCTAGCTGCAAGGGAAAAAACATGTAGTGTCCCAGAAATAGCTAGCTTCTGCAATCATTCCTTGTTCCATGACTATTTAATATAATGGTTTAAAGTGTTTTTTTTTTTTTTTTGTTGTTGTTGTTTTGTTTTTTGCTTTGGCTAAATAGGAGACATAGATCCCAGATAAACTACTTTTGGACTATCTTTCCCAGATGTGTAAATCTTGAATTTGAATAAAGTATCTTGCAGAAGGGTGAAATTGTAGGTAATTCAGATGGCCATGCCCTGTGAAAGTCCTTCATTGATTCCCTTAAGCTGAACATGCACTTGAGCCACTGCAATTTTCACAGAAGCCCAAGATTCAGTTTTTTTCTTCACACCCACCACCCACCCACATTCTTTCAACATCCTTTTTAGCTTAAGTTAGCTGAACAATTATTTTTTGTTCTTTATTACTAAAAGTCCCAATTGAATACAGAATACATAAATTATTTTGACATCATATCTGGTTATTACTGTCATCCATCTTCATATCATCCATAGTCACAACACCACTTTTTTTGTGTGTTTTTGAGACAGGGTCTCCCCTGTAGACCCAGCTGGCCTGGAACTCACTTTGTAGACCAGCCCAGTCTTGAACTCACAGAGATCCACCTGCCTCTGCCTCCTGAGTGCTGAGATTAAAGGCATGCGCCACCATGTCTGGCATAACACCACTTTTGAAGATGGTTTGCACAAATGATATTGAGCTAAATTGATTTGTACATAATCCTTTATGCTATTTTTATTAATTTATCAATAAAAATCATTAATTTCTTAGACTGTATCCTTAGATCAAGTATACCTTTTGAATAATTGTGATACTAATTATTCATTTCATTCATTAAAATATAAATATACATTTTTTCATTTGATAAGCATTCCATTTTAGCTTTGGAAAATATAATTTTCCCTATTGCAAATAGTAGCAAACAGTCTATAATTACCCAGTCTAAAATTAATGTTAAATTCAGATGAACCAATTATGCCTGAGGAGAACCCTTCAGGAATTGCAGCTAGGGTGTCAGCTTTCCAGAGAGGGCTGCCCCGGGCTGAGGTGCAACGGAGTAGAAGTAAGGGGACAGTTATGGTTTCTTTGTACAGCCTCTCCTCTTATTTGGTTTCAGGAGTAGTCAGCTCAGACCTTGGTCTCTTTTTTTTTTTGTTTTTAGTTTTATCCTTTTTTTGGTATTTTTGAGACAGGGTCTCCCTTTTAGTACCAGCTGTCCTGGAGCTTGCTCTGTAGACCAGGCTGGCCTTGAACTCACAGAGATCCACTTACCTCTGCCTCCTGAGTGCTGGGATTAAAGGCATGAGCCACCACACCTGGCAGTCTCTTCTTGACACTGTGATGTCTCTGAGTCTCACTAAAGCATCAAGACTGTAAGTCAATCAGGACTTTAATGAAACTGCCCATAGGATTTCCAATTACAGGAGAAAGAATGGCTATGTAGCACATAACCTGGTTCAACCAGCCTTATCAGGGGTTAAGTCAAATTGTCATTAGATTCAATTCTATGATAAATGTAAAAAATGGATCAATAGTATGAATAAATGCCTTTAACATAACAAATTTGGAACAAATCTTTTTTTGGCACTCTAACCAGAAACTATAGAGGAAAATGAATTCACATAGGATTTCTGGGCATCAAGACCAAAATACTGCAATGATAATGTTTGAAAGACAGGAAAAATTAGTAAGACAAATTATGCATAAAGAATTACTGCTGTTATACAAAGAACAGTTACAAATCACATATGAAAAGAAAAATGGTCAGACTATCAATAGTCAATTCCTGAAAAAAGTTAAAATGGACAAAAATATAAAGAGATGTTCAGCTTACTTACTTCTAAAATGCAAACGCACTGAAAAGGAAATCTATTAAAACCACAAAACTGGCGTCATATAAATGACAAAGACTGAACATTAACAAAAGAGAATTGTCATTGTTAAAAGCTGTTGACAGAGGAAGAATAGAGACAGTCTTTCCAAAAACAGTTTTGTCAGTCCATGTCACAATTCTAAATGTTGTGATTTTCAGATGCAATTATAAATAAATCCCATTCAATCCAACAATCTCATATATAGAGAGACATTCTCCACAAAGAGATAAATTATGCAAAGAGGATGAAATATGCATAATGTAGCCTACTACTCATAAAAGCAAAACCGGAAAGACAAAGCAAAATGCCCCTCACAAAATGGACAAGTGCATTTGAATTGGTACGTGCACCTGTATCCGTACATGTCCACATGCACTAAAAAACCTGGGACTTTCTCTTCAGATAATGAAATGGCAGTGATTTTTATTGACTCTTTAGTAATTTCTTCTTGTTTTGTTTTTGTTTTGCTGTTGTTACTGCTGGAAAACTTTTGTTGTTTTCACTGCACATTATCAAGCTTCTTCAAAACAAAGAGCCTGACCAGAAAGTTCGCTCATGTTCTCCTATCTCCAAAACTGCATCAGTGCGACCACATTTCTTCAGTCCTAAATGGTGCATTATTTTCCCTCTTATCTTTCACTAAGATATATTTAAAAATAGTATGCACCTCACCACTGCTACCGCCTACGAGGCTGCTTGGTCCAAACCACTGCCCAGGCACCCATGAACTTGCTCATGATTATCTGTGCAACATCACTTTCAATGAATTTTATGTGTTGGGGGAACATTTGCAGAATCGAATTGGATTTAAAATTGCTGTGGTTATTCTTGCCACATAACTAATCATCTCAATCTCCATGGCTGAAAATAAGAGCAAGCTTTTCTTTGCAGTGTCTGTGGACAACGCTGTGGTTCTGATCAGAATCTCTCCTAAGATCTTGGGCTCCAGTTCCACAGGAAGTTGGAGGGGGCAGGTGACGCTGGAAACTAGCAGAGGATCTTTTTTTGCCTCCAAGCAAGTCAGAAGCTACCTGAGAAGTCAGGTGGTGGCAATATCTCAGATGCCAGCTCCAGGTCTCTACTACAAAGAACCACCACAACTTAAAACCAGCACCTCTTAGCATGGAAGTAGGTACATCTTTAGAACTGATCTGGTTTCCCTCATCTTCCATGTTAGAGGAAGAACAGCCCATCCAAGCCTTCCATACTGCTAATTTCAGCTTTGTAGCAGTCAAAAGTGAAGAACATGTGGGACGATGACCACATTGCAGTCACAAGAGGCACCTGGAAAATTCTCCACTGTACAGGGGTGCAGACACCAGGCCCTGAAGACAGCGATCCACTGTAACAGTTTCTATTTTTTTTTTCTAATTAAATTAGTTTTTATTGATGCTTTGTGCATTTCATACATTTTTTCCAATACAGTTCAGGCTTATTTCCCTTTCCCTCCCCCCCCCACCCCCACCCCATCCCAGATCATGCATTCTGCCATAACTGTCCTGCATCTTTCTCTCAGTTTTTTTTTTTCATTTTTAGCTATAAGTGATAATCCATGAGTACAAGCATCCTTCATGCAAAACCTATCTGCAGGCTGTTGTGCCCAAACACCTACAGCCCCACCATCCAGTGGGGGGTGACAGGTTGTTTGTTCAATCAAGTTGATCAAATGAGTGTCCAGACTACATTGCTGTAGTTTCACCATTCACCCCAATCGCAGCCCTTACATTCTACCACGCCCCCTCTTCCGCAGGTTGTTCCCTAGGCTTAGAAAAGGGGCACAGGTGGATGAGAGGTAAAACAGTCCACTCTCTCTGGAGCTGTTGACTTGGACTCTGGTCAATTCTGGCTGTTTCCTTTCATGGGCTGACAGTTTGTCCAGGAATAACCTTTCGATCCTACTAATGAAGAACAAGCAATTAGATATATAGGTATTTAAGCAGCACTAATAGTTATGGTAGGTTACTTTAGCATAGACACATGTTTGGATATGTTAATCCATGAATTACAATTTTCCCCCCTGTCAAATATGACAGGGTCTTACTGTGGCTTATAACATCTCCTAACCTGTAGAGGATGTAAGCTTGTGGCATCAGCCATGGGTTATTTCTCCAAGGGGAGAGCCAATAGCCAATTAGATTTGGGATATACAGGCACATGGCTGCCTCTGCTGCACAGTATTTCCAGGCAGGTGAGGTGTAGCTGGTGCTGACGGTGGAGTCTTGCTTGACTCAGGGAGACCCATATTTGCTTTATTGGTTTAGTGGCCTTTGGTAACACTCTCTGGCATTCCAGAGGCCATCTGTACACTTGCATGTGTGGTCTCAATACATCCCTCCCATGTTAACGTCAGGTCTTCGGCAGCAGGGTCTTATTGCCTCTCCTCCTGTAGGTATCCCAACTTAGAGGCAAGGAGCCCTTACCTTTTGTGGGGCCTTGGATCCCCTGGCCAACATCCACCTGGTAGAACAATCCATTGCTGATGTCAGAGCTCCTGTATTAATATATTTTGCCTGAGTGCATAGCCCTAGGACTTTAGTATTATATTTGGTTCTGAACAGAGAGTAATCCCTTCCACAGTTCCCATGTCTAGTAGTCAATTAAAGAAAGCAGTTTTACCGGTTTTATAAGAGATTACCTCTACAATAGTTGTCTTCAATTTGCAGTTGGGGAACAACCTCATCATCGTCATATTTCTCCTTGTTCTATGGGGGGAAAGGCAAGAAAGTCTCTCATATCAGAACATTTGTGGCACCTAGAAGGTAAGTTTCATTAGGACTCATAGTCACCCAAAACAACATGGGTGAATTTGATGAAATCTGTGCCTTGACTCCACCCTATAGTCATGCATAATACAACTGTCTTCTGGAGACTCATACGCTAAAAAAAAAGGGGGGGGGATACAGAAAGACATGAAACCTTTTCATCAAACCCTTGCAATTCAAATCTTAAAACTAACTATGGGAAAAGATTTGTTTGTTCCAACAGGACAAAACGTCACCAACTTAACGGCTGAGAAAGAAAAGATACAGGTTTGCATTGAGTAGGATGTACCAAAAAGTGGCAACGGAAAGGCTGACCCATCTGAACATTCAAAGGAAGAAAAGCCTCAGATTGCCATAAACATCGAACCCCTCTGTGGATCCTACATGTAACAACTAGTTATAATGAGTCCTAATGAAACAGTTTCTATTTTTAATTCCCTTATGCTGTAAACACACCTTCAGTGATGTTTGCTCAGTGTTATATTTGGTCTTGAATTACTTAAACAAGGCAAGATATACAGTGGTTATGTAGGAAAAGTGGGGGATCAGGGAGAAGGGAAAACCAGTTACCAAACATCAAGGAATGACCTACAAACAGCACAGATACCCTTAAACAGTTGACTGAATTGGTAACAGCAGAGTGGAGTAAGTACGGGGTGATTTCACTGTGGTATAGCAGACACCTGGGGATGAAAAAATAATAAAAATCAGGACCTCCTTTCTGTCACATGTGGCTCAAGAGTGTCAGAAGAAAACGGAGGATGGCTAAATGCTGGGACACCAGCATTTCATGTGGTTTTAAACTTACATAGGTGAATTGATTTACTTAAAACCTTTGTGCATGAGCCTAATTTTAGCCAGATAGTACCCTTTAATCTTGGGAGTAAATCAGAACTTTCCCAATTATCTCACAACCTTAACAATTTTGGATTTACTCCCAGTTTCAGCCATCTCAATACTGCTGGTGACATTCGACATTTATGGAGTTGAAAACCAAGCATTTCCTGTTCATGTAGCCACCAGCGAAGGCTGATTATTTTCATCTGACAAAATGCTGATTCTTTGCAAGTAACTGAAAAGTAGCATGCAGACTGTGATTGGTTGTGGGGAAATAGCTTTATAAAAATTCAGTTATCATTTCAAACAAAAGCACTGTTTCAAACATGACTGCCAAGTTAATTTCAACAAAAATCAATTTTATGTTTTTGAATTATTCTGTTTATTGAAATACATCCAAGAGAAACATAGATTGAATGAAGAAAAAAAAAAAAAAAACCAAGGTGATTTAAAAAGATCACAACAGCAGAACCTGTCTCAACATGTAGCATTTTCACCTGGAGAGCTTATGCAGCTCCTACCCCTATCCATCCCTTCTTCTGTCCCAGACTATAAGAATTTCTTGTATGTGCAGCTTCTACTGTAGTAGCTGTTACTTACCTTCCATCATTTAAGTATGCACACTGTCTCTTAAAGATTAGCTATGGTGTTGTATTTTGCCAAAAGTGCTTACCTCACTTCAACATGGGCTGCTCTGGCACGGTAGTTCTTTAATGTTTCACATATACCACATGCAGGTCTAGACAGCCCCACTGAAGACCAGCTTGATGACACAAACCTGATGACACAAGCCTGATGATACAAGCCTGATGACACAAGCCTGATGACACAAGCTTGATGACAAAAGCCTGATGACACAAGCCTGATGACACAAGCCTGATGACAAAAGCTTGATGACACAAGCCTGATGACACAAGCCTGATGACACAAGCCTGATGACACAAGCTTGATGACACAAGCCCGATGCCCTGATTTTAATCCCTGAGAACTATGGCGAAGGGAGAGAACCGATTCCTGAAAGTTGTTCTCTGACCTAGGGGAGGGTGTCTGAGGGGAAATGTGCATAAAGATGACTAAGATGTTCTGTATAAAATACACAAAAATTCAATAAAAATTTACAAAATCCTCAATGAAGGGTTTATATAGATCACTGCAACGTGTTTATCTTGTCTTCCTTGCACAGCTCTTCTCATGTCTTATCCTCTAGAATTCTCAGAAGTTTCCTCCTCTGGTTGAAGCCCACACATTTCTTGTTCTTCAACTTCCTCTTTCCTGCATTACAGAAATTCAGAGAATTGTCAGGTAAAATAGAACTTTCTCACAGAGCAGGAGACAGAAACCAAGCAGCAGTTAGAAGAAGGAGAAAGTCCAGGAAATTTTCCACATTGGTATATGATAAAGTAACAGTTATGGCAGAGGAAACTTCAAAAACACTTGATGTCAAATAAAGTTGGTTAAATTATGGCCTGGTTTTTACTGGCTATATGAAAAAAACTGGCTTATTCTTTGCAGTTCTGGTGCATACAGCTTATAATAGCCATCAGTAATTACATTTTGAAAATAACAGTAAATGGCATGAAAAGAAAACACCCTGACTTGAATGGGAGCTCCAAGTAACAAATGGAATAATCCCAATTAAAATCCTTTTCTATGAAAGTGTCATTGGAAATGAATCTATATGAACATATATATGTGTATAGCTCAAACTGTTAAAGAGTGTTCATCTCTAGATATTGACATTTTAAGTGACTTTATTTCCTTTCATACTATATAGTTTCAAAATGTTAATAGTAAGAATATTCTTAGCAGTAGAAGAGATCAACAAATTATTCTCTCCCTTTATTGTGTTGCATACTTCATAAATGTCAGAAGAATGCCTAACTGGAGAAAAGCATCAGCTATTTCACAGTATCTGATATCATCCTAAGCTGCAAGGCCAGCTGAGGACCAGCTTCCCAACTTAGTTGATCTCTGCCTCCAATAACCCTGTGGGCCTGAATCTACTTATGTTTGGTAGGGGTTATATATAACATACATATATACCTGTGTGTGTACATACCAATTGGAATTTTAAAACAGTGTGGATTATTCCTCCAATGCAGTTAGTCTGGGGTTATTTTTTATCATGTTACAACAGACCTTAATGATATAGAATGTACCTATCCTTCACCACAGGAGAATTGGAATTTCTATCTGATGCTTCTTTTAAATTTTTTTTTTATTAATTTTATTTATTTCCGTATGTGTCTGAATGTACTGTCTGCATGCAAGTTTCTGCACCCATGTCGTGCAATGCCGCGGAGGTCAGAAGAGGGTGTCGGATTCCCCTGGAACTGGAGTTCTCCTGGAATTGGAGTTTCAGACGGTTCTCGGCCGCCATGTGGGTGCTGGGGATCGAACCCGGGTCCTCTGTAAGAGTGGTCGGCGCTCTTAACCGCTAGGCCATCTCTCCAGCCCCTATCTGATGCTTCTTAAGCAAATTCACATGCTGGCAATCTGGAGATGAATGACACTGCCACTTTTGTTCAATGTTATTTAGCAAGTTTTATGTGATTTTTATTATATAGAAATCTATATAAGATACTAAGATGTGGTTTACATTGTGCTTAAAAATTATTTTTGCTTAATACAATAGAAAGCCATTAAAAGCTAATTCCATGATATATTCCTCTCCTAGCATTACCAAATGTCCATGAGAGAAAAAAGCGATCATAGATGATTTTTATTTAGATTGTTAAAACTTTTCCATAGACATGGAAGTCTGAGTTGATTAAACTTAATTGATTAGAGTATTTATTATATTGTGGATGAAAACTACAGGAAACTTCTTCACTGATTGGATAATTATGAATAAATAGGAGAGGATCTGACTTAGAAAATTTGGTTCAATTATTAGATTGCTATATGGAAGAAATTAAGAAATTGTGTCTTTAACATTGTATCAAATTTCCAGATTGAAGCTTTGAAGGTGAATAATTTCATTATGTGTATGAGATCATGAATTTAGATATTTGTCTTAATTACTTTGGAGATACTGTTTAAAGATAAAATTGTGAAAATTAAACTAATAGAATATGTAACAGCTCGAGTAGCTCATTTCCTTAGATGATTTTAGAGATGGCTTCTAGCAGAGGTGTCATTAGGTGCCTAGGTTCAGGTCTCGTTACTATTAAAAAATGCCTGAAGCAGGTTCACTTTATAAAGAAAAGAGGGTTATTTAGCTCTTCGGTTCTGAAGGTTCAAGGCATGTTGCCAGCAGCTCTCATTCAGACACCAGGCCAGATGGCCTCGCAAAGGTGGGAGAATCACTGGCAGGAAGAGATCACATCCTCAGGCAGGAAACCAGAGAGGCATAGGGGGTCAGATTTGTTTCTTTTATAACCACCTTTTGATTTTTTAAATATTTTTTATTTATCATTTTTACTTTAGTGTATGAATGCATTATACATGTGTAAGTGCATCCACGTTGTGTAGTACCTGCAGAGGTTAGAAGGTGGTGTTGGAGTCCCCTAGAACTGGAGTTACAGACAGTTGTTAGCCACCATATGGGTGCTAGATTCAATTAACCTGGGTCCTCTGCCAGCAGCCAGTGCTCTTAACCTCTGAGCCATCTCTCCAGCCTAACCACCTTTTCTTTCTTTCTTTCTTTCTTTCTTTCTTTCTTTCTTTTTTTTTTTTTTTTTTTTTTTTGGTCTTTTTGAGACCGGGTCTTCTTTAGCTCTGGCTGTCCTGGAAAACTCACTCTGTAGGCCAGGCTGGCCTTGAACTCACAGAGATCTGCCTGCCTCTGCCTCCCAAGTGCTAGGATTAAAGGCGTGTGCCACCATGCCCAGCTCCAACCACTTTTTCTTGAGAACTAACCAAGAAATCCCATGAGAACTATCTCAGTTTTCTTCTGAGTTGGCACCTTCAATGTTGTACAGATGTCCCAATGAGCTCCGCCATTGAAAAGCTCCATGCGGACTTCAAATGGTGCCACACTAAGGACTAAGCCTGCTGCATGTCAATCCTTAAAGGGGACATTGAAACCATACTTGATCCATAGCAGTGCTCTGAATGATCTCAGCAGGAAACTTAAACCTTATTTCTTTCAGTTCATTTGATCTCTGCATGTTAATTGCCCAGGAAAACTCTTCACATAGTGGACATGGGAAGTAGATGGAGAAAACAGTGCTTCCTGAATTCTGGGCACAGTGCTTACGGTTTTGTGGTTCTCACCTCATTTAATTTTCACAGAGAACCATATGAACTTATTGTTTAATGGAGTCCTACCTTCCATGGAGGTTAGGTCTTAGTGTCTATATTAAAATGAAATTTCCTTCCAGTTTGAACTACTTTTGAAAATCCTTTAAATTTCCTAGTTCCACATACTGAACATGAGTTCATACACAAATGAAGGGGCCCAAAGGTTGAGGATGGGGAAAGAAAAAGCACACACCTGCTGGGTGGTGGGGAATGACTGCAGGGTGTATGAGCATTCTATTCATTGTATTTTTAAAAAACATTTATTTAAAATTTATTTTATTTTATTTATTTTTGTATGTGTATGAATGTACTGTCTGCATGTGGTTTGTGCATCCGTGTCATGCAATGCCACGGAGGTCAGAAGAGGGTGTCAGATTCCCCTGGAACTGGAGTTCTCCTGGAATTGGAGTTACAGATGGTTCTCAGCCGCAATGTGGGTGCTGGGGATCGAACCCAGGTCCTCTGCAAGTGCAGTCGGCACTCTAAACCACTAGACCATCTCTCCAACCCTATTTATTTATTTTATTTATTTTTTATTTATTTTTGTATGTGTATGAGTGTACTGTCTGCATGTAGGTTTGTGCACCTGTGTCGTGCAATGCTGCAGAGGTCAGAAGAGGGTCTCAGATTCCCCTGGAACTGGAGTTCTCCTGGAATTGGAGTTACAGATGGTTCTTAGCCGCCATGTGGGTGCTGGGGATCGAACCCGGGTCCTCTGGAAGAGCAGTCGATGCTCTTAACCACTAGGCTATCTCTCCAGCCCCATAATTTTTTTATGTGTATGAATGTACTGTCTGCATATACGTTTGTGCACCCATGTCGTGCAATGCCGCGGAGGTCAGAAGAGGGTGTCAGATTCCCCTGGAACTGGAGTTAAAGATGGTTCTCAGCCGCCATGTGGGTGCTGGGGATGGAACCCAGGTCCTCTGCAAGAGCAGTCCATGCTCTTAACCGCTAGGCCATCTCTCCAGCTCCATTGTATTTTTTTTTTAATGGACTGGCCTGAAAGTAAACATGTCAGTAAGATTCTATTACCTTCATTTTTCGTATGGGGAAACTGAGGCATAGAGAGTGAACCACTGGTTCAAGAGCTAATGAAAGAGAGACAGGATTAAAATATACTTGGGAGTCCATTCTCTAAGCCACTAAATGCCCCCGTGCATGTACTATAAGGCCTTTAAATCAAATAGAAATTCTGGTTAAAGATAATGTGAAACTAAATTTTCTAGCACTATAACAAATACCCAGGACAATTAGCTGTAAGGAGAAAAATGTTTAGTTTGGCTTATAGTTTTAGAGATTTCTCACCTCAATGCTGAATGATAGAGGGAAAGGAAGAGGTTGGATGCCACTGTATCCTCTGAGGACATGTCCCCAATGACCTTTGACCTCTCATTAGGCTCCAGCTGTTAAGGACTCCTTATGATCCCACTATGCCACTCTGGAAGCATACCATGACTGGGAAGGCCTCTGGGAAACAAAGTCCTTGTAAAAGCATTTTAATCCTTTTCCTTCATGAAAGTATACTAAAAGCAATAAAAGAAATGAGAAACAGGAAAAAGACCTATGAAAAAATGTGCATATTTAAGGAAACACTAAAATGGCCACAATTCCAGCTTGCAATTGCCTTAAACTATGGCAGAAATCCAGTTCACTGGAGAATGAATTCCCCTAGGAACCTCAGTTTGAGAGCAGCCTCCCTTTTGTACAAGGTTTTTGCTTCCTATGGAGTTACTTGAAGTCAAATTCAGTTTAAAAAGTAGTAAATGGAAAATTCTAGAATTCATGTTTGAAAGCATCTATTATTACACTTGTATGATCATTATGCTTTATTATTAGTTACTGTTAATCTCTTCCTGTGCCCAATTCATAAACTTGATCGTGCAGACATAGGTACATGAGAAAACCTGGTTTGTACTCCTTGTCTCCTTCTGGCTCTGGTGTGGGCACTGAACGTGTGAGTCAGGAGGATGATTGTGCAGAACCAGAGCTTAATTGATTGACGAGGGGCACAGATTGGTTCTGAAATTCTGTTGAAGTCAAATCTTCATTGCAATATCAGAATCTTTATACACTTACCTCTGCCTGCTGCATAATTTTCAGTGTGAGTCGTTGCTGTTCTTCTCTCTCTCTCTCTCTCTCTCTCTCTCTCTCTCTCTCTCTCTCTCGAGCATCCCTTTCAGTTATAAATCTTTTGGTTCTAACTAATTTTGTGCTTGTTTGTCTCCAGGTTAATTGTTTGCCAACCATCTTCATTACTGTTTTTGTATTTCAGTGGGGAGGAGGAAATACTCCAATGACACTGATCAACATGGAACAGAAGTGTTACCTTTGTGATTGTCTGCCTCCGTTGACAACCAAAAAAAGACTGCTGTTTTTAGGGGTCCACAATAGGGGCTGCATATATCCCTATGTTTTTTTTTTTTTTTTTTTTAATGTATGCTTTGTCAGCAAGAAATCTTGGTAACCGACAACTCTTCTGTACTGGATGGAGCTGTCCAAATGGCTGTTTCCTTTTATTCTGATTAAATTAATGTAATTTCTTGTCACAACAGTTTCTAGCCCACAACACAGGCAGTAGATCTGGTGAGACCACCCCGAGCAATAAACTGCCCCTGGGTGATCTTCTTTCCTGCGTTAGTCCTTATAGTTGATCCCATTTAAAGAGGAAGCACTATTTTTCTGTTAAAGATAGTGATTTAAAAAATATACCACAATATGAAATCATAAAACATTGAAGAGTAAAGAAAAGTAAATCTACTTTCAAAGAAATTACATTCTGTCAAAAAGATTGTCCAGTGGGTTCTGAGAAAAGAATGCAGTACATCAAGAGAGAAATGAATAATGTTCTAGTAGAAGTTAGGGAAGAGGGCAAGAGAGCAGAAGCAACACAGAGACAAAGCACACTTTCTTTTTTATATTATTCATTTATTTTTCTGTGTACAAGTGTTTTGCTTGCATGTATGTAAGTGCACCCATTTTGTGCCTTGCTTGAGGAGGACAGAAGAGGGCATTGGATCCCCTGGAACTGGAGTTACAGATAGCTGTTAGCCACCATGTGGGTACTGAGATTTGAACCTGGTTCTTCTGCAAGAAGAGCTAGTGCTCATAACTGCTGAGCCATCTCTCCAGCCTCTACAGCACACTTTTCCAACAACAGGAGTAATCAGAACTCTGGAATCTCAACCAGATTGGAAGTCTGGAAGTCAGTGCTAGAGCTTGAGGAACTACAAAAGCAAAATGGAAAAATGGTATTTAAGGTAAGGAATGAGCAAACTGATGAGAGAGAAAGCAGAACGCATAGTCTACAGAAGGACAACTGATTTCCTGAAGAGGAGAATGGATGCTTGGGACAGAACTAGCACTCAAGCACGCCACCTACATTCAGGACGCCTCACTGCATGCCTGCATGGAAGTTTTAGATACACAGGGAAAAGAGCTGAACAAAATGTAATAGAAGACATTCCTGAAATAATAAACAAAGTGTAATAGAAGACATTCTTGAAATAATAAACAAAGTTCTTGATAAAAGGGCAAGTTACCATGGAGAAACAAAAAATGCTCTTAAAATACACATCTTTAATCCCAGCATTGGGGAGGCAGAGGCAGGCAGATCTCTGTGAGTTTGAGTTTGGTCTCCATAGAGAGACCCTGCCCCCTATCCCTCATATACACATGAAGAAAACTTCTGTGGCTACAAAATGAAATTTTTGTTTGTTTTAAGATAGGGTTTCTGTATAGTCCCAGCTGGCCTGGATCTCACATTAAGATAGCCTTGAGGATCTGCCTCTGAGTGCTGGGATTAAAAACATGCCCTATCATACCCAGCTGAAAATTTTTATACAAGAAAGTGTTTTCCAGGTCTATCAGGGTGTGCAGAGAATCGGGCAGTAGCTGCCAGGTTATAAGGTAGATTTTCTGTCTTGTAGAGGGAAAAAGTTATATGATATAACTCAGACATCAAGTGATAAATGGTGATGTCATGTGTGGAATGCAGAGCCTATAGAAATAAAGCCCCAAAACAATGGGAAATCTGTCTAGAGAATAAACCATAATGCTATAAATCTCGACAGTGTTAGGCAGCTGTATAACTAATAATTATTGTGGCCTTAGGAAAGGATGGTAGAAGGAGGTATAAGGGTCATTATTGGATCTTTTAAAACAGGCTTCTATATAAGTAAGTAAACTTAAAATCGGTAATGAAAAAAAGAGTTCCAAGAACAGTTAAAAAAAATTCCAAGTCTTTGTTTTGGGGACATTTTTGTAAATTATTTAATGAATTTTTGTGTATTTCATACAGAACATCTCAATAAGTCTTAGCAATCTTTATAGTGCCTTCCCTACTGGCTCCTTCCCAAGTGCCCATCCCACTGGAATTCATACAGTCTGTATTTTATGTTAAGGCCTATCATGTTTTGGGGATATTTTAACCAATGAAATATTTTAAATTATTTGTGTGTGTATGTGTGTGTGTGTGTGTGTGTGTGTGTGTGTGTGTGTGTAGAGTATGTGTGTGGTGTGTATTTAAATGAATGTGTAACATATGTGTATATGTGTGTCTAAATGCATGTGTATGTATGTGTATCGAGGCCCAAGTTCAACATTTGGGTATCTTCCTTAATCACTCTCCATCTTCTTTTGTGAGAAAGGGGTTCCCACTGAACCTGACTAAGCTGGTTGGCCAGGGACAGTCATGATCTTTCCCTCTCTGTGCCCTTGGCGATGACACTGCAGATGTGCTGTCTGTCACACCTGGCTTTATTCCTTCAGGTGGGTGTTGGATCTGAGCTGAGCTCCTCATGCTTCTACAACAGGCATATTCCATAATGAGTCATCTTCCTAGTGCCTTAAATAGAGATTAATGATTTTTTTCAAGGCTGGAGATATGGGTCAGCATTTAAGAAAACTGGTTTCTCTTATAGAAGATGTAGGTTTAGTTCCCAGTCCCCACATGAGGAGTAACAACTGTCCATAACTCCAGTTGCAGGAGATTCAACACCCTCTTCTGGCCTCTGTGGGCATTGTGCACACATTGGTGCACTAGAATACATGCAGGCAAAACACTCATATACATAAAGAAAAATAAATAAATCCAATAAAAAGATCTCTTTAAAAATAAGCAAGTTTTCAGTTGCTTTGAAGTACCTTCTAATAATTAAAAAAAAAACAGTGAAAAATTGCAACTTCTTCAAGACACAGACTTTAAAGTGATCCCAGAATATGAACATTGCATCTAGTTAAAATGTTCTTTGAAAAGTCTTCTAAGAAAGTGCATGGTGGCAGAGGGTCATATTTTTACCAGGTCTGGCACTGCCTTCCATCAGCTCTTCATTCTTTGTGTTCATGAAAAGAATTCAGAGCAGACACAACACAGTGTAGACTATGTTAAAGAGTAAAGTGAAGCACTCTCAAAGGACAATCGTGAGCGATGGTTAAAAGCAGCGAAGAGGAGAGCGCTGTCGCAATGTGAGAGGGAACCATGTCAGAGACCACTGTGCTGGCCTGCATTCTCAGGCAGGCTTTACCCAGACAGCTTTATTGAGGAGGACATTTTCCTATTCAGCTGACTGACAGGCTTATTTGGATTAACTTTTGAAGAATGAGGCCATCATGTGTCTTTGCAATCTCACACTCTTTTGGGTAGTTTAGAATGTCACATCTTTACCCAAAGCCAAAATATAATTCAAGTACTATTCTTTTGACTGAAAAAATCATGTAATAGATCAGATTAAAAAAGAAAGAAGAAAATAAAGAAAAAAAATCTATAAAAATACCCCTGCTACCACCACCTTCCTCCCTTTCATATATTTTAAATCTTAAGGAAATGTAATTGTGATGCTTCCCCCACCTGCCCTCTGCCTTCCACATAGTTTGAAATTCCAGGGAGAGGCAAGGAACTCTTCCTTAAGAGCCCAGGAGATGTGGTTCAAAGCTGATTATGAGGGAGGACTTTATGCTCAGTGACCTAGGCATGCTAACTTCTCACTAACTACCTAACAACGTTTGCTTAGTAGGTTCTACAACAACTTATTTGTTTGTTGTGTGGAACAACAAAAGCCTCTAGCTTTGAAGACCACTAATTGTTAGTTGAGTAGCAGGTGAAGTAGTAACTTTGCCTTTAGGGCTACATTATAAGAAGAATAACCCTTTAAAATACCAGCGTTTAGAGGCATGATGTCTCATGACTTTAACCCCAGCACTTGGGAGGGAAAGGCAGGTGAATCTCTGTGGGATGGACTCCAGCCTTTGTCTACATAGCTAGTTCCAGGCCATCTGGGGCTACAGAGAGACCCTGACTCAAAACAACAAAATAAAACAATAAAAACACCAAAGTCCATACTAGTGCAAAGATACTTGGTCTGTAAGAGGCACATTATCATTGAATGAAGAAGGAAAGGACTTTTATGCTTACTGTGTAAAGGGACTATAAGTTGAGATGCTTGTACTTTTTTTTACCTTTCCCTTAATCTATTTTTCTGTGTCTCTTAGGAAACTCTTGGACATAGGTAAATTAAGGAAATGCTTAAGTAATGCAATTTCACTGAAATATTTTTTATTAAAATAACAAGTACTATAAGTCTATTTTGCAAAAGTCTGTTATGTGGGCCAGGGAGAGAGCTCATTCGGTCAAGTGCTTGCCATGCAAATGTGAGGACCTGCGTTCAATTGCCAGAAGCCAATTAAAAAAGCTAGGTGTGGCAGCAGAAGTTTGTAATTCCAGCACTGGGAGGAAGACAATCCTTGGGGCTCCCTATCCAGCCGGCTTAGCCTAATCATTGAGTTCAAAGTCAACGAGAGACCTTATCTCCAAACACAAGGTCTATATCTCTCAAAGAATGTTGACTAGTTCTCTCTCTCTCTCTCTCTCTCACACACACACACACACACACACGCACACACAAACACACATACTTTAA
Source organism: Rhizomys pruinosus (assembly GCA_009823505.1). Classification (NCBI taxonomy): domain Eukaryota; kingdom Metazoa; phylum Chordata; class Mammalia; order Rodentia; family Spalacidae; genus Rhizomys; species Rhizomys pruinosus. The sequence goes on from VZQC01002770.1 coordinate 394,037, forward strand.
AACTTTAAAAAATTTATCTTTTTATACATCCATCTATCCATCCATTCATCCATCCATCCACTGGTATGGGGAAAAGCAGGGTCCTTTCTTAGGGTTCTCATTAATAAAAAAAAATTAAGGACGGACTCAAATGGAAGCGTGATAATTTTATTAGAGCTTCAAAGAATATACCTTTATGGTAGGCAAGCTGCAAATCTCGACTACTGGCCTGGAAGATGGGTATAGAGGAAAGAAGGGAACAAAAAGGCCATGGCATTTTAAGCCAGCATGGAGGTCAGACACAGGTAGACTAGCAGCCATATGGTGTGGAGAGCATCTTTAAAGAAAGAGTAAGGAAAATGTTGGGAAGTACAGAGTATTAGGGAAAGCATACTTGGTGTGGTATATATCTACATAAACACATTTGTACATGTGATTGTATGTATATAATATATGCATGTGTACATATACATGTGCCTATTGAGATTGTTTTGATTTATTTTGAATACTACCAGGTATTTTTAAATTAATTAATTAATTAATTAATTTTTATCAAATCTAGACCCGTGTTCCCCCCCATTCCCCCACCCCACCAGAGATCATGCATTCTGCCAAACATGCTTTTCATCTCTTTCTCAGTCTTTCTCAATACTCTCCATGTGGAAGTTGACTATTTTGAGAAGTTCACTCTTTCAGTCAGTTCTTCGATGCAGTCCTTTCTGTTGTTGTTGTTGTTTCCAATATGCATCACTCCCAACTGCTTTGGACAAAAGCTCAAGGGGCCGTGCACAAGAAATACTTACAACTAGGTTATAGGCACTAGCATCCACAGATGACGGATACCATTCATCGTTTGTTTTTCTGGGACTCAGTTACTTCACTCAGCATGATGTCCTCTAGCTCCAGCCATTTTCCTGCAAAGCTCGTGATGTCATCTTTCTTTACTGCTGCATAGAACTCCATTGTGTAGATGTACCACATTTTCTCTATCCATTCATCAGTTGAGGGGGATTTGGGTTGGTTTCAGCTCCTTGCTATTGTGAAGAGAGCTGAAATAAACATGGCTGTGCATGTATCTCTGCGGTGGGGTGAGTCTTGAGGGTACCTGCCCAGGAGTGGTATGGCTGGGTCGGGTGGCAAGTTCATTCCAACTCTTCCAAGGGTTCTCCACACTGCTTTCCATAGTGGCTGTAGTCCCCAGATGTGGTCAATTTTGGAGAATGTTCTTGGGTTCTGAGTAGAAGTGTATAATCTCTGGTTTTAGGGTGGAAGTTCGGTAAGTGTCTATGAGGTCCATTGTGTCTCATATCGTTCACTCAGAGCCTCTGTTTATTCTTGTCTAGTTGACCTCCAAAGACTCTGGGAATTGAATTCCCCTACATATGTACTGGTTATGGACGTGGTCCTGGCAGAATTATCTTTATAAAGTTTGTGCACAGAGTTTGGGCGCTATCTATCATAATTGTGAATTTCTTGGTGAATTGTTCTTTGATAAAAGTAAGGCTCTTCTGTCTCTTTCGATTCTTTACTTTGCAGTCATAATTGTCTGATATTAAAATAGCCAACACCTGCTTTCTTTGTTGGTACCATTTGCTTGGAATATTTTTTCCATCCTTTCACTAAGGTGGTGCCTTCCTTGAAGGTAAGCATTGTTTACTGTAAGCATATCAGAGGATTTGTTTTCCTAATCCACTCCCCAGTCTATGTCTTTTGATTGGGGAATTTAGTCTATTAATATTTTAGTTATGACTGATAGTTTGTGTTGCTTCCTTTGCTTGTTATCCATTTGTGGTTTGGGTATGGTTTCTACTTCTGCATTATGCTTTTATTGATTCTCTTTCTAGGTGCCTTGGGATGTTGCTCCTCTTCGTTCTTTAATGTTCAAGTATCTCTGACAGGTTGGTTTTCTGGACATGTATATCTTTCAAACTGTTATGTCATGAAGTTCTCTCCCTCAATATGAATTGTATTTTTGCTGGTTAAGTATCCTGGGTTGGCATCTGTAGTTTTTTAATACTGGGAATGCTTTGCTTTACAGTCTTCTTGCTTTCATAGTTTGTGCGATTGAGAAGTCAGTTTAATTTACTGAAAGGTTCCCCTTATAGATCAACTGGTTTTTTTTTGTGGCTTTAAGATTTTGTCTTTGTTTGTTGGGTGTCTGAGCAGTTTAAAACTGGATTGTTGGCGTGGAGAATTTTCTTTTCTATCTGTCTATTTGGAGTTCTATAGTGGCTTCTTGTATTTGTATTGGTTGTCTTTATTATGGGGAATTTTCATCTATTATGTGTTGAAAGATCTGATCAATACCTATCTCTTGGAGTTCTTCTCCTTCCTCTACTCTGATGATGCAGAGGTTTGATCTTTGATAGTGTCCCACCAGTTCCTGTTGTTCCATTTTTGTGTATTTTAAATGTTTCATAGTTCTTCTTGAGTTTTTTTAGTTGTTCTGTGTTATCTCCAGGTCTGATATTCTTTTTCTGGCTTCCTCCATTCATGGTTCTGAGCTTTTTTCCTTCTTTTCTCTGATTGGAAGTGTTTGATCCATTTTTCATTTCCTCTCTGATTTCTTATTATGTCTACTTCCTTTTTGACTTCTCAATCTCTATCCTGGTATCTGCTGCTTGCTGGTTTTCCTTATCTTTTTCAGACAGGGATCTCATGTTTCCATGTTCCAGTTCCTCGGGAGTTGTCATTCTTCTTTCCTCTAGTTCCCTTTGATTCTTCATTTCTTGTTCCTTAGTTCTTGATTTGCCTTTATAATCTTGTATTCTTAATATGTTCACATTGTTTTCTGAATCTGTTGTGCCCTGGCGCCATCCCCATGGGATCCCACTGTAGGAATTCTCCCAGGGCTGGTAGAGTTGATGTGGGAATTATCCTGCCCCTATTCCGTGTATGTCTCTTCTTCGTGAGTCCTGGCATAAGGCTTCTCCTTGCCTGTATTCAATGTGGTCCCTAAATGCCTCTTCACTGTGTTGAAGTGCTTTGCTTGCGCATCCTTCAGATGCCTTAGCAATCCCCCCCCCCGGGGGGAGCTGTGGGTGGGCTCTTTATCCAGGCACCTGCGCTTGCCTCAGCTGGTCTAGGGAGAGCACCTTTTTTAAAAATTTATTTCTATTTTTTATTTTCACTTTATTTAGCTTGGTATTTCATACATCATTTTCCAAATCAGTATCAGCATATTTCCTTTCCCCCTTCACCCCCCCCACCTCACCCATCCCAATCATAGCATCCTGCCATAACTTGTCCTGCTCTTCTCACTCAGT
>VZQC01002770.1:400097-425880 GCA_009823505.1 Rhizomys pruinosus
TTTTTTTTTCATTTTTTAACAATAAGTAATAATTTATGAGTACAAACATCCTTCATGTAAAACCAGTTTGCAAGCAGTTGTACCCAAACCCACACAGCCCATGGGTCCCACCATCCAGCAGGGGGGGCTTGTATGTTCAATCAAGTTGATCAAATGAGTGTCCAGACTATATTTCTGCAGTTTCACCTTTCACCCCAATCGCAGCCCTTACGTTCTACCAGGACCCCTCTCCTGGGCACCTGCACTTGCCTCAGCTGGTCTAGAGAGATCACCTTTTATACCAGCTGGGAGGATAACTCTGCCCCCACAGCCTTAAAAACCAATTAAGCCAAAAACAACTGGATTAACAGATTAACTATATTAACTCAATCAGCAATCAGCCTTGCTGAAGCACGCAGCTGCTGCCTACATACCTGTACTTGCCTCAGCTGGTCTCCGGAGATCTCCTACCAGGTTTTAACAATACTTATTAGGTGAGATTTAAGTGTACTCTTTTTTTTTAAAACTGTACTCTTCTGTTATTTTGTATGATTAAATGAGTTTAACGAGTCTGTATAATTTCATAAAAAGAATAATTTTTTAATCATCACACATAAATTGAGAAAATCAATTCATCATATTTTTTCTGATTTATGTATTTTCCTGTTATGTATGAGTATTTTGTCTGCGTGTGTGTAAACATAACACATACATGCAATGCATGCAGAAGCCAAAACAGGGCATCAGATCCTCTGGAACTGGAGTTATGTATGGACAGTTGTTAGCTGACATGTGGGTGCTGGGAACTCAAGCCAAGTCCTCTGCAAGAGTAGCCAGTGCTCTTACACTCAGCCATCTTTCCAGCCCTGTATACCCCTCTTTTGATTTCTCTTCCTGCACTGACTCAAATACAAGCTGTTGTCTTGGAGGAGATTGATGCTCACTAGGAGGGAGTTGCCTGTCACCATTAGTTTCTGAATCTTTTCTTCATTACCCACGTGCCCTCACTGTCATCTCTGTTCCTCCCCTGCCCCCGGCTCTCCCTCTGCTTCTCTCTGCCCTTTCTGTGTTTTGAGCTTCGTGCTCTGACCTTCATTTATTCTATTTGAACTTTCTCTTCTTGTCATCCATCTTGTGGGGCCACTCACTGCAATCATTATTTTTAAAATTAAAATTAAATTTAATTTTAATTCATTTTTTTCTCAGGAAGGGCAGATCTAGAGACTATGCCATGACAGTCAGTCTGCATCCTAGTTCCTGGGAATGATTGAGAGCATCTTTAGGAGAAGCTAAGGATTGGAGCCTCAGAGGGGAAGGCTGTGAATTGATCTAGTAGCCAGTGGTAAATTCATATCTGTCAGCTCAAATAGCAGAAGATGGATTTTATCATCTGCTTACCACCTCCATCTGCATATGTATGTAGAGGTTTCCCTGCACTTCACTGACTTATGCCTGCTTGTGCAATGCAGGCTGTTAGTCTGCTTTTGGCAGAGTCCTCCTTCCTATTATTTGTGAGGTTTCTTACTGGATATGTTCACATACAGCTGCAGCTATCGTCTTCCCACCCCACCCTTCTCTGTTCTGAACTCCTAGTAGGGATTGTTGCCCAAGGAGTCCCCCTAAGTAGGGATTTCCTCAGATCCACCAGTGCCTTTGTGTACCCATCACAGATGCCAACACTTCTGAACCCAGATGCACACGCTCCCTAGGGAAAGAAGAACCAGATTTGAAGCTGATGTCAGGCTGTGATCACTTCCCTAGTCTTTCTATTTAGACATTCATGCAAAGGTCACTTGGTCTTCTGTAAAAATAAACAAGTAGGCAAGCAGATACCTTTTTGTGAATGAATGAATCCGTGTTGAAGAGCTAAAGGAACAGAACCTACAGGATAAACAGAGCCTACTATAATAGAAGATTCACTCGAATGGCTTCAATTGGCAAGAAATGGGTATTCCAACCATGGCTACCAGCACACTGGAGAGTCTGAAATCCTGGTAGCTGCTCAGTTCACGAAGCTGGATCCTTAGCAGCCCCAGTTTGGTGCTGTAACCCAGGAGGGTTCCTGGGGAGTCGCTTGTCTTCAGTCCACATCAGAAGCCTAAAGAAGCAGGAGTTTGAAATCAGTGAAAGTCGTCCTCAGCAGCAGGAAGTTCACTCACCTGAAAGAAGTGAAGTCAGGCAAGCAGTGCTTATTCTCTGGACCTCTTTATATCTGGAAGGTGCTGATCACTCTGGGGGGGGGTCTTCTCCCCACAGTTAATCCTTCCTGGAAATACCTTCATAGGCCTACTTTGAGGTGTGTCTTAGTTGATTCAAGATCCCCTGGAGTTGACAATCAAGTTTAACCATGAGCAAGGAACAATGGTCTGTTCATTTCATGTAATTACAAATCTCTCAATTCTAGTCCAATTTCTGTGCTTGAACATTTTCCTTTTTTAAATTTTTAAAAATTTATTATTATATGTGTATGAATGTACTATCTGCATGCAGGTCTGTGCACCCGTGTTGTGCAATGCCTTGGAGGTCAGAAGAGGGTGTTGGATTCCCCTGGAACTGGAGTCAAAGATGGTTCTCAGCCACCATGTGGGTGCTGGGGATCGAACCCTGGTCCTCTACAAGAGCAGTCGGTGCTCTTAACCTCTAGGCCATCTCTCCAGCCCCATCTTGAACATTTTCAATGCAAAATGAAATGCCACAGGTTAGATCTAAACCTTCTAAAAAACAATGACAAATTTTGACTCAAAGGTATTGGAATAATTATTTATGTACTTCTAACTGTTTAAAAGTAGTGTAACCACTGATGTTTAAGTGACCTAAAAACCAAAATATGTGCAAAGAAGGCATTAATTTATTGAAGTTACTTACATTATTGTCATTATTCACATTTTTATCATTGTGTATAAATTAGTGGAAAATTCTTATTGTTGTCTAGCAATGTTTTGATTTCATTTTCATCATTAAAATACTTCCTTGGGAATGCTATTCTAGATTGACTATTAATCTTTCAATACTGTGAAGATCATCACTTTATCACTGGGCACTTGGATTAAACCCACAACCTCAGTGGCTTGCATTAAAAAATAGGAAATAGTAATTGGTAAAGGGAAATAAATTTATTTACAATTTTCCACAACTTAGGAAACAAAATTCATAATTTTTCTCCACACTGCCTGTGGGAGTCTTACAAATTATAGAAAATTGTGAGACGAAGGCTAGAAGCTATGGAGACTTAGCTGTGTGAGACTTTAACTAGTCCATTCTGGAGAGAAAGAAACTTGGCCTCATGCTGCCTTCATTGTCTCTGGTCTCTATTACAGAAATGTTTTTTTCTATTCAAGTCTCAGCCTGAGGAACTGAGACGTTCTATCTTAAAGATCCTCCAGTTTTGAAAGAGAGGAGTCTTGGCGATCACAGTTCCATAAAATTCATTCTCATCCTGGGTCTGGCAGAGTTCTTTATGGAACACATGGTTTGCAAATATTATCTCCAAGTCATTAATATTTCATAGTTTCTAGTGGACAGGTTTCCTCACCTATTTGATTACATTTATTCCTGTAATTCTGTTCCCATTAGTTCTCTTTGAGCCTTGGTCCATCCCACCTAGGATGCTGGCAAGTGCTGGACTAGCTACGGTGGAGATGATTACAGAGTTCTAGAACCAGTCAAAGACAGAGAATAAGTGTCTGTGAGACACTTAATCCTAAGTGACACATCTTCGCTGGAACCTCTACACATAGGATGAATGCATCTTTCAATTCTCGCCAGAGAAGTTTCCTTTTGCAGCAGATGGTGATTAATACAGAAACTCACAACTGGCCAACTTGCAGACAATGAGAGACTATCACAGCAATGATGACTGCATGCAGAAGTCCATGCAAGCTCAAATCAGACAAAATCTCAGTATAGACATGGGAAATTGGGTGAGAAATCTCAACTTAACCTAAGGAACTTTTGGCAAATGATGGTTGTTGGGAATGGTAAAGACAGTCTTTGGGCTGGAGAAATGGCTCAACAGTTAAGAGCATCAACTGCTCTTGTAGAGGACCCAGGTTCGATTCCCAGCACCCACATGATGGCTAAGAACCATCTTTAAGCCTGGCGTGGTAGCACAGGCCTTTAATCCTATAAGCACTTGGGAGGCAGAGGATCTCTGTGAGTTCAATGCCAGCCTGGTCTACAGAGTGAGTTCCAGGCCAGCTGGGGCTATAAAAAAAAAGACAGTCTTACAGATATGGACTCTTGGTGGGCCCAGTGGATGGACCCATACTGAATGATATTTGGGGACATGAATCAGACTCTATAGGCTGTAATATATATATATATATATATATATATATATATATATATATACACTAAATTGGACAGGGGAAATTGGAGAGTTGCAGATAGGATGATAGAGAGGGGATCTAAATACCATCAAACTATATTGTATGAAAATTGTAAAATTTCAATAAAACATTAAATAAAAAAAACCCTATTTCTAAGTACTCAGTTTTTGGTAGCTACTATAAATGAGCTAATTCCGTTGATTTCTCTTTTGGAAAGTTCATTGTGCTGTAGAGAAATACTAGTGAGTTTTTGTGTGTTTGTCTATGTCATTCAGCTGTACTGAATGTATCCTTTTTATTAGATTATTTGTGGAATGGGGTTTTTCTTTTTTTTTTAATTTATTTTTCCACATAAATGTATTTATTTATTTATTTTTAACAAATCTAGACCCGTGTTCCCGCCCATTCCCCCACCCCGCCAGAGCTCATGCATTCTGCCAAACATGCTTTTCATCTCTTAGTCTTTCTCAATATTTTCCATGGGGAAGTTGACTGTTTTGAGCAGAAGTTCACTGTTTCAGTCAGTTCTTTGATGCAGTCTTTTCTGTTGTTGTTGTTGTTGTTGTTGTTGTTTTTTCCAAAATGCATTACGCCCAACTGCTTTGTACAAAAGCTCAGGGGGCCCTACACAAGAAATACTTACAACTGGGTAATTGGCACTAGCATCCACAGATGAGGGATACCATTCGTCGTTTGTTTTTCTGGGACTGTGTTACTTCACTCAGCATGATGTCCTCTAGCTCCAGCCATTTTCCTGCAAACCTCGTGATGTCGTCTTTCTTTACTGCTGCATAGAACTCCATTGTGTAGATGTACCACATTTTCTCTATCCACTCGTCAGTTGAGGGGCATTTAGGTTGGTTCCAGCTCCTTGCTATTGTGAAGAGAGCTGCAATAAACATGGCCGTGCATGTATCTCTGTGGTGGCGTAAGTCTTGAGGGTACATGCCCAGGAGTGGTATGGCTGGGTCGGGTGGCAAGTTCATTCCAAGTCTTCCAAGGGTTCTCCACACTGCTTTCCATAGTGGCTGTACGAGTTTACATTCCCACCAGCAGTGGATGAGTGTTCCCCTTTCCCCACAACCTCTCCAGCACTTGGTATCATTTGTTTTCTTGATCCTAGCCAGTCTTATTGGAGTAAGATGATATCTTAAAGTGGTTTTCATTTGCATTTCCTTAATGATTAGTGATGTTGAACAGTTCTTGAGGTGTTTCTCAGACATCTCTAATTCCTCACTTGTGAAGTCTCTGTTCAGTTCTTTGCTCCATCTATTGAGTGGGTCATTTGTTTTCTTTTTTCTTTGTTTTTTGAGTAGTTTATATATTCTGGAAATCAATGCTTTGTCAGATGTATCTGCAGTGAAGGTTTCCTCCCACTCTGTGGGATTTCTCTTCACTTCCTTGATTGTTTCTTTTGATGTACAGAAGCTTTTGAGTTTGATGAGGTCCCATTTGTCAATTGTCGACCTTAATTCTTGTGCAGCTGCTGTCTGATTTAGGAAGTCTTTTCCTACGCCTATGTCTTGTAGTCTGCTGCCAACTTTTTCTTCTATCACCTTCAGAGTTTGGGGTTTCACGTTGAGGTCTTTAATCCATCTGGAGTTGACTTTTGTACAGGGTGAGAGGTAGGGGTTTAATTTCATTCTTCTACAAGTGGTGATCCAGTTTTGCCAACAGCACTTGCTGAAGATGCTGTCTTTTCTCCATTGTGGTTTCTTGGCCCCCTTGTCAAATATGAGATGGCTGAAATTTTATGTGCTCAGATTTGGATCTTCAGTTTTGTTGCATTGGTCAACAGGTCTGTTTTTGTGCCAGTACCAGGCTGTTTTTATGACTATAGCCCTGTCGTATAGTTTGAAGGAATGGGGTTTTTCTAGTTATCACATATAAAAATCATCTCAGGAAAGAGCAGAAGTTCTTGCTTTCAGTTATGAGAACTTTTCACTTCTTTGCCTTGCGTTCTTTCTCTAGCAAGGACTTCTGGTTCTGTGTTGCAAAGACTTGGCAAGAGAGGCATCCTGGCCTTGTAGCCAATCTTAGTAGAAAAAAGTTCCACTCTTTCTAGTTTATTTTATTTTATTTTTAGCAGTGAGCTTATTATAGCACCTATATTATATTTAAGTTCATTCATTCTCTGCCTGATTTTTGAGTAATCTTTTAATCAGAAAAGTATGTTGGAATTTGTCAAGTACTTGGATGTTTTTTGTCCTTCCTTCTGTTAATGTAGTGTATCATATTCACAGACTTGTATGCATTGAACCGTTCTTGCATATCACAGAGAAATCCCACCTTATCAACAGATACAACCCTTCACCTGACTCTCTCCTTATGTCCATTGTCTCGTGTTGCCTTAGATTTCTTCTGTGGGTTTCGGTGCAGCACTTCATGGCTTTCCAATTCATGGCTCAAGCAGCTGATGGTGTGGCTCCAAACAAACACTTGTTCAAAGGTATAAACCATCAGCCTTAGCAGTGTCCAGATGGAGCTAATTCTGATGGATGTACAGGATAAATTGATAAGGAGACATTACATTTCTACCTAGATTTCAAAGGCTGTTATAGACAGCCTGGGAGCACAGCTAGAGATATGCCATAGGGCTAGTTCCACTGCAGAGAGCCTCCCAAATACCAAAGCACAATTAAGCATCAGGGTTGGGACTGCTACCAAGATTCCAAAGCCTCAGAGCTACAAGAATGAAATGCCAGCCTAGGGCAACTAAATTATGAGCCCAGACTAGCAAAGTCATGAGATGAGGCTTCCCAAGACCTTTGGGACCAAACCATGATCTGTGTCTGAGGTTTGACATATATCGTGCTAGATTATTCTTCAGTCTTAAGGTTTACTGTTTTCTTCCCTGTTGGGGTTTGCAATGGACCTATCGACTGTTACATCTTATTGCTCATTTCTCCATTTTGGAATGGAATATCTTATTCTATGCCTTTGAGCTTATTGGGATGAAATGAATCCCCTTTGTATGAGAAGGACAAGAGTTTGGAGGGTTATGCTTGACTCTCCTCTCCAAACTCATGTGGATTTTCATTGCCATTGTGTGTTTGGAGGTGACCCTTCATGAGTTGATTACACTTAGCTAACTTCAGTGCATTAATCCTGTTATGAAGGCAGCCAGTTGTTATAAAATGGGTTCCTTTGTATATGCTCTCTCTTACCCGTCTGCATAGCATTATGTTATGATAGGGCACACAGATGCCTTGCCAGATGGTTCTTGGACTTCCCAACCCCAGTACTATGAGCTAAATAAACTAGTGAAAGGAAAATAAAACTATAAGCACAAGCTTAGCAATGTCCGTTCTTGGCATTTGTATCTAACATTGTGAGATCCAATGGACTAAAATGGAGAGAAGGTAACATAGCTACTAGGTAGACATGAAAGAATCAGAGTTAAAGTCATAATGGCAGAGGAAACTATGTAGTCTCTTGTAAATAAGAACATAGGGATACAAATTAGCTTGAGGATGTGCATGGCTGCCTGTGGCTGGCATCTGTGTTTCTGTTTCTGTAGTATATATTGTTTTTCCTTTGGTAAGTTAACATGGCAGAAGACGTGGCTATTGGGAACTCCTGAATGTATAATTATACTTTCTGAGAAGAACAAAGAAAGAGTGGTTTTCTTAGACCTTATTTCATTATGCTTCACTTCTCAGCACTTTACTTATATGTTTTAAAAATTAAAGGTTTGTGATAGACTCGAGTGAGTGGTCTTAGCGATGTGATTTTTCTTTCTTTACTCTTTTTCTTTTCTCTCTGCCTCTTTCTGTCTCTCTCTCTCTCTCTCTCTCTCTCTCTCTCTCTCTCTCTCTCTCTCTCTTTGTTACTGGGTACTTGTCCTAGCACCTGGAATACACTGCACAAATGCTCTATCACTGAGATGTAGCCCAAGCCTGATTGATGCCGTTCTCCCCAGAGCGAGTCCTCACTTCATGTCTTTGTGTTATGCGGTGGCAATTAGCACAATATTTCAAACATTTTATGTTGTTTACTCTATTATGTTATCTGTGATCTTTGATGTTACTTTTGTGATTTGGGGAGGGGAGTGCCAAAAACCACAACCTCATCATACAATTAACTTAATGGTTGTGCATATTCTGACTTTTCTACTAAGCAGCTTGTCTGAGATCATTATCCCTCTCCTCTGACTTCAAAAATATTGTCATTATGCCAATTTTCATCCCAATGACCTGTAACTGGGGTAAAAGGAAGAGGTGTGCATGTCCCACTGTCTGTAACAAGCCAAAAATCAGCTTGGAGAAGAAGGCAAGGTAGAAGGCGAGATATACTGGTGCAAAACTGAAATAGGTGTTTTGCACCAGTTAACCAAGTTGTAGATACAAAGAGAAGAAGAAAGTTTGAAGCCGCTAAAAAGTGTATCTAGGAAACACTAAAAATAGAATATACAAAAGAACTTTATTTAGGAGTGACTACTTCAAGATACCATATTGGCCATACCTTATTCTCTTCTATGAATCTCTTCAATCCACAGTCAAAGTTCTCTCTTCAATTCAAGCCATAGAGAGGGTAACAACAAACTATGAAAGTGGAAGTTGCTCAGGTAAGTTTAGATTAACAAGATTTCTTATAACCATAGCTTTTATAAGATAGAAAAGCAAGTACCTAATTGAGAAACGAGAGTGAGAATTCTCCAGGGATCCAGTAAGGTTCAGTCGATGGTGTTGGTTACTGATTCACAGGCTAATAGATTTCTCAATGTAGACCAATGATAAACTCTAAGAGCCTAGAAAGCTCATTCTAAGACTTCCATATGTTAGGAATTTCCAAAAAACAGATGACTCTTTTGCTACACTTTAATTGGACTGGGAATTTTAAATGTACAGCCAGACTCATTGTTTCATTCTGAAAATCTTAGTGGCCATTACCAGTATTGGTAGAATGTACCTCTGTGTCTTTAATCTATACAGTCGCGCACAATCAAACTCTGGGTGAATAACTAGTTTACTGCATTATTTAGTCCACGGTAGTCAATAGAAGGCATGATGATATCTAGACAATTGAGATTCGTGTGTCGAGATGTGGTGAATGTAGTGAACATTGGTACAGTCTCATTAACATTCTTAATTGGATGAGAAGCAAGGAAGAGTTGGTTCTTCATGATGGAATCTCTATACTTGGTTAGATATATGATACTGTTGTTTTTTTTTTAATATTTTTTTTATACATTTATTTATTTCTGCATGGTGTTTATCGGAATGTTACTGTCTGCATGCCATAGTTTGGTGCACCCAGTGTATCGATGCAATGCGGCAGAGGTAGAAGACGTTCGTCGATTCCCTGGAACTGTGAGTTCCCTGAGATTGGGTAGTCTTAGGAGTGGTTTAGCTCAGCGCCTGTGGGTCGGGGAGAACCTCGGGTCCTGTGTAAGAGGGTCGCGCTTTTCAACGCTGGCCATCTCTCCTGCATGCCAGGATATGAATTACTTGTGATATGGCAGTAAATGATTTAGAATGCGCTGTTACTAATGTAAATCTATACTTGACAATTAGGAAAAGGGTTTAAACTAAGGATTGATCACAAATTTGAAAGAGGTTACACTGTGGGTAAAATTCTATATCAATGCATGGCACTAAACATAATTATTTCTTGAAAAGAAGAGCCAAAATANGCACACAGATGCCTTGCCAGATGGTTCTTGGACTTCCCAACCCCAGTACTATGAGCTAAATAAACTAGTGAAAGGAAAATAAAACTATAAGCACAAGCTTAGCAATGTCCGTTCTTGGCATTTGTATCTAACATTGTGAGATCCAATGGACTAAAATGGAGAGAAGGTAACATAGCTACTAGGTAGACATGAAAGAATCAGAGTTAAAGTCATAATGGCAGAGGAAACTATGTAGTCTCTTGTAAATAAGAACATAGGGATACAAATTAGCTTGAGGATGTGCATGGCTGCCTGTGGCTGGCATCTGTGTTTCTGTTTCTGTAGTATATATTGTTTTTCCTTTGGTACGTTAACATGGCAGAAGACGTGGCTATTGGGAACTCCTGAATGTATAATTATACTTTCTGGGAAGAACAAAGAAAGAGTGGTTTTCTTAGACCTTATTTCATTATGCTTCACTTCTCAGCACTTTACTTATATGTTTTAAAAATTAAAGGTTTGTGATAGACTCGAGTGAGTGGTCTTAGCGATGTGATTTTTCTTTCTTTACTCTTTTTCTTTTCTCTCTGCCTCTCTCTCTCTCTCTCTCTCTCTCTCTCTCTCTCTCTCTCTCTCTCTCTCCCTCTCTCTTTGTTACTGGGGACTTGTCCTAGCACCTGGAATACACTGCACAAATGCTCTATCACTGAGATGTAGCCCAAGCCTGATTGATGCCGTTCTCCCCAGAGCGAGTCCTCACTTCATGTCTTTGTGTTATGCGGTGGCAATTAGCACAATATTTCAAACATTTTATGTTGTTTACTCTATTATGTTATCTGTGATCTTTGATGTTACTTTTGTGATTTGGGGAGGGGAGTGCCAAAAACCACAACCTCATCATACAATTAACTTAATGGTTGTGCATATTCTGACTTTTCTACTAAGCAGCTTGTCTGAGATCATTATCCCTCTCCTCTGACTTCAAAAATATTGTCATTATGCCAATTTTCATCCCAATGACCTGTAACTGGGGTAAAAGGAAGAGGTGTGCATGTCCCACTGTCTGTAACAAGCCAAAAATCAGCTTGGAGAAGAAGGCAAGGTAGAAGGCGAGATATACTGGTGCAAAACTGAAATAGGTGTTTTGCACCAGTTAACCAAGTTGTAGATACAAAGAGAAAGTTCTGAAAGGCCGTAAAAAGTGTCATCCTAGGAAACACATAAAAATAAGAAAACAAAAGAACTTTATTTAGGAGTGCTACTTCAAGACCAAATTGGCCATACCATTCTCTTCAATGAATCTTTAATCCACAGCAAAGTGCTCTCTTCAATTCAAGGCCAAGAGAGGTAAAAAAAGCTATGAAAGTGGAAGTTGCTCAGGAAGTTTAGATTAACAAGATTTCTTCATAACATACCTTATAAGATGAAACAGCAAGTCCTAATGTAGAAACGAGAGGGAATTCTCCAGGAGATCCAGTAAGGTTCAGTGATGAGGTTGGTTACACCAGGCAATAGATTTTCAATGTAGACCAAATAAACTTAAGAGCCTAGAAAGCTCCATCTAAGACTTCCATAGTTAGAACTTTCAAAAAACAGGATGACTCTTTTGCTACACTTTAATTGAGCTGGGAATTTTAAATTACAGCCAGAGCTCATTTATCATTCTGAAAATCTTAGGGCCCATTACAGATTTGGTAAATGTACTCTGTGCTATATAAATGGCACAACAAACTCTGGGTGAACAACTTAGTTTACTGATTAGTTTAAGTCCACTGCAATAGAAAAATGAGAACTAGAATTAGGGGTGAGTGTGGTGATGTAGTGAAATTGGTACAGTCTCATAATAACATCTTAATGGCTGAGGAGCAAGGAGAGTGGTTCCTTCAGATGGAATCTATACCTGGTTAAGATATGAATACTGTTTTTTTTTTAAATTTTTTTTTATTAATTTTATTTATTTCTGCATGTGTATGAATGTACTGTCTGCATGCAAGTTTGTGCACCCGTGTCGTGCAATGCCGCAGAGGTCAGAAGACGGTCTCGGATTCCCCTGGAACTGGAGTTCTCCTGGAATTGGAGTTTCAGACGGTTCTCAGCCGCCATGTGGGTACTGGGGATCGAACCCGGGTCCTCTGTAAGAGCGGTCGGCGCTCTTAACCGCTAGGCCATCTCTCCAGCCCAAGATATGAATACTGTTGAAATGGCAGTAAAGGATTTAGAACGTTGTTACATAAACTTACTTGACAATTTAGGAAAAGGGTTTAAACTAAGGATTGATCACAAATTTGAAAGAGGTTACACTGTGGGTAAAATTCTATATCAATGCATGGCACTAAACATAATTATTTCTTGAAAAGAAGAGCCAAAATATGCATGAATCCTCATTGTTTTTATATTAAGAAACTGCCATTGCCAAAGCAACCTTCTGTAAAAACCATCCTATTACTCAACAGTCATCTTCACAAGGCAAGACCCTCCACCAAAAGCTAAGACCCACTATTTATTTAGTAATGAAGTATTTTATGTATATTTTTAGACATAACACTATTACACACTTACGCAGTTAGCAAATATGTGTATAAACTGAGAAACCAAAATATTCTGTGACTCAATTTATTGTGGCATTCACTTTATCGTGGTATTCTGGAACTGAACCTGCAATATATCCATATAAAATCCTAGCAAATAACTCCAGTTGTTCCAGCTTGCCCTTCTCCTCCAAGCAGAATCTATGGTCCAAGAGAGCAGGAATATGTCAGCTAAACATGTGCAGCAACACAGTGGTGCATGAAGAACAACTACACAGAATGTCTCTATGGAAGGGTGGCCAAGCCGGACTGTTGGCTATGGGAACAAAGAGGAGGAACAAGGCAATTTGTATTAGTCATGTAGATGGTGCCACAGCTATTCGCAGGGGCCAGAACTGGGTTAACTTTTGCATTGAAGACTTCAACAGAGCTCCCCATCCAAGTTCTCTTTAGTATTCAGTCCAAGCCAGTGGAATCCAGCAGCTGGCCTTAGAAAGGACAACATTAGGCTTTCAGTACTGTATTAGTTACTTTTCTGTTGCTATGATAAAACACCATGATGAAATCGAGTTACAGAAGGAAAAGTGATTTGAGATAAAAGGGATACGAGTCCATAATGGTGGAGAGGAATCGCAGGAGGCAGCCAGAGCAGAAAGCAGAGAAGTCATATTCTTTTTTTAACTTTTTAAAAATTTTATTTATTTCTGTATGTGTATGAATGTATTGTCTGCATGCAAGTTTGTGCACCCGTGACGTGCAATGCCCTGGAGGTCAGAAGAGGGTGTCGGATTCCCCTGGAACTGGAGTTCTCCTGGAATTGGAGTTTCAGATGGTTCTCGGCTGCATGTGGGTGCTGGGGATCGAACCCGGGTCCTCTGAAAGAGCGGTCGGTGCTCTTAACTGCTAGGCCATCTCTCCAGCCCAAGAAGAAGTCATATTCTTAAGCAGGCAACAGGAAGCAGATGGACAAACTGAAATTGTGACCGAGGCTTATGAACTCTCAAAGCCTGCCCCTAGTGAAGTGCTTCCTCCAACAAGGCTGCACCTCCTAGAGATTCCCTGAGCCTTCCCAAACATAGCCACCAACTGTGCCTATGGGGGACCCCTCCTTACCATCACAACCATGGGTCATCTGAGAGGGAGATGCTGCTATTTTTCTGTGCCCCAAGGTGGGGGCAGTTCTTATGCCACTATGGCCCAGAGGTTCTTACCTCAAGGAAGTATGGCTCACCCAGAAACAATTGTCACCCCTAGTTCAGACCTTGGCTCTAAGGTAGCCCACTTTCTAGTGAAGACCCCACTCTAAGCCCCCCCCCGACCTCCCTAATCTGAACCCTAACTTCTGGCTATGCCATAAGCTCTTATGTCACCCACCACAACGGTGAGTGCCATATGAACCCCTGCATCCTGAATCTGGGTGCTTCTGCTGCTCAAGACCTGGGAGCCCAACATTAACAGAAGGAAAGACATAGCAAAGACCAGAGCTTAAGTGAATGAACTAGAGATGAGAGAAAGAAACTACAAAGAGCAAAGACAGATAGTTGATACTTCGAAAAGAAGCAAAAAGCAAAATCAACAAACCTTTAATTTGACTAAGAAAATGTGAGATATATAAAAATTAGAGACAAAAGACTTTATGACTGAAATCACAGAAATGCAAGAGATCCTGAGACTACAATGAATGATTAATCACATATCAACACACTGGGTAATAGATAAGTTTTTAATCACATACAATTTACTAGAACCGAAAAACAAACAAAAAACCTGAACAGAACTGTAATAAGCACTGAGATTGAATCAGTAATAAAAAAAAGTCAAAGCAAATCCTAGGACCCAATGGCTTTGCATTTGAAGAATAATTAATACAGATACCTTGCAAGCTGTTCCAAACAACTGAAGGAGAAAGCATGCTTTCAAGCTCATTTATGAATCCAGCATTGCCTTGATACTGAAGTCAGGCAAAGGCATGACAAGAAAAGAAAATTACAGGCCACTAACTGTTGTGAACATAGATGCCAAAAAACCCCCAATAAATTTGACACACATTAAAAGGATCATTCATCATGATCGAGAGATTTATCTTAGGGATATAAGGTTGGTTCTACATGCACACATCAGTAAATAAGATACACTACATTAACAGAATGAAAAACAAAAAACTGTATTATCATTTTAATGTACAAAAAGCAGCTGCCAAAAGTTAACACTCTCTCAGGATGAAAACTCTTGCCAAATTAGGCATAGAAGTAATATATCTTGACATAATAAAAGCCTCCTTCAACAAACACACAGCCAACATCATATGCAATGGGAAAAAGAAAACTGTTTCTTCTGAGATGAGGAATTGGACAAAGAGACCCACTCTCACTGTATTGATAGAATGGCTAGGAAGAGAAGGACATAACAATCTACACTAAGCAGAAAGGAAAATGTTAAGTTATTTTTGTTAGCAGATGGACAAAGAAAACCCTATTAGAACTAATAAACAATTTAAGTAAAGTTGGGAGGGTTTAAAAAACATGCAAAAAAACCATTGCATTTCCACACACCAATAAGGATCTATCTAGCAAAAAAGTAAAAAAAAGAAAACGAATGTATTTTTCAACAATATCTTAAAATTACAAGAACAAATTTAACCAAGAATATAAAAGCTTTGTATATCATAGTATACACATTTATTGAATAAATTGAAGAAAATAAATGTCAAACTGCCATCATGTGAAAACATTGGTAGAGTTAATATTTTACAAAATCTATAGCATCAAAATGTTTTGCAGACCCAGTGTAATAACTATAAAATTTCAAAGACAGAAATAGAAAAAAGTGATCCTAAAGTTTTAATCGAACAGTAAAATTTCTTGATTATGCAAAACAATCTTGAGCAAAGATATCTCTGCATCACACTCTCTGACTTCTAGATATATTACAAAACTAAAATAATCAAAACAATATTAGCATAAACACAAAAATATACACAGTGGGACAGAGTATAGATCCACAGGATCACTCATGCCAGTTGATTTTTGTGAACCAAGAAGACTCATTGGAAGATTACAGCTTCTTTTACATATCATCAGAGAGAACCAGATATCCACAGGCAGAATCATGAAATTAGAGCTTTTCTCACATTATATATATGAAATAAACTTAAGATGGCTTAAAGACATCCTGAATGTAACATCTGAAACTTCAACACCACAAGAAGAAAATGGGGAAGTAAAGCTCTGTGTCCTTATTCTGGGAAATGACTATTTGGATGTGAACCTACTACACAGGCAACAAAACTGAAAATAAATAAACAGGACAAGAGCAAACTACAAAAACAATACCCTCTGCTAAAGAAACAGTCAGCAGAGTAAGGAGATAATGTACACCATAGTAGAAGATGTGTACAGGTTAAATATACAAATGGTTAATATGCAAAATATTTGAGGAATTTGAGCAACTTAGGTTCTAAGAAAGCAAGACCCAATTAAAAAATTAGTGTACTGGGGATTAACCTTCATAGTGGCAAATTTGCCTAGCATATTCTGGGCTCTTAGTGGGCACCCCAACATTTCAAAAATCAATCAATCAATCTATATTTAAAATCAGAAATGAGTGAAAATTGAAAGATGAATATCCACGTCTAAAAGAAGACACATACATTGTCATAAGGTGTATGAAAAATGATAATCATTAGGAAAATGTAAATTAGAATTACAATGAGATGACACTGCACAACTGTCAGGATAGCTATTATCAAAATGACCAAAGATTAATTGTTGAAAAACATGAAAATAACAGAGAATCCATGTACATTGTTGGCGAGAGTGCAAGTTAGTCCAGCCATTATGGAAAAACTATGGAGTTCCCCCCCCCCCCAAAATTTAAAGTAGAACTACCATAGGACCTAGCAATTCCACCATTGTTCTTTTCAAGTACGTATACAGAAGAAATGAAATCTGTACGTTGATCAAATGTCTGCAGGCCCACATTTATCATAGCATCACAATGAAAAGGTATGCAGATGACAAATATATATCTATTTTCATTTAAGGTAATGAAATGATGTGGGCAGAGAGATTAAAGACAATCCTTCTACATTACAAATACATTTAGCTCTCCTTATCAGTGAACTCCACATACATAGATTCAACTAACTGAAAATAGAAAATATTCAGAAAACATTGTCTACTGTGGACATGTGCAGAGTGTTTTTCTTGGCATTATTTATATAGCACTTGCACTGTATAAATAGTTTAGAGATTTAAAATATAGAGGTGTGTGTGTGTGCAAGTAACTAGAGCATTTGCAAATTTTAGTGTTCTTGGAGGTTCTGGAAGCAACCCTCATTGAAACTTAGGGTGATGATGGTACATGGTAACTTTTGTTTACCTTCTCTGGGAGCAACTGATTGATAGACACAGTACATATTTGTTCAACATATATTATATACCAGGTACTGTGTTAAGCATTAAAAAGCAAGTGAACGGGGCTGGAGAGATAGCCTAGCGGTTAAGAGCGCCGACCGCTCTTACAGAGGACGCCGGTTCGATCCCCAGCACCCACATGGCGGCTGAGAACCGTCTGAAACTCCAATTCCAGGAGAACTCCAGTTCCAGGGGAATCCGATACCCTCTTCTGACCTCCGCGGCGTTGCACGACACGGGTGCACAAACTTGCATGCAGACAGTACATTCATACACATACAGAAATAAATAAAATTAATAAAAAAAAAGCAAGTGAACAAATATCATGGGGTTTACATATTCAAAGCAAAATTTACAAAAGAAAATGAGTGGGTAATGGAGTACCATGTGTTTGTGTGTGTTATGTGTGTATAATATAATGGTATTTAATCCTTAAAAAACCCCAAGATTCTCTTATGACACCTGAATGATCCTGAAGAATCTTTATGCTAAGTAAGGCAGACAAGGATGGATATATCCTTATGTAATCATAAAAGTTGTGATGGAAGCAGACTGAGGGGCTGTGATCACCTGAGATATAAAGGTAAGGGGAAGAGGAAGATGTTGGTCGAAGAGTATGAACTTTCTGTTGTGAGGAAGTCTTAGGCACCTACTACACATCATGGTGACTATCATTAATAGTAAATGCCGTGGTTGGAATATGGTTTGTTTCAATTTTGTCTCCATCATGAGCTATAAAGAAGGTGGAAATAACTATAGTATTTAGAGGTGGAGCCTTTGGGAGCTCATTAGGATTAGATAAGATCATCAAAGTGGGACTCCCATAATTAATGCTGGTGGAAGCTTGGTAAAGAGGGAGAAATAAGAGGGCAGACAGCAGCACACTCCAAACTCTTTCTCTCTCCCCCTTCTCTTTCTCTGTTTCTTGCTATGTGATACTCTGGACCATCTTGAGATTCCAGTAGTAGGGACTGTATCACTGATGTGACCTCTCAAAAATGAGCTAGAGCTATGAGATAAAATAAACCACTTTTGAAAAACCACTTTGACTAACTCCATCTGGTGTTGTGTTATCAGCAATAAGATCAAACAAGGATAATAATGCATTGTATTTTGAAATTACTAGGTATGCAAATTTCATTATGAGATAGCACACAAAAATGCTAACTGAGCTAATATATGAGTTAGCTTGATTGCAGTAACCAGTTCTCAATGTATACCCATATCTCAGTTTTTCATTGCTCTGATAAAATATCCTGACAAAAGCAAGTTCAAGGAGAATGGGTTTATTTTGGCTTCTAGTTCGAGAGGAATACAGTCCATCATGGTAGGACATGGCAACTGGCACGGAAGGCATGCTGGCAGGAGCCAGAGCCCGACTGATCACATTGCACCTGCACTCAGGAATCAGGGGATGACAGGAAGTAAGGCTGGGCTATAAAGCCTCAAACCCCACCCCAGTGATACACTTTATGCAGTAATGCTCTACCCCTTGAAAGTTCTACAACTAGGGCTGGAGAGATTGCCTAGCGGTTAAGAGCACCGACTGCTTTTGCAGAGGACTCGGGTTCGATCCCCAGCACCCACATGGCGGCTGAGAACTGTCTGTAACTCCAATTCCAGGAGAACTCCAGTTCCAGGGAAATCCGATACCCTCTTCTGACCTCCGCGGCATTACACAACACGGGTGCACAAACCTGCATGCAGACAGTACATTCATACACATACGAAAATAAATAAATAAAAATTAAAAAGAAGAAAGTTCTACAACCAATACTTCAGGTGAAAAACTGCCTTAACTCTAATTTTTTACTTTTGCTCTGAAGGTAACCTATGAAATTTTTTTTGTTTATTGTTTTGTTTGTTATTGGTGTTGATTATAATCCACAACTTTCTTTTCATTCAGAATGCAAACAACCAAAATATATGCTCTGTTTTATTTTGAAAAGAAAAAATAAATAAATATAAGAAGTTAGAAATTTGTATAAGATACAATATCTCCTATATTGTCTAATCTGCATATTGAGAGTTCCTAAATTTTCAGATCTTAGTCATTTGTTCCATATGCCTCAATGTTAAGTTCAAGATAGGTTCTGGGTCTAAATTTGATTAAGAAATGTTGTATGAAATGCACAACACTTCAATAAAAAGGAATAATAATATAGTACTTCTGACTTTTTCAGAGTAAAAGAAATAAGTTATTAAAAAAAAGGTCCAAAGCCATCCCAGACAGTACCACCAGCTGGGGCCAAGTGTTCAATAACAGGAACCATAGAGGACATTTCATAGTTAAACCACCACATTCTGCTCCTGGCATCACAGGCTCATGGCCATAGCTTGAAGAAACTGCACTGAGTCCATTTCAAAGGTTCCCTTAGTCTTTAAAACTCCCCAACTATTCAAAAGTCCAAAATTCAAAGACTTTTCTGAGCAATCTCATGACTGTGACTGTTAAATAAATAGAAGAAAAGGCACATGCTCCGCACATACAGTGACAGAGAGTAGATATTTTCAACAAGCTTGAAATATATTGAGCATGGTCTCCATTCTGTAAAATCCAAAATCCAAGCTATAGTTGAAAATGGGTGATACATTCGTAATAGAGTGTGGTTCTGTACATAGAGATAGTAATTGATTACTAGTAACTTTTACTTTTTCCCCTGTGCTTTCCTTGTGAATTGTGATTTAAACAAGTGACAACTGCAGCACATTTCTTTTATTAGCAATGTTAAACATTAAGGAAACTTTGCCCTTTTGTTTATAATACTTTATCTGATCCTCTGTGTGTGGCTTAAATAGCTACCAATGCTATGAGGGGTTTCTTGTTCTATTTGGCATCCTGAAATATATACAGGGTGGTTTCAAAATGCATTTATCCAATAGACTGCTTAATTGTTTTTATCTGTAGGATTTGATCTTGTGGGTTTTGTTTATGCACCACTGCATACTTATCTATTCTTTAAACAATGTCACTAGAATTAATTTAAAGGAAAAGGGTTCTGAGATTTTCAGGGAGTCTGTGGTATACATTTTTGGATCTAAACCTTCCAATGTAACAGTTTCTCAATTTTCCTTCTTCTCTTATAATGTCTACCACCAATGAAATATTAGTAAGCCCTGTCAGCAGCTTAACAGCAGGGGCTCTAGATAGATTCAGAACAATGTAGGTGGTACCTGAAAAGTGATTTCAAAAGTACTGACTAATTACAGGAGTAGGAGAGTGGTATTATACAGGTGGGGAGCCAGGAACATTCTTATTTTCATGTAAACAAGTTCATGGAAAAAAGATAGAATAAATTGAAGCAGAGGAAACTTACTGTATAGCACAGAAAAATGTGTTGCTAAATTTATCTTCCCAACATGCAGGAATGATTCCAGAGGCCCAAGAAGTTTTATTGTTTAATTCAATCTGGAGAAAAGCACTTAGTATTGTGCAGTACTCTTTTTTTTTTTTCTTCATTTAACCATTAAAGACACGACAACTTTACTGATGCAAATGGAACCACTCTGTATACCAAAAGTTGACAGAAAAATATGCTATTTGCTTTAAGGAGGAACAAAGGAGTCAAAAGATGTGAAAGATGAGTAACTCAAGAGTGGATATAGATTGAAAAAATTGAAAATTGCAGCAAAAATCCTTACTAAGATTAACAATCCTAATTTTGCAAGGATTTTCCCCAATTTCAGTAAAGAAGCTCAAATTCCAAAGAAAAGTTATTAAAAAAAGTTTTCTTATAATTACCTTAAGGAAGCAACACCACCAATATGGAAAGACCATTTTTCACAAAAGAAAATTGGAAGATGGTATTTACTAACAGAGTAATGTTTATATGACTCATTAGAACCATAAAATAATCACAGAAATAGAGAGTACATATTAAAATAGTTATAAATACTACATAGCAGCTTGTGTTCATGTCTTAATGATGTTTAAGCCTCAGAATGCTATATATCTCCATATCACATAATTGAAAATAAATGAAATATTCTAATAAACATATTAAGTTCTACTCTTTTTTTCTTATGCATGCTAATACTATTGATCAGAATAGGTTCTTTTCTTTTCAAAATTCCCAAATGTGATTATGTGAAAACCAATTAAAATTTATTCATATTAATTTCTCAATTAAAAAAATGCATCTGGCAGACTTCTCAAGAATTCGCATAGCCATAACTGACCTGGAAGCCTCCTCTCTGAAGACCAGCTCTCATGGTATCAGATGATACTATACAAGCTGTCAAGAGAGAAAACCAGCCAGTAGTCCTACCCAGCTGTGAAGCCTAAGAAACAGCACTGAGTGGCCCAGCAACCATCTCTATTGGTGCAGTAGTGTCACTTTTATCTTGGGAGTAATTAACAGCTGTCTAATTGTAATGAAGTCCCACTTAATGTGAGGGAATTCATGTGTGGTTTATAGACATACTCAGGTGCACATGGCTGGAGAGGTCATAGATCCTAGAGAAAAACCTACTTTTTGTCACATTACTAGAACAATATAATTTCTTACTTTATTCTAAATATGCATCCTCATATTTACAGACCTTCACCGTTCATCAAAGAAACTTTTTTTCAATTTTATTTATTTTTTATGTGTATGAATGTACTTTCCGCATGCAGGTTTGTGCACCTGTGTTGTGCAATGGCACGGAGGTCAGAAGAGGGTGTCAGATTTCCCTGGAACTTGAGTTAAAGACTGTTTTCAGCCGCCATGTGGGTCCTGGGGATCGAACCCAGGTCCTCTGCAAGAGCAGTAGGCGCTCTTAACCACTAGGCCATATCTCCTGCCCTAGAAACTTCTTTTTGCAACAAATGGAGACTATTCCAGAGTTCCAGAATTGGTCAAACACAGAGAATAAGTGTCCGGGAGATGCTTAACCGTGAATGACACATCTTCAGTGCAACCTCTACACATAACATAAATGCATTTCTCAAGTCTCAGCATTCCCGTATGCAACGGATGGTGATTCACACAGAAACCCACAGCTGGCCGATGTGCAGAGAACAAGAGGCCACAGAGTGCTTATCCCTGAATAAGACAGCTATTTCAGGCCTCTGACTCCAAGCTCAGGGATCATTGTGGAACAAAGGCAGGAAGATTTTAAGAGCCAGAGGGCATGGATGATCACAAGGAAACAGCGTCTTCCAGACACCGATCAGTCATGCATGCGGGCTCACAGCAATGGTGACACAAGTCCTACGCCAGCCACCCCAGACAAAACAATAGACATGGGGAAGTGGGTAAGGAACCCCAACCCAGCTTAAGGAACTTCAGTAACTGATGGCTGCTGGGAGGGGGAGAGACAGTGTCTTACAAGGATTGGATTCTTGGTGGGCCCAGTGGATGGACCCACAGTGAAGAACATTTGGGGATACAAACCAGACTCTATAGGCTGTGTTATATATGTGAGAGTACACTGAATCAGGTGAGCAGCAGTGGGGGAAAGAGCAGATGGAGGAGGGCATCTAAATACCATCAATCTGTGTCATAGGAAGATTGCAAAAATTCAATTAAAAACTAAAACTAAAAATGCATACTTCAGAGCGTTACAAACTATGTGTAAAACAAATGTATTTTATAATGATTTTATATTATTTTGTAATTATTATAATTATTTTATAATAAAAATAAAAAATAATTTCCAGACCTGCTTTCATTAAATTTCTTATTCTACGAAATGCAAAAGAAAGCATAAAGTTTACTTTTTGTGTACATTGGCATAGGATACCCCATAGGGTTCCCAAGGAACCCAATTTTTAAAAACTTATTGATGTTTCTTTTATTAGAATTATATGAACCAGAGCATTTAGAAATTATTTTCAGAATAGAATGATATAGGAAGAAGAACATAACCAGAACTGGTCAACACAGTGTATGTGCATATATACCCATCACACATAGCCATGTTGGGGGAGTCTTCTTGAGATAGGGTCTCCTTATAGCACCAGCTGGCCTGGATATCGATATGTAGACCAGGCTGGCCTTGAACTCACAGAGATGCAGCTGCCTCTGCCCCCCCAAGTGCTGGGATTAAAGATGTGTGCCACCACGCCCAGCTCAATCACATAGACATTTTAAATTAATTAATTAATTAATTTTTTTATGTGTATGAGTGTACTGTCTGCATGTAGGTTGGTGCACCTGTGTCATGTAATGCCGCAGAGGTCAGAAGAGGGTGTGGGATTCCCCTAGAACTGGAGTTAAAAACAGTTCTCAGTCACCACGTGGGTGCTGGGGATCGAACCCAGGTCCTCTGCAAGAGCAGTCGGTGCTCTTAACCGCTGAGCCATATCTCCAGCCCCTCACATAGACATTTTTAAAGATGGCACAGGAAGGAATGCAGTTCTAGAAGAACAAGTCCTAAAGCAGCAGCTTTTCATGATAAACTTGATGAGAAAGGTGCTTCTATCATGGTTAACACAGATGTAATCATGTATTGTGTCAGTGCAGGGAACAATGCAGTGTAGAGAGCTGAAGTACTGCAGCAGGACATTTAATACAAACAACTTACAGACCAACACTTCTCTACAATTTTTTTTTCTTTTTTCTTTTTCTGATGACCAGTTTAATTTCATAGCCAACAATGAAGTTTATATGGAGTCTTTCTTATTTGGTGGATTTATTGAACATTTAAAAACTCCGTCCCTTAGGTGAGCCCTAGGTAGAAGTTTGTTTAGATAAAAGCTTAAATATTTTAATTAGTAAGAGGATACTTCACTTTAAGAAATGAAAGTGGTTTACAAAAATTAAGTGTTCATTAAAGAATTGACTCTTCTTCAGCAGAAATGAGGCCATAGTTCCCCTTAGAACCCAAATTTTCCTTGTGTGGAAATTTCACTGGATCTTGTTTCTTTCCCTGAGTGTTTCTCGGAGCCTCTGGGAAATGGCCACATGTCACAGTAGTTGGAGATAATGGTTAGTGCTCCCCTAGTCACTTGGCTGCTGTTCTGACATTCTTTGCTTTACTGTTGCAGGTGATTTGAGGACAGAGATGAGACATCAAGGCTTTCTTTTCTCCAGGAAGCAGTTTATTGCTGTTAGCAGCTGGTTCTGCAGGTTTGTAACCAAAAGGCAGAATTTTGAACAAAGAAAGACCCAGTCTTCTTTACCCTCTGTGGCTTCCCTTTTACAGTTCAGTGTCTTTCCCTTAATCTCTCTCTCTCTCTCTCTCTCTCTCTCTCTCTCTCTCTCTCTTGGGCACAGACAATGCTGCATTCATTTTTCTTTTTTCTGGGGGCTTCTTACCACATTGCAGCCTCATACATCTTGATCACATTCCCAATGTGGGCACAGCCACTTCCCATACATGCCTATTTGATGGCCCAAGGCTTTATGAAGGTGTGGAGGCTTCAGAAAAAAGTCATAGACAAGAGGATGCAATACGTGTTCTAGATTAGGTCCATCACTCTGTGTATCACTCCTCTAGTGTCAAGTCCCCCATTTAGTGAAGCAGTGCCCTTAAGGGGCACTGTAGCTGGAGTCTAGACCCCAAACTGTATAAGCCTGCAGATCTCCACATCTTCTCATTTTTTTTCCATGATAACTAGGCATAGTCTTAAGGGGAAAAGCTACAGTTAATAGCCTACCCCCCATGAAGGCTCCAAATAAATCAGAACACCACAGTTTAATGGTGTATCTCCTAATTCAGCCTGTTCAATGTTTGATGCTATTAAACATGGAATAACAAGCTCAGGCCCAAAGAGCAATAGCCTTAGTCCATGCATGGTCTTTTTCATAGGCTTGCTGTCAGTGTGGGCTGAGGAGAGCTGCAGGATTCCGCAAAGGCTTCCATCTGAAGCTGACTTATCCACTTTAGCTCTGCAACCCTTAGATAGGATCATGGGCCCAGGAACACATTGGTCTGCAAGGTGCATTCATACAAGAGTGAGACATGATAAATGCATGGAACAAGCAAACATGTCTCTAGTAACTACTCAAACTGTAGAAACAGTTCTACTAAAAGATCTGTCTAATTTGCATTTCTAAAGCAAACTTGGCTTCATAAGGAGAAGATTGGGTCTGCATTTAGATCCCCTACCACCCCACATGGTGTGTGGGGATTGCATAATCAGAGAACCCACTCAGGGGGCTTTCACATGTGAAAAGATGGAGTCTGCATGCCACTTTTCCAGCTTGAAAGTAAAGTATTCTAAAGAGGTGCTATGAAAAAGAGTAGCTCTAGAAAATACTAAAGTATACAACAAAGTCACAATAATGCAATCAGTTTACAACTGAGTTATGACTATAGAGATAAATGGAATAGATAAAAAAAGATTAGAGGGAGACCTCCCAAGACCACCTGAAGCACAGGTACTGGGGCGCTGGCTAAAAAGCACTGCCCCCCTGTCAACCGGGATTACAAAGGCATCTGAAGGAGGCGAGCAAAGCAAACCTTCAACACAGTGAAGAGGCATTTGGGACTCACATTGGAATACAGGCAAGGAGAAGCCCATATGCCAGGAACACGAAGAAGAGACAATATGGGAAAGGTTCTGGATAATCCCACACCAAGCTCTACCAACCCTGTGGAAGATTCCTACAGTGGGATCCCCCTGGGGATGGCCCAGGACACAGATATCAGAAACACAATCGTAAACATACTTAAAGAAATGCAAGATTATAAGGAGCAAATCAAAGAATTAAGAAAAGGGAACGAAGAACTCAAGAAAGAAGTGGAAACACTGAAAAGATCCCATGTTGAAAAAGATAAGGAAACCAAACAGCAAAGCAAAGAGCTACAGGAAGGAATTGAGAAGCTCCAAAAGGAAGTAGAAATACTAAAGAAATCAGAAGAGGAAATGAAAAAGGAAATCAAACACTCATCCAATCAAGAGGAAAGGAATGGAAAAAGCCTCAGAAGCAGAATGGAGGAAGCAGAACAAAGAATATCAGACCTGGAAGATAACACAGAACAACTAAA
>VZQC01002770.1:426478-461390 GCA_009823505.1 Rhizomys pruinosus
AACCTTCAAGGAAAGATTATGAAAAATTTAAAAAGATATCAAAAAAAGTGGAAAAAAACCAGGAACTGTTGGGACAACTATTTGAAAAGATCAATACTCTGCATCATTAGAATAGAGGAAGTAGAAGACTCACAAGACAGCATATGGTATTGATCAGATCTTTCGACAGAATAATAATGAAAATTTCCCAAAACCTTGAAGAAAAAGACAAAAACCAGTACAAATACCAAAGAAGCATACAAGTAAGACTCCAAACAGAACAAATCAGAAAAAAAAAACTCTCACACGGCCACATCAATAGTTAAGTGCTAGACACCCAAAACAAGACAAAATCCTTAAAGCCACAAGAGAAAAAACAAGTGAACCTATAAGGGGGAAACCTATAAATTACAACTGACTTCTCAGTGCACAAACTAATGAAGAGAAAGAAGTACATGGAGCAAAGCATCCCACAGTGTTAAAGGACAGTAGATGCCAACCCAGGTTACTATAAAACCCAGCAGAAATGTCAATTATAATTTGAAGAGAGAGAAAAAACTTCCATGACATAAACAAGATGAAAGAATACATGGTCACCGGAGGGGGCCTGAGAGGAGGGTCTAGCGGTTAAGACACCAACCCTCTTTACAGAGGACCCAGGTCGATCCCCAAGCACCCACATGCAGCCTGAGAAACATCTGAAACTCCAATTCCAGTGAATTCCAGAGAACTCCAGTTCCAGGGGAGGTGCCGACACCCTCTTCTGACCTCGCGGCATAGCGTCAACACGGTGCACAAAACTGCATGTGGACAGTACATTCATACACATACAGAATTAAATTAAATGAAAACAAAAAGAAAACCTTAGAGAAAATGATGAATATCTGAAATCACGCGGCATCACCAAAGCTCAACCCCAAGAAGAGATGACAGTTTAAACAGACCATAATTATGGCTGAAAATTGAAGATGTAAGAAAGAAACCTCCCAAACTAAAAAACCCCAGGGCCCAGCCGGTTTCAGGGCAGAATTCTATAAAAACATTTCAAAAAAGAGCTACAACCATTATTAGTGAAACTGTTTAGAGGATACAATCAGAGGGAAT
The DNA here is from genome assembly GCA_009823505.1 of Rhizomys pruinosus. Lineage (NCBI taxonomy): Eukaryota > Metazoa > Chordata > Mammalia > Rodentia > Spalacidae > Rhizomys > Rhizomys pruinosus. The sequence continues at coordinate 427,562 of VZQC01002770.1, forward strand.
GTTCCCAAATCTCCTTCTATGAAGCTAGCATCACTCTAATTACCAAACCAGGCAAAGATACAACTAAAAAGGAGAACTATAGACACATCTGCCTAATGAACACGGATGCCAAGATATTCTAGACAGGATACTAGCAAATCGCATACAGATCCCCATCAAAAAGATCAAAACCATCATGATCAAGTTGGATACATAGCAGAGATGCAGGGATGGTTCACATATAAAAATCAATAACATCGTCAAGCACGTAAATGGAATGAAATACAAAAACCACACCATCATCTCAATTTTGCTGAAAAAAGCCTTTGACAAAATCCAGTATTCCCTTCATGCTTAGAAGTCCTAGAGGGAATTGGATTAGTGGGATCATTCCTCCAATGTAATCAAAGCCATATGCAGTAAACCCACAGCCAATATCATCCTAAATTGGGAAGGGACAGAAACATATTCCACTTTAAATTTTTTTAATTAATTTTTTTTTCTGTATGTGTAATTTCTGTCTGCATGCAAGTTGTGCACCCGTGTCATGGCAAATGTCACGAGGTCAGAAGGGGTGTCGGATTCCCCTGGACTGGAGTTCTCCTGGAATTGGAGTTTTCAGCGGTTCTCGGCCACAGGAACTCGGCAAGGCTGGTCCCCTGTCACCACTCCTCTTCACTACTCGTACTTAAACATGTTAGAAGCCACAAGGCAAGAAAAATTAAATAGGAGGATAGCTAATTGGAAAAGAGGAAGTCAAGCTATCCCTATTTTGCTGATGATATGTGATTTATTAAGGGATGCTTAAAAACTCCACCAAGAAAACTCCTAGAAATATTAACAGCTTCAGCAAAGTGGCAGGATACACAAAATTAACCTAAAAAAAATCTAGTAGCCTTCTTTACATATAACAACAGCAACTGGAGAAGGAATTGAGGAGAATTCCACTCACAAAGCCTCAAAAACTATAAATACCTAGGAACAAACTTAGCCAAAAGACACCAAGATCTCTACAAACAAAAGTTTTAAAACTCTTAAAGAGAAGAAATTGAAGAACGAAGATATCAGAAGATGGACCAAACCTCCCATGCTCAGTGATTGGGGAAAATTAACATTGTTAAACATGCTGCATTCTCACCCAAACTCTTGATAGATTTAATGCAATCCCACTTAAAATCCCCAAGAGTTTCTTAACAGGCTTGGAGAAAAACGGTCCTTAAATTCATTTGGAGAAACAAAAGACCCCAAATAGCCAAAAACAACCCTGAGTGAAAAGAGCAGCAACAGGGGGATCTTCATATGGCCAACTTCAAACTATACTACAGAGCTACAGTCATAAAAACAGGCGGTCTATGGCACAAACAACAGACCAGTTTGACCAATACATAAAACCGAAGATCCAAACTTGAAGCACATCAAATTTCAGCCCATCATCATATGTCGAAGAATGAAATTAAACCCCTAACCTCTTGCCCTGTACAAAAGTCAACTCAGATGTATCAAAGACCTCAACTGTGAAACACCCTTTAAACTCTGAAGGTTATAGAAGAAAAAGTTGCAAGCAGCCTACAGACATAGGCTAGGAAACGACTTCCTAAATCAGACAGCAGCTGTGGCAAGATTAAGGTCGACAATGACAAATGAGACCTCATTAAATTATCAAAAGCTTTCTGTACATCAAAGCAAAACATAATGGAAGTGAAGAAGAAAATCCCAAAGATGGGAGGAAACATTCACGCAGAAACACACTGATAAAGCCACATTGTTTCCTCGAATATATCTAACTACTCAAAAACAAAGAAGGGAAGAAACACATTGACCCACTCAATAATGGGAGCAAAGAGCTGCAGAGACTTCACAAGTGAGAAATTAGAGGATGATCTGAGAAACACTCACATCACATCATTAAGGAAATGCAAATCACAACCACTTAAGATATCATCTTACTCCAACAAGACTGATGCATATTGGAAACAACAACAACAACAACCACAACAACAGAAAGGACTGCATCAAAGAACTGACTGAAACAGTGAACTTCTGCTCAAAACAGTCAACTTTCACATGGAGAATATCGAGAAAGACTGAGAAAGAGATGAAAAGCATGTTTGGCAGAATACATGAGCTCTGGTGGGGTGGGGGCATAGGGTGGGGAACACAGGTCTAGATTTGATAATCTTGTACAAAATATATATTAAAAATAAATTAAAAAATGTAAAAAAAGATTAGAAATAGAGCTGTATAAGTTTTTGGATTTAATATGCAGGATAATATTTAAAATATTAAATATTTAAAACTGATAAGACAAAAATTAGGTTAGCAATAAATTGTATTTGGATAGTTAAAAATTCAGGAAGAACATTCAGCTAGGTCTTTAACACATGCCTTGTCCTGAAATAGATGATAATTGATTAGAACATTTACACTTAAAGAATTAAGTTATGAAGAAAATACTAGTCACTAAAATGTTTGACAAAGTAAATCCTTGAGACCTTATATAAACTTACAAATGATAAAATGCAAGACAGAGGCTGGAGAGATGGCTCAGTAGTTAAGAACACTGGGTGTTCTTCCAGAGGACTTGGGCTTGGTTCCCAGCACCCACATGGTGACTAACAACTATCCATAACTCCAATCCTAGGGGATCCAATTCCCTCTTCTGCTCTCTGCAGGCATTAATGACACAGGTGCACTTACATCCATGCACTCATACACATAAACATGCTGGAGAGGTTGTGGGGAAAGGGGCACACTCATCCACTGCTGGTGGGAATGTAAACTCGTATAGCCACTATGGAAAGCAGTGTGGAGAACCCTTAAAAGACTCAAAAATGAGCCTACCACCTGACCTAGTCATACCACTCCTGGGTATATACCCACAAGACTCATCCTACCACAAAGTTACATGCACATCTATGTTTACTGCAACTCTCTTCACAATAGAGAAGAGCTGGAACCAACTGAAATGCCCTCAACAGATGAGTGGATGACAAAAATGTGGAACATCTACACAATGGAGTACTATTCAGCAGTAAAGAAAGATGACATAATGAACTTTGCAGGTAAATGGATGGAACTGGAAGCCATTATGCTAAGTGAAGTAACACAGTCACAGAAAAACAAGTAGTGAATGGTTTCCCTCATCTGTGGATGCTAACACCAAATCCCCAGTTGAAGGGCAAGCTGAATATTATTGTTATATTTCTTTTTATCTGAAAGCAACTGGGTTGTTAAAATGTAAATCTCTTAACAGACCTCTAGAATTGACCTACCACTTATTTTCAGACTCTGTAATTACTGTATATGGGTGGAAGGTATGTATTAATATTTTAGAGTAATATGAAATTAAAGGTGGGAGATCAGGAACCTGCTGTGCATATAGGTGGGCAGCCTCTGCCAGACCAGCTCAGGTGCAGGGAACTGGGCTGCCTCATCAGCCAGACTATGGATTTTTGGTATATGATTGTGGGCATATATACATATTTTAGAGTAACATAAAGTTAAAATGGAAAAATGTGAACCAAGAAATATGATATGGAAATAAAACACAGTTTGTTTTCAGAATATATAATTTTAGTATATGTGCGATGTATCAGGCTGGTGTAACTTAGCCTTTCTGGGTGCTTAATGACCATACTTAATACCCATACCATTTTGGCCAACGGACCTAAGGGATAACTTTGTTCCTTGCCCTCAGAGGTCAACTAAGTCTCAGGGGACTGTGCATGGGGGCATCTTTTGAAATGTCCTGCAAATGTGGGTCATCAGTCTTCCTGTGTAGGGAGGTCTTGGAGATCAACTAATGGGACATCAGCCAGTGTCCAGTCTATAAAGAGGAAAGTCTGCTCATGCTTCAAAAAGGGAAGCCTAGTCTAGCAAGTCCTGATTTTGTCCTTGAGTGGATGGAACTGGTAAATGAAAGGTTGAAAAGAGCCAGCCCCCCCCCCAAAAAAAAAACCCGAGTGACCCCTGAGGATCAGATCCTCAACTGACCTTGAGAAAACAAAACCTTGGTTAATCTGGGCTAACTGTGTGACCTTAAGCATCCAAAAGGAAAGTATAACCGGAAATAATCAGTAAGGCCTGAGAAATTGTACTTCAGATATAAAACTTGAGATCTTAGTAAAGAGACAAAAAGAAAAAACAACAAAAAGAGAGAGCACTGTTGTTTCACCTGTCTTCAATTCTTACTGGCAAGTGCATCTACTTGGTGGCTGCCACTGCTTTTGCCATTCTTTGAAGACATAAGACACAGCTTTTTAACCATCTAATATGAACTGAAGACACATGTCTCTCCAAGAATCCTCCAAACCTTCAATGCCAGATGGGGACTACTGAGATATCCAGCTTGTGGAATGAGCAGCTACTAGGATTTCAGCCTCTTCAGAGTATAGACTGCCAATGTTGGATTACCAAGGCTGTATCATGGAGGCCAATATAGGATGCATGCTAATTGGACTTCATTTGGGTGACCATCGGAGGGAAAGACCCCAGTATGGAGCACAAGGGCAAGATTTATGGTTGTTTGGGGTTGACAAGGAAGAACCTTTAAATGCTTCCTTAAGGAAAATATGACATCTTTTAGCAAAAAAAAAAAGAAGAAGAAAAATCCTCCAACTCAGGTTATATGTGTATATATACATATATATTACACATATATTACACATATATTACATATATATTACATTCTTTATATATAGTTACATATATTACTATCTTCATTTTTTAATCTTATATTACTCTATATTACATATAGATTTACATATATATTACATATATATTACAATATATATATATATATATGCAATACAAGTTGGGGAGAACAACAAAATAACAGGAAAAAACAAGACTGAAATAATCAGTTTTCCCTAAAACAATAAGCCAATAAGCCTCTGCTTTTGAGAAGAGAATAAAAACTTGGAAAAAAAGACTTGAAAAAAACATTGCAAGTCATGTATGGCGAGGTCAGGACCTCAGGGTGGGTGGGGGCTTGGAAAGGGAAGTGAGTCTACATTCAATTGAGAAATGATATGTATGATGTATGGAAATGGTTTAATAAACAATCATTAAATTTTTAAAAATAAAAACAATAACAAAATTTAAAGGGGAGAAATGTGAATGCCTAAACCATATTTTGGAATTAACATAGTTTATTCTGGAGTCATATATTTGATACCTATGTGACATTTATAGGTATTTTTTGGAGCAATACAAAGGAGAGGAAAAACAACATAAAGATTGGATTAAAGAACTGAATGATACCGTTAAACTGTGCCCAAAACAACAAGCCTCCAAAGTGAAAACGCTTGGAAAGACTGAGAAAAGATCCAAGACATGTATGGCCAAGGCATGAACTGGGATGGGATGTGGGTGGGAGAGGGGCAGTATCTAAATTGGACCAGAAAGCTACTGACTGATATACACATTTCATCAATAAAAGTATTAAAAACATAAGTAAAATACGTAAAAACAATGTAAGAGGCCCTGGAGTACTTATCCCTGAATGGGACAGCTATTTCAAACTTCTGTGTCTCAAGGCTCAGGGATTATTGTGGAAGGGGAGGCTTGGATGATCACAAAGAAACAGAATCTTCTAGATAGCCAGTCAGAAACTCAGGTGAACTCACAGCAATGGTGGCTGCATGCACAAGTCCCATGCAAGCTCAAACCAGAGAAAATCCCAACATAGACATGGGAAAGTGGGTACGAAATCCCAACCCAACCTGAGGAAGTTTTAGGAATTCAGCAGTCATCGGGCATAATAAAGGTAGTGTCTTACAGGGATGAGACTCTTGGTGGGCCCGGTGGATGGACCCACATTGAAGGACACTTGGGGACACAATCAGACTCTATAGGCCAAATATATATATATATTTTTTTAAATTTGTATTTTCATATATATATATCTATATATATGATAATATTGCCTATAGAGTTCTGATTTGTTGTCCCAAGTGTCCATATATATATATTATATATATATATATATGAATGAGAGCTCATTAAATTGGTCAGGGGTCAGTGGGGGAGAAGTGTGGTGAGGGCAGTGGAGCTAAATGCCTTCAAACTATATCGTTTAAAAATCTAAAAAACTCAATTAAAATACAAACATTATAAGTTTCACTAATTGGTAAATACTGAATACCAGTAAGAGTGTGAAAAGGGAAACACTATTTCCATGCATTATTATTGAAGGACAATTGACATTATTTGTTAAATGTCAAAATGTGACTACGTATAAAGTTAAGGATTTCATTTCTAAGATACACTTTCCTATTTGTGCACATTATTGTACCAATAATTCAAACGCAGCACAGTTTGTAATAACCAGAAACTGAGTCACCTAATGGTCACTTAAGGAAGACTCATTAAATTATAGTGTAATCAAACACAATTTAGTCCTTGAGAAAGAACAAATTACATCTGAATGTACTGATATGGAAAAGTGACCAAATTCACTGAGTTAAAAATGTAAGTGACAAAGTGGTGTGTTTTGTATGAGTCCTATTTTAATATTAAAAACCCATTATGTATAAATGTAGTTGAAAAGCTTCAGCATTTTCCCTAGGGGCACGAAGTTGGTTACTTGTGACAAGTGCACAAGGTAGGAAATCAGGTGATGGGGGAAGAATTTTCTCTGAATATATAGCTTTGCAAAACATGATATTTTATCCTAAGTCCAGATTAGCTAGGGAGGCACCATAGACAGTGTGTTTGCTTGGGAACTGAAGCAGCTTGTGGGGTAAACAGCATCTATGATCGGTCACTCAGTCCTCCATGTGGTGTTTCCATTCGTTACCCCAAGGAATGCAGTGCAACCAAGAACGAAGTTCCTTCTTTGTCTTTAGTTTGCCTCGATCTCCCCTCTTTTCTCTCCCACTGTCCCTCACAGTGGCTCTCCCCTGTAATATGAGGGTGGTGTCACTGAACCTCAACCAAAGGTTTTTCTTCTAGGCGTTGCTGTTCGTTGGTCTTCGTGTCAACTTGACACAAACTAGAGTCACCTGGCAGGAGGGAACCTCAGCTGAAGAATTGCTCAGATCATATTGGTCTGTGGCCATGTCTAAGAGATATTTTATTAATTACTAATTGATGTAGGAGGGCCTAGCTAACTATAGCCAGTGCCAACCCTAGGCAGGTGGGCCTGGGCTGCATAAGAAAGGTAGATGAGGAAGCTAAGATAAGCAAGCCTGTAAGCAGTTTTCCTTTGTGGTCTTCGCTTTAGTTCCTGCCTCCAGGTTCTTGCCTTGGCTTCCTTTGATGATGGACCACAAGTATAAGATGAAATAAACCCTTTCTTCTCCAAGCTGGTTTTCTTTTATCACAGCAACAGAAAGAAAAGTAGACCAGCAGTGGATTCTTCCTGTGACGGACCATCCCATATTTTGGGGGGAGTATTGTGAAAGCATTTGGAACTTCGGCCTGGAAAAACCATTGAGTTCTGAGGGCTTAATGGGTTGCTCTGTGGGCGCTTGGAAGGTAATCCTGAGAGCACTGAAGACAATGGAGGCATGGCTTACGAAGTTTCAGAGGGAAGCAAAGACTATCAGGGTCATGTGTGTGATATATTCGAATTAAGGATAGAATATGTGGAAATGAAACCTTTGCTTTACTGGTGAAGTAGATGATGGTTAGCTAGAACTGAAAAGTCATATGTAATCAATAAGAGACCAGCATCATTGAGATGAAATTGTCTGGGAAGTAGTTCTTCATGGTCAGCACACACAAGTAGTCATCCAGAAGGGCCGATCTGCATCTCAAACTGGCAGCTAAACTTGATAATGTATAAGGGTCTCTCATTTGGGGGGCTGGAGAGATGGATCAGCAGTTAAGAATACTGGCTGCTCTTGCAGAGGACCTGGGCTTGGTTCCCACCACCCTTATAGTAGGTAATAACTGCCCTTAACTCCAGTTCCAGGGGATCTGACACCCTCTTCTGTCCTTCATAGACATTGAACAACATGGGTACACTTACATACATGGAGGTAAAGCACGCATACAAATAATAATAATAATAATAATAATAATAATAATAATAGGAGTCTCTCATTTAGTGCTGGTTTCGAAGAGGTCATGGAGACCAGCTGTGGCTAGGTACCATGTGACCATGTGAGACAAAGACAGGCCATTGGTGAAGGTTAAGTTTCATTTGCAATGGAGACCCTAGAGTTGAAAGGCTCATGAGAGAATCTGAGGCACTGTGAGGGGCCAGAAGAAGCCATTGGTGAAGGCGCAGCCTTAGTTGCAGTTGAGACCCCAGGATGTTGGAGATGGCAGGACTGTGGGGTGGAGTATACCTGGCCTGACCCTGCAAGACAGGCTGTGTGTGCTTCAGTTGGCAGAGCCAGAGAAGTGGGATTGCTCAAACCATTTGGAGCACAGAAATCATGAATGAGTCCTACATACTAGACATTGAGCTACAGGATTGGATTTATACAGCTGGACATTGGTTTTTTTTTTTTTTTATTTTATCTGATTGCAACTGTGCCCTAGTTCTTCCCTGTGGAAATAAGAAAGTCTGCAACTTGTTTTTGATTTTCTAAGAGCCCATAGTTAAGAGTCTTGGATATTCTAAACATTGAATTTTTAAAGTGTTGAAGCTACAGCAATATAGTCTGGATACTCATTTGATCAATTTGATTGAACATACAAGCCCCCCCCCCGATGGATGGTGGGACCCATGGGCTGTGTGGGTTTGGACACAACTGCTTGCAAATTGGTTTTACATGAAGGATGCTTGTACTCATAAATTATTACTTAATGTTAAAAAATGAAAAAAAAAAACTGAGAGAAAGATGCAGGACAGTTATGGCAGAATGCATGATCTGGGATGGGGTGGGGTGGGGGAAAGGGAAATATGCCTGAACTGAATTGGAAAATGATGTATGAAATACACAAAGCATCAACAAAAAATGAATATTAAAAAAATAAAGTGTTGAACTTTTTAAAGATAGTGAAAATTTCAAAGTTGGATTGTGTTTTATGGGCTGGAGAGATGGCTCAGTGGTTATAAAAGCACTGGCTGCTCTTGTGGAGGACCTGGTTTCGATTCCCTGCAACCACATGGTGCCTAACAACTGTCTATAACTCCAGTTCCAGGAGAATCCAACATACTCTTCTGACCTTTGTGTGTACTGCATGACACAGGTACACTTACATACATGCAGGCAAAACACTGATACACATAAAATAAAATAATAAATTAAAAAAATAAAGTTGGACTGTGTTTTATATTATTATATTAACATAATTTTTGGGGACAAGAAATGTAAAGGTTATGGCTTATAATGATGTGTTTGTGTGACCAACTGACAAAGGGTCAGTTGTACCAGTTTGTTTTCCTCAATTTGACACAAACTAGGGTCACCAGGGAGGATGGAAACTTAACTGGGGAATTCCTGAATTAGACTGGCCTGTGGCCATGTCTGTGAGGAATTTTCTTAATTGCTAATTGATGTGGGAGTGCCAGCCCACTGTGGGCAGTGTCATCCCTAGGCAGGCAGGCCTGGACTGTGTTAGAAAGGTAGCAGAATAAGCCAGGGGAAGCAAACCAGGAAGCGGGGTTTTCCTCTGTGATTTCTGCTTCAGATTCTGCCCCTAGGTTCCCACCTTGGCTCCCTCAGTGATGGACTGAAAAATGAAATGTTTTCCTCCTCAGGTTGGTTTTGGGTAGCATTTTATCACAGGAACAGAAAGGATCTAGAATAGCATCTAACATTATGGTCTTCAAATGGAAAAAAAAAATCCATTTTTTACTATATGTGCTCATGTGCTTTAGAAAATGGAGCTGCTTAAAGGCAATGTCTTGAGAATTACTCCAGGAATGCTAGAAAAAACTGAAAATCTTTGATATAGGCAGCGTTTATTATCACAATGACAAGAAAGTCCTGACTGAAGGGATTCTGGATTTTGACCACTCGTGGATGTTTTTCTCTTGCTTTTTCCCTCTGGGAGTCAGATATGATCCTTTACCTTGAGTTTCCATAACTGCCTGAGGAGGTGACTCTGGAATATACTTTTAGCTTTATTTCCTTTCCTTCTGCCCTGAAAAGCATTTTAGGCTCTAGTCAATGGTGTGGAAATGATAGGATTCCCATGATTAGATGGGATGTTAAGGACCTGGAAAGTTTCATTATCGACAAGTCACTGCCCTGCAGAAAAAGCGGATGGAAGTGCAGTTCAAGTTTGCTGTTGGTGAGGGAGGCTCTCTAGGTTCCAGTAAACATAAAGACTAGTTGCCTCTTGCTTGCAAATTTTCTCAGTTCCAGGATGTGCCCTTGAGAATTCATTCTCCACAGTTGTAGTAATTTGTATCCAAGGTACAATGTTTCCAGGGGGCTAGAAAAATGGAGACCAATTCCATTATTTCTTATTTGGAGCATCATAGGAGCCTCCATGGTTTAGATGACTAGGCTGTGAAAGATCAGATTCTTAGTCGTTTTTCATTATACACCTACCTGTTCACACTATAGCATGTGTGTGTGTGTGTGTGTGTGAGAGAGAGAGAGAGAGAGAGAGAGAGAGAGAGAGGAAAAATTAGAGCCAAAGGTCTTCTGAGAAAGATGTTTGGGCTTACTGAAAATACATTCAGATAAATGACATATATATATATATATATATTTCAGATAAGTGCATATTTTATGGATGCTTAACTGTAGTGTATAAGCTAATTCTACTAAAGTTTTTTATAACTTTTTGAAATATTAATATTTCCTCTAAACCATATTTGTTGTGTTATTAATGACAATAAACTATTAGAACAGAATGGTTCAGAATATGGTCTCTCAAAGAGATCCAGATTCCTATGCTTGAAAAATTCTCCAGGGAGGTCTAAATTAAGAAAGCTATGTATTTAACAGTGGATTTGAACTAGAAGTCTCAGGCACAGAACTGTGGGGGAGCTGACTAGACGATATGAACAGAATTTCCATTTCCTTCTTGGTGGTTATGTCCAATCCATCCTATCTGTCAACTGCAGAGGAAAGTAACTACAGTGACAGGGAGAGAGAGGCCGTAAGGAAGAACACATTTGCTTTCCAGTCTAATATGAGCTAAGGAGCAACTAGAGCTCTGAGCTCCAGAAAGTTGACAGAAAGGAGAGTGCAGTATAAAAACCAAACTTTGTGCCAATCTACCGCTTCAGCAGCATGCCTGGGAGCAGGAAGAGAACCATCTCCAATTGCGTGTCCCTGTGCAGTGACCTTACACGGTGGTGGAAATGACTTCAGTGGTTCCTGCAGTCTGGCAATCAAACCAATCGCATTAGTCACTCCTATTACCAGCGTGTTCACAACTGGAGGAGAAAAAATGTGAAGAAACAGGTGCACGTACAGGATGGGGGAGGAACAGGAAGCTGGAGAACGTTCTCTTTTTCCTTCAAGCCTCTGGGGGACTGAGAAATCATCTCATTCCATCTATACATTTTGTAGAGAATGAAGTTTATTTAAAATAAAGTGAGTTCTACCAAGGGGCCCAGGATTAGGGCCATTGACTTTGGCATTCTCCACTAGCCTACTTGAAAGCTGTGAGTAACTAAATCTCAGCTTTGTAAACTCCATGTTGTACAGGTGTACCTCTTAGGTTTGAACACATTTTAGAAAGTCATAAAAAATCCTGCAAATTGACAGAATATTCCACAGTTACTCATGGCATTACTTGTGCAGTGCAGTGTGAATTTACACACTCATAAGGATTTAAAGACACATAACATGTAATCCTGAATGTTGTAGAGAAGTATTGTTAAATTAGAGATACCAATGAATATTTTTCTTTTAAGTTTGGGCTTTTTGGCTGTGCCCATTGAAGGGTATAAGAAACCACACTGACTGTTTTAACTGCGGTGGTTTAAAGGCTTACACTTGCCTTTTCACAAACTGCTGTCCTCATTTAGCAAACTCAGGAAGCGGATAAGGTAGAATCTTCTGACATAAAGACTATTCTGCAGAATAACTTCATAAAAATAGGCTGAATTCTGTCCAATTATTTCCACTCTTATCTGAAAATCAAGTGAAGGGTCTAAAGCACAGGTGTTATTGGCCTTGCTAAGATACTCGTTTTATTCCCGATTACCAAATCTATTTACTACCACACCTGAAAAGGATTTTGGAAGAAGAGACCTGAAGTGAGAAAAGTTTGAAGAAAACATACCACCTGTAAATCATTAATTTGAAATGGCACCATAATGTCAATACAATGAAATTATTAGAAGTAGAAATGACAATGGTAGAATTTAGGTCAGTTAAATGATAGAGGAATTGAGATCTCGTTTCTTCTTTTTTCTTATTGGACAGAGGGTTTAGGGTTCATCTTCAATTCTTTAGTACAAACAGATATTTGGAGGTGTCCTTTTTGTATAATAGTGTATTTGTTATTGTGTATTTAAAAATATTTTATGTGTATGAGTGTATTGTCTGCATGTATGTAAGCATACCTGTGTCATGCAATGTTTGCAAAGATCAGAAGAGAACATCACATCCTCTGGAACTGGAATTATGGACCATGTAGGTGCTGGGACGCAAACCTGGATCCTCTGCAAGGGTGGCCAGTGCTGTTAACCACTGAGGCACCTCTCCAGCCCCTGTTACTAGATACTAATCCTAATATTATATCCTACATCCCTGCTTTCTCCAGTTTGATAGTGGATTTTCTTGTATGCTTCAAGATAATGGTAGGGGATATGAAATCCTAGCATAGGAGTCTTAAACTTTGAATCCAGATTTAAAGGTTTATGTTGTGAAGTCATCATCTAGATAAGGGACCTTAAGCATGCTTTCTTTTGTGCCACAGCTTTCCAACTGGGATCTCTTTTAACTACTTCAGAGAATAGGATAATTTATGGAGACTGGCACACATTAAGCTCAGCAGTGCTGGTGGTTTGCTGTCCTAGATCCTAGTAACTGGTGTTGTTTTCCTTCTTTTACACTTGAATGCAGCAGTCTGCTTCTCTTAGAATCACATCATTAGTAGTAGCAATAATGGTTTCAAGGTAATTAAATGTTCTCAAAAGCAAAGTATGTCTTTTATAATTTACAGTTCACACCACAAAATAACAAAAATATTTCCTGGAAGTCATATTCTCTCAGTACAGTAATCTGAATTACTGATTGGGACCAATGTCCTAAAACTCCTCCATGCATTGACATTTAGAATAGTTCATAAGGCTAGCATCTTCGGAGGATATAATAGTCAGGGGCTCTTTTCATTAAGGTTATTTGGAAATACAGCTGGAGATGAGCTCAAATGAGGCCTGGAGGTAATATATATATTGGTAGAAATCACACCAAGTCTTTCATTTTGTTGACCATTCTTATAACAATAAGACATCAAAACACTGGGGATGAAGACCATTATTGGCAAGATCATCTTGGAAAGTTTCTAGAAGACACCATAAATTTTCTCCAAGCATGACCTGGGGGAAGGGGAACACAGACTTTAAGGAATATTGATAAGTACCCAGTTATAATGTGATTGTTGTGATAAAAGTCAGGATTTAAATAAAAGACAAGAGAATGAGCTTTAGAATTAGTACACAACAGGTTCACACTCTATGCTTTCCTTCCATTTATTAGACATTAACTGCATGTCAGGTGCTATGCAGCCTTCTAATGTATTTTCAAATTGTATTCCTTTTTATTTTGTGAAATATTTATTTTACTTGTGTGTGTGTGTGTGTGTGTGTGTGTGTGTGTGTGTGCATGTGGGTGCCCTCAGAGGATAACAGAGGGTGTTAGAGCTTCTGGATCTAGAGTTAAAGGTGGCGGTGAACTCCCAGACATGGGTATTGGGTACTGAACTCTGATATGTAAGAAGTGAAAGTGCTCTTAACCTCTGAGCCAACTTTCCAGCCCCTCAAATTATGTTCTCTGTTATGTATTATTCAGTTAGGAATTACTAATTGCATTACTAATTGATTTTAAGGTCAAGAAGACTGAAATGAGGAAAGGTTTAAAATGCATTTGGGAAATATAAAGTTCATGGTGGGGTTCAGATATAAAGCAATTGGGAAGACCAATGAACTATTATAACGGTACTTGCACATCAGTGTGGAGTACATGCTTTGAATGGGTGAGAAATTTTATCTTGGACATGATGTTAAATGATAGGCATTGTAGTTGACAATTTCCAGGGCACCTAAGACACCCTTAGAGGTACAAATTTGAATGAATATTTTTCTTGCCTATTATGTTTCAGATAATACTGCAGAAGTAATTTTAGAATAAGTTTGGAAAAAGAAGTCTCATCTGGTTCCCTCACCAGCAATGTAACCAGACTTACAAAAAGTATGTTTGTTGTAAGTCATTCATTCATTGAGGAGTTTTCAGTGTGCACCATCTGTTGGGAACAGGCACCTGTGACACAGTAATAGGAAATGACTGTGGTTCTCCTCATCTTCTAATCTGAAGTCAGAGTTTGAATGTTCCAAAACCATCCTGAGTTTTTGAAAAGGGATGGGGTTTGCTGCCTTGAAACTCTGTAACAATTAGTTCCAAAGACTTTCTTGCTTCTATAGTCTGCTACAAAGGCCCCCGTGTTCTCTGAGCCTAAATTAATGCCAGGAACACTGAGAGGGGATGGAAACAGTTATGTTTCTATCAACAAATTCATAGCGGTTGGATGTAGTAGGACAAACCAGGGTCAGATATGCCACTCCTTTTTGTTGGTGACCTTTGTTGGTGTTTTTGGCATTCCTTGAATCTTCAGAGTACCATAGATATAAGTATAAATGGGAGACTTTAACTATTGTTTACTTCTGTCATAGAAAGTCTGATAAATGTTTTTGGAAGTTCTCAGCTATGCAAATATGAGAATAAAATGGGGATTTCTACTTGGTAAATGTTTACAGGACAGTATCAGAACTAGTGACTCTTTCTTCTCCAAATCAGAAACACCGTGGGAAACTGTTCTCTCTGCGAGCCCGTCCTGTAAAGAACTGATCATCTGTTTCTTTATCTTTGAGGCTTTGGAGAGGATGGTCAGCATAAAGTGACTCCAGGAAACAGTTACTGCTGATTTATCGCAGAGGTTCTGGAGCTAAAATGCCTGGGTTGGAATATTTGTTTCCACCTTTGAGTTTCAGCATGACCTTGGCAAGTTACTTAACCTCTCTATGTTTAAAATTTCTCATGTAAAAATATAGATGAAAATAGTGTCTACTTCACAGTTTCCCTATGAAGAGAGTGGGTTAAATGTGTAACGTGTACAAAGGTGCCTCTTATACAGCGAGTGTTCGGTCTGCATCTTTAAGATTGCTCATAGGTTGATTGTGTCTGGTCATCACGATTTCCATTTTTGGTAATCATCCCAGCCAAATGATTGTGGCTTCTTAACATGAATTGTATATTTATGATTAGTTAGAGTTCTATGACATCCCCAAGACCACAAGAAAGGCATTGTGAGATGCTCCTAGATGGAGGTAGAAAAAGTGAAAGAAATGATGTTTATTGTTCCCACTTCCATCACTAAATGCACCACTGCTTTACCAGCTTGAGATCTTAGAATTCTTAGTTAGAGTAGCCTCATTATCTTGAGGAGGAAATGAGGAAGTAAGATAGATGCTAAGGAGCCATCCATTTTCCTCATTGTAAGTAGTGGAAGCTGAGGCTGTTTGTTACCTTGAATTTGTCTAGGATTTAAAATGAGGCATTTTTATTTAGAGGACCCAGGTCTCTGTAATTGGTTTAGGTAAAAGGTTTGCTTAGAATTCATAAGACACTAGCACCTAGGGAGGGAAGCAGTATGTAACTGTATTTAAAAGCCACCGCTCTTTCTAAATTGTACTCTTAAATGTTCCAGGGAAAAATACCCACCAAGGAGTTATTTTTGCTATGCCCATACTAGCAATGGTCAAACAGTATAACAAGGAACTCCTTGGGCAAGGGGAGAAAGCAGTTTGAAGGAACTAGCAACTCGAGTCCTGTGTTAGCTTTCTGTTGTTGTGACAAAATACCTGGCATACAGCTGCTTTAAGGAATAAAGACATATTTTGGCTATACAGTCTGAGGCTTCAGTCCATGGACACTTGGTCCCTTTATTTTGGGTTTGTGATGTGGCAGAATGTCATGGTGGGGAGCACATGGAAGAACAAAGTTGCTCACTTCATGAAGGCCAGGAAGTAGAGAAAGAAGCAGGCAGTCCCAGTATCTCCTTTTGTGGGTGTGTCCCAAAGACCTTCTGCTAAGCTCTAACTCCGGCAAACTTCCCCACATCCTGAAGGCTCTACCACTGCCCATCAACACCACTGGTTGAGATTATGCTTTTTAAAAATGTCATTTTTTTCTTCCTCAGTCCCTTTTAAATTCTTTTTTTTAATTAAAGTTTTGTGCATTTCATACATTTCTTAATCAAATTTAGACCCATTCCTCTTCCTGGAACCCCACCCTGCCAGACGTGTCTTTCATCTTTTTCTCAGTCTTTTTAAAAATTTTCAATGCAGAAGTTTACTGTTTTGAGCAGAAGTTTACTGTTTCAGTCAGTTCTTTGACTCACTCTTTTTTGTTTTTGTTGTTCCTTCAAATTTGTATTGCTCCAAAATATGCATATATACATGCCACACATATGCCAAAATTATGACGTCTGAAATTAAAACTATAGGTTAATTCTAAAATATGTTTAGAGATTCACATTTTGACAGAGTTGTATTCAGGTAAAGAAAAAAATTACTTTACATTCCTACATAATATAGGAAGTTGATGAGTAACATCAGATATTATATTTATTAAAAAAAGAATTATTCGGTCATCCATCATGACCAAGTTGGATTCACACTAGGGATTCAGGGATGGTTCAATATATGTATATCAGTAAATGTCATAAAGCACATAAACAGACTGAAAGACAAAAACCACATGGTCATCTCAATTGATGCTTTTGACAAAATTCAACTGCCTTCATGTTTAAAGTCCTATTGGGAATTGGACTGGAGGAACATTCCTCAACATAATTAAATCCATATACAGCAAACCCACAGCCAACATTATTCTAAATGGGGAAGAATCAGAAGCCCTCCCCTTGAAGTCGGGAACCCGGCAAGGCTGCCCTCTGTCCTCACTCCTTTTCAATACAGAGATTATACTTTTAACACAGAAGCCAGAGACATCGTATGTCCAAATTTTAGCAGTCCCTTAATAAATTCTTGAGCTGGGGGATTATAATCTCTAGAATGACTATTTTGGGGAAATGCAGACATTTTAGACATCATGGTTTTTCTGTTGATTATGCAGCAGGAGGCATATGGGGCCACCATGGACCATACAATCTTTGTGATCACATCTCAGTTCTCTATCTGTGGTAAGAACAGCTGGCGAGAGCTAGTCCCAGTTTAATGTTGTCAGCAAATAGCTAAGAGTAGGGGCCTCACCTAACACAAGGGAGGATTTTTCTTTTTGTGAAAAAATAAACATTTTATTGAGTTAAGTTTCTTTTTAAAATATTATTTTTATTTTCTGTGTATGAGTATATTGGCTGCACTGCCCACAGAGATCAGAAGAGGGCATTGGATTCCCTGGAACTGAAGTTATGGATGGTTATTAGCCACCATGTGGGTACTGGAAACTGAAGTGGGTCTGTCCTCTGCAAGAGCTGTCAGTGCTCTTAAAGGCTGAGCCATTTCTTAAGCCCTTCTGAGCCAAGTTTTTATTAAGTGATAAGATGTAATAGTCTTGATCTAATAACATTGCCTCGAAGACTATCTTTTATAGACTTATGCATTCTTCAACCTTAGACTACTTCATCTCTCTGGACTTCACAATCCCAATATATAAAATGAGATTAATAATAGCATCAAGTGCATGAGTTTTTGTGATCATTCACTGGATAATTATATATATATGAGTTTTTGTGATCATTCACTGTATATTCTAAGATATATATATATCTTAGAATAGTACTTGCTCACAGTAAGAAATGTAGAATTTGCTTTTATGGGTACTGTAGTATACATTTCTATTTAGTAAATAGATCTAGATGTAGAATTTGCTTTTATGGGTACTGTAGTATACATTTCTATTTAGTAAATAGATCTAGATGACCAAATGCATTATTAGTTTGAAGTGAATAATCACCAAGAGTTACAGAAACACATTTGTCTCATTTTCCACAGCTTTTCATGCCCAATGGGGACCTATTTTGTCTTGGCCACTTAACCATAACAGTTGTAGACATTTGAGAAAGGGAAAAGTCTCTGTAGGGCTGATCTTTTGTTTTTAAAGCTATTAATCTATCAAATGTCTCTCTCATACAAAGGGCAACTTTAATTGAATGATTTGTTCCATTTCTCAGTATCTCTTTTACCCACAAGACTTTGTGGCTTTAGAGAAAATCTCCAGGCTGCTACATACAGTGTTTAGGACTTAGATGTAGACTTTCAGTCTGGAAGTTGGTAGCACAATAAGGATCTATAAAAAGCATGCCTTTGTTGTGTATATAACAACTCTCTCTAATTGTTCCTGGAGAGACATGCAGTTTGCACTGTTCTGTCACATCTATCTTCAAAGAATGCTTGGCAGACCAAAGCAGCAAAATAACTAAGAAAGAGCCAAGACACATTCTGATTAAGCAAAGGCTGAGCTGTATTTTGTTTAATAGAAACAGAAAGAAGACTATTTATATAGCAAAGATTTATATGAAGCGATCTAGTATCCTTGCTTTCTCCTTGTCTCAGTGGCTTTGAAGTTTGAGTTTCTATGAAGAGCAATATAATGTAAGGAGAGGAAGTCCCCCATTTTTTTCTGGAAAAGGATGGGAGGGAAATAGGCCATCCATCAGGTATCCATGGTTTCAGTCTACTCCATCTTCAACCTGGTATTCTAGCTGTCTCTGGATTAGTTTATGCTGCTCATAATCCAACTGACTTAATGTAGGGCTCTACCTCCTCAGCTCACCAATCTTCTGAAAACTGCAGCATTTACTGTTTTCATGGCCAAGTAAGAAGTATCACAAAGTGCACATGGAACTTGTTACTCAAAGAAGGGAACAGAAACATGGAACTACAACTTCCTAGGGTCCATAGTGATGTGGAGAAAAATATGATAAGGGATTTTTATTTTAGAGGAAGATCTATGATCAGGGATTAATTAAAGCAATGGAATGCCATTTCTTTCCATCAATACCAAACTAAATTTATGAAGGTTAAAGAAGATAGAGGGAAATGGATAGAACCTACCAACAGTAAGGAGTGTAGTTGCATTTATATGCTGTGGAAGGCTTGACCCCAAGCCATGGAGCATTCAGGCTGTTTCAAGTAGGCTTCCTCAAAACCCAGAAATAATACTATTTTCTTAATTTTACCAAGGATGATTTAAAAAGGAAGTTAAGTTAACATAACTTAGAGTATCAGAAATTAGCTTTCTAAGGTTGAGAAAGTCCCCCTAGTCTTGGTATTACATCTTCCAAAGGTGGAACTAATAATGCAGACAGCAGCTCACACTGGGCAGTGGCAGATCAGGAACAAGTATGCTCCTCATCCCCTTGAGTTCCTCTCTAAGACACATAGTTATGTTCATACCATTATGAATGGGCCATTGTGAATTACACTCATTCATTCCAAAAACTATTTATCTCTTCTATTTGCGGCACTGTAACCAGTGTGAGCAAGAAACAGGCAAAAATAAACAAGCAATGGTCCATGCAATGTTGAAGCCCAAAGAGGAAAGAAAATGATGGATTTGGGAGTATGGATGGTGAGGGCATTGTGGAGCAGGCATGTATCATATAGTACATAAAAACATTGCCTCCATTTTGCTGATGCAATTATCTGGCAGGGGGTGATGGATATTTAGAAAATGTTTATGCATTTATGTGTAGAGAAAATGTTATCTCTCTGCTTAACAACTGACTTAAATATAGTGTGAGTTCCAGTCTGGTATGGTGGCGCCTGACTTTAATCCTAGTACTTGGGAAGCAGAGGTAGACAGATCTTTGTGAGTCCAAGGCCAGCCTGGTTTACAGAGTGAGTTCCAGGACAGCTGGCCTACAGGGAGACCCTGTCTCGAAAAGACCCCCCCAAAAATAGAGTGAGTTCCTTTTGTGGTTATCCTCTCAAAGCTGGTTAGTACCTAGGAGAGAATTTAGGACACAGCTTGACATAGCTGGATATAGCTGGCACATGCATCAACATTGAATAACAAGATTAATGAGTAAAGAAAAGAGAAATTTAGGGGCTGGAGAGATAGCTTAGCGGTTAAGAGCGCCGACTGCTCTTGCAGAGGACTCGGGTTCAATCCCCAGCACCCACATGGTGGCTGAGAACCGTCTGTAACTCCAATTCCAGGGGAACTCCAGTTCCAGGGGTATCTGACACCCTCTTCTGACCTTCGAGGCATTGCACGACATGGGTGCACAGACCTGCATGCAGACAGTACATTCATACACATAAAATAAATAAATAAATAATAAATAAATAAAAAAAAAGAAAAGAGAAATTTAAAACAAATAACTGAATTGTTGGAGGTCATTTTCTGTTTTTCAATCAAAGCAATAATCAAATCTTACCATTTCTATATCAACTAATTAAAGAAAGAAAATGGTCTAAATTTTCAAAATGTAATCCCTAGATTCAATATATATCCTTCATAGTTATAGCCAACCAGTGTCTAGGAACATACATAGGTAGACCTTAAGTCAGTTAATAAGTAAAATAAGTGAAATAATGTTAACTCTGAATCTCAGAGATGGAGATCATGTACATGATGGCAAATCTTCATTGTTAACTTGTTTAGATTTAGAGTAATTATGAAATAATGTGTGTCTATGAGGGTGTTTCCAGAAAAGTTGAACTGACAAAGAAAGATCCACTCAGAATATGAGCAGTGCCATCCCATAGGCCGGGGTCTCAGACCAAATACAAAGGAGAAATGGAGCTGAGCAGCAGTGTTCATCTCTCTCTGCTACTTCACTGGGCATGCAGTGGGACTGACTGCCTCATGATGCTGCTGCCCTGCCTGTCCCTCCATGAGCTGTGCGGCAACACAAACCTTCCTCCCTTGTTGCTTCTAGACAAGTGTTTTTACTATACACTGAGCAGAGTAGCGAAATAATATAGTGCATGATCAATTAACACTTAGCCGTCTGTGTGTGTGTGTGTGTGTGTGTGTGTGTGTGTGTCTGTGTATACACATAAACATGCCAATGTGGAGGTTAGAGCAGGATATCAGGCATCTTCCTCTAACTCTCTCAGCTTCATTACCTTGATACAGGGATTTTTACTGAACTGTAAGCTTGTTGATTTGCAAGGCTCATCTCATCAGCAAGCTCTCAGGGATGCTGGGGTCACAATCGTGATTCGCATTTGTCTCCTTAACATTTACATCTATTTTGGGAGATAATTGAGACTATGGATGCTAACAACATAAAACTATGATGTTTGTTACCTTAAAACTCAGTTTGATACATAGAAATTCAAGGGGGAGGTTTCGGGACCTTTGATCAGAAGTTTGTGCTTCTGGTGTAGAGATTAAATTTTAAGTAAAGCTAAGGTGTTTCTTTTATTCTCTAAAGACTCAAGAGACCAGGTAGTCTATGGAAATTCACAAACTGTCAAGGTGTCCCTAGTGAAAATTCCGGAGCCAGGTGTGGTTGTGCACACCTTTAATCCTAGCACTCTGGAGAGAGAGGCAGGTAGATCTCTGTGAGATCAAGAGCAAATTGGTCTATACAGTGACTTTCAGCCCAGCAGTGACTATAGGGAGACCCTGTTTCCAAACACCAAAAAAAAAAAAAAAGAAAAAGGAAAAAGGAATAGAAAAGAAAACAAAAATCTTCATGTTAGCAGCTAGCCACCTTGAGAGTGCCTTGGCCAGTGTTACAGAAACAAAACATTTAGAGTAATATTGATAAATATAAGCATGGTTTTTGCTGTCTATAAATAATCTTTGAAATGTTGAATGGAGTCCAATTGTAGCTGTCTTCTGATTTGAGAAGACACAGGTATACATAGGATGACACATTGATGGACCTTCTTGAAGTACTCTTTGGAAGATGTTGGACCTGGCTTGATTATAGGGAAATCTAGCATCTGGATTGCCAGGTAGACTTCTCCAGGGGTCCACAAGTGGACCAGCCTACTGGGTTAATGCTCAAATGTGTGATGACTCCACTGTGGTCAATCATAATGAGAGCTTTGAACTCAACACCAGGGCTTCCCAACAATTTCACCACAGTCCTGGTGTATTTTCTTGTTTAAATCTGACCGGAGTGTAGTGTTCATGTGGCCCAGCCTGCAGATCTTCCTTCATGAATTGACCCAGCCCAGATAATTTCCACTGAAACTGCAAGCCCTTCACAGTTCATGTAAACTTCATGGACTTTCTCACAAAAAGCAGTCATTTCTATGAGACACACAAAGATGTGCCTAAAGGGTAGAAGGAAAACAGTATTTCCTCAGACAGTCATCAAAGCCCATGCCTTGACCCCCTAAAACAGGGTCCTGCTGGGTGTCTGCAGGAGCATGGGTTGAGGAAATGAAGCTCAGGGCAAGTTTTGCTGAGGCAGAGTGAGATCATAGTGTGTTTGTTGAACATGTCCTTCCTGAAGCAGCAGATCTGAGGGCTGCAAAGACTGAGGAGCTCACCTGCTGAGCCGACCAGGCCAGAAGCCGCCTTCCCAAGGCAGCTGCCATCCCAGTGCATGCCAGAATCCACATCGCAGCAAGAATCCCCAAGTGATTCTCTTGCACCTTAAATGCAGAGTATTCTTGGCTTTAATTAGATATTTTACTTCTTTAGAGCTTTATTTTTTTGTCTTTTTTTT
Source organism: Rhizomys pruinosus (assembly GCA_009823505.1). NCBI lineage: Eukaryota > Metazoa > Chordata > Mammalia > Rodentia > Spalacidae > Rhizomys > Rhizomys pruinosus. Next base: position 450,284 of record VZQC01002770.1, read on the forward strand.
AACTTTTGTTTCCTTTTTTTCTTTTTGTTTTTGAGACAGGGTCTCCCTGTAGCCCCAGCTGGCCTGGAACTCACTCTGTAGACCAGGCTGGCCTTGAACTCACAGAGATTGCCTTCCTCTGCCTCCTGAGTGCTAAGATTAAAGGCATGAACCACCATGCCTGGCTTAAAGATGGTTCTTAGTTGCTATGCGGGTGCTGGGAATCGAACCCAGGTCCTCTGCAAGAGCAGTTGGCACTCAACTGCTGAGCCATCTCTCCAGCCCCTAGAGATTTTTCATGCTTTTATTATGCCTTAGTACAGTTTAGGGAAGCACCCACATCACACTCTGCAGCTGGTGTTTGTATTTATGGCATTTTCTTTCTGCCTTGAAGGTTTTCTAAAAGGTAAAGAAATTGGATCATAATTGATTATTCTTACCTTCAGCTCATTTGTCAGAGTTTCTGGACACTTTTAAATGACTGTAATAAAAAAACACCCAAAGTACCATGATACCAATATATCATGTGTGAATCACATCACGATTTTATAACAGTGTTGGATTTAATGCTTATATTTTTGACCTCTAAATTCTCAACTCACTGCTTCCAGTGAGTTGAGAATTTATTCCTTTGAGGAAATTCCTTTGAGGAAATCTCAAAAGGGAGGAAGTTGCAAATGAAATTGTTTCATTACAAACCAAGTCCACATACCGAGAGGCCACATATCTAGCATGTCCAAGCCCAAGAATGACCTATTTTCTTTTATTCTCACAAGTTACCAGAAATATTTATCTCATCTTTGAAGAAATGACCTGGGAACTCATCCCTTGAAAAGTCGGAACTCTTTTCAGTTTATGTGTGTTGATATAATTCTCATGTATCTCACTGTCCAATCTGTTCTTAGATAATCAATAAGCAGCTTAGATCAGGAGATCCATGGCTGACACATGAAGCCTGGGTTTGCAGAGGAGTCTCAAGGGCTGTGTCCTTCCTTCCTGTAGCATTTTATGGCACTATCCCAAGTTGGAAAGGAAGAAGAAAAGGGCATCTCCTATTTTCTATTCCATGCTGAGGTAGTTTCTTGGTTTGAGGGATGAAGGTCTATCATGGCTGAGATGCCTGACAGAATTCATGGCAATAAGAATCTCTGTGTGGCTGAGGTTATCATATTTTTCTTGATCTTATTTTCTGAAAGCAAAGCAATTACAGAGAATTACAGCTCCCCAAAAGGTGTATTTCTCTGTCCTGCACAAGTAAAGAAAAAACAAGAAAGAAACACTGCACTCCGGTACAGACAGGAGTGCATGTGTTTATGCATATCTGAGCTGTAGCAGTGTTCCTTCAGTTCTAGACACACATATTGTGGTGATACAATGTTGAACCTTTGACCTTAGAATGCTGTCAGATTCTGATTTACTCCTTCATTTTAACAGCAAATTTGTGCAATGCTTTATGGCTTGTATTTTAGTTGTGGACAATTGAATTGATTTGAGACAATATTTCTTTATTTCCTTCTAAAAAGGACTTTGCTATGCATATAAAATAACCATTTTGAAATTATAGACTTTATTTTAGAAGAAGGGAAACATTTTTTAATCTGGTAGAGTAAGATGAAAAGAATTAATTTCTAGAAACTCAATAATCTGTGTCAAAAATAGGCCTATTTAATGTTCAAATTTTATAGACCATTTTGACTGTTATAGTATAAATTCATCTGGTCAAACACAAGTCTAGATTTTTTGTAGAAATATTTTAAGATTGGTGAGATGGCTTAATGGGTAAAAATGTTTGCCACCAAGCCTGATGACCTGAGTTCAATCCCTGGGACCAATATAGTAGAAGAAGAGAGAGAACTCTTGAAAGACCTCTACATGCCTGCCCACACGCACATATGTACATAAAATAAATAAAAGATATAACAATTTTAAAGGTATTTTACAGATGTAACTAGCATATATAATTCCAGCAGACTTTAAGGAGTTTATTAATATTGATAGGGTTCATCCAATTCATTTAAAGACTTAAGAACAGAAACTAAGAAAAAAAGGAATTCTGCCTTAGGCTTGTCTTAAGTTTCCAACCTCTTGGGCTGTCCAACTGATTTGGACATAACATCCAAGAACATAACATCATTTTTTTACCTGAATTTCTTACTTGTTGTTCTGGTTTATAGATTTAGGACTCGTTATTCCTCAGACCTCTTAATACTTGTAAACTAGAATACACTGTTCTACTGACATTATGTCTATCTATCTATCTATCTATCTATCTATCTATCTATCTATCTATCTATCTTATCTATTTATATATTATCTATCTACTTATCTATAGTCATTTAGATATGTATGTTTTGATGGGTAATTATGGTTGTCAATTTGACATACCTGGGAAGAGGAACTTCAATTGAAGAATTGTCTTCTTCTAATTGGCCTGTGGGCATGTCTCTGGGGGCATTTTTTGATTGTTAATTGATGAAGGTGCACCCAGCCCACTGTGACCTACAATATCCTGGGCAGGTGGCCTGGGTTGTTTAAGAAAGGTAGCTGATGGGCTGGAGAGATGGCCTAGCGGTTAAGAGCACCGACTGCTCTTGCAGAGGACCCAGGTTTGATCCCCAGCACCCACATGGCAGCTGAGAACCATCTGTAACTCCAATTCCAGGAGAACTCCAGTTCCAGGGGAAACCGAGACCCTCTTCTGACCTCCGAGGCATTTCACGGCCCAGGGGTGCACCACACCCTACATGCAGACAGTACATTCATACACATAAAAATAAATAAATAAATAAATAATAAAATAAATAAATAAAAATTAAAAAAAGAAAGATAGCTAAATTGATCCTGGGAGGGAGCAAGCCAGTAAGCAGCATTCTTCCATGGTTTCTGCTTCATGTTCCTGCTTGAGCTCTTGTCTTTATTTCCTCAGGGATGGATTGTAACTGTAGAAGGGTAAGCTGAAATATACCCTTTCCTCACCAAGTTGCTTTTTGGTCATAGTTTATCATTTGCATCAGAAGGCAAAAACAGAACACTGATATGCACAAGGCTGTATATATATATATATATATATATATATATATAATATATATATTATAATTTGTGTATGTGACAAGATATCTTACTCTTCATATATAATTTGACTTATATATTTCATCTGCTTAAATCTATAGATCTGCTTCACTGAAGAATTCTGATCCCCCAGACCATTAAGCTCTTTCTCCTGCAGTTGCATCTCCAGATGGAGTAGTGGGGGGAAATGTAGCAGTTTCTAGATTTTTGTAGCTTTAATGGGAAACAGAAAGATTTGGAAGGAAGCTGACAAAGTATCTTACTCTTCAGTCTCTGCCTATCTTCTCTCCCCTTTCTATGCATGCAGCACACATTTTTTGTGGTCTTTTTGGAGACAGGTTCTCTCTGTAGTCCTAGCTGTCCTGGAACTCACTATGTAGACCATATGTAGAACTCCAGAGATCCACCTGCCTCTGCCTCCCAAGTGCTGGGATTAAAGACATGCACCACTATTCTGGGCACACCACACATTTCTTTGATGTATTTATTCTCTATTTGGCCAAACCACAAAGGAAGAGACTACTCCAATCTTGACACTAAAGGGCTTGCCTGGGGAAAGAGAGTGCACAATTCAAATGGTAGATTTTGATGAATGGGGCTAATTTTATTTTGTCTATAATTACTATTGCTTAAACTTATACTTGCACAGCTTGTTTTATTTGATTGCTAACGTCAGCACAAAGAATGCAAATTTCTTATTCTTTAAGATGAAACACTGAAGTTAATGGGTTATAAGAATGAATGATGAAACTGAAATGAATCACAGGCTGTCTAAAAATGAAACCCAAACCAACAACAAGCAACAACAAAAACCTTCCCCATCTAACAGAAACATGAATTCATTTCAGGTAGCTGCCTGGAAGTCCACGTTGCTATGAACACTGTGCATCAAACACAGGAGCTGTATTTGCCATAATGATTTAGTGATGTCTGGTTTGGGTGAGAGGTGGGAAGGGTGCTGATGCTCATGACACTTAGTCCACTTTTGGATGCAATCAAAAAAGATGGAAAATTACTTTTTTAAAAAGTGAAAAAGTAATTTCAAACAATGGGGAAGATTTCCAGGTAAGAAAGGGCTTAAGATGAAAAAAAAATCATCTTATTACAGAGGAAAACAATTGATGACAAATGGGCATCTTTTTTGAAAATAAAGAATTTTCTGAAAGCAGGCTAAAATGTAATAGTACTCTTGAGACGATTATGTGGACCGCAGCAGAAACGTTAAAGGCTAATAGACTATCACTGCTTATTTTCTTTGGTCAGGCAAGCAAAATGCTGAGATTGAGAAGTGTAAACTAGATGAAAATTGGTTTTCTTCACAACTGAATGAGGCTGCTCTTTCTATAGTAGAAAACACCTTTGAATTGGATTTTCAGAATCCTAAATTTAAACATATAAACATTAAAAACTGCTGTGCTGAACTTTATGAAACAATGCATTTGCCATTTAAATGGAATCTATTTCCTCACAAACAGAAACTTGTTATTGGGAGAGAATTATTTACATGTGGGTACTCTGTGCTTAGTACAGAAATAGAAAATAAATCATGGTCACTTTTTTCAGAAATATTAACCAGAAAATATGATTCTGCCATGTATAGGCCCATCACAATATCTGATAACCTAATGAGGTTCCTGCAATGCAAGCAAATAGACTTATATTTCTGTCCATAAAGTGTGAATAGTGACAACAATCATAATAATGACATGTACTGAATAACAAGCCACCACTCATTATTATACACCTTATTGGTTCCAGGCTTCCATCCTTCTTTTCATTTTCCTCTTCTTCAGCCACTAATACTGAGTTCTAATTTGTCCCTGGAACCATACGAGGCTCATGAAAAATGAGCATGGAAATTCAGTTAGACAAGGATTCTGACTTCATAGAGTTTGCAGCTTAGCAGGGAAAGCCACATATTAGTCAAGTATTAGCAGAATTGTGTTATGTCAGGATTTTCTGAAACATCTGTTGGTGTCCCTTTTGATAGAGAAATGGAAAAATAAGAGATTACAAAAGAATGAATTCAATAATGCAAAAGCTTATTGCTAGCTAATGTGAGGGAGAGGATAGTTGTAATGTTATTACCAAATTAACTTTACAAAATTTTTCTAAGGAACTGGGTCAAATCTGTATTATTAACTTTTTTTCCCCTTACATATACTGGGTATATGTCCTTAGACAGAAATTCAGCTATATAGTTGTAACTTGTGTCTTGTCACTCAAGTTTGATGTTTACATGGTAATTGACTGGTAACAGATGTCTCAGGCTTACCAGTTTCTCTCTAATCCCCATGTGTAAATCTCTGTTGACCTCAGGAGTTGGGGTCATGAATATAATTGCACTGTAATTTTTGTTATGGTGTAATATTTGTTAAGTATTTCTACTACATAGATTGGTCTCCCATGCTACCTATGATTTAAGAGTGTTAAACCCCAAACATAGTTTTGTGTTTTTATTTTCAACACTTTGTTGCAAAATATTCACAAAGCATAAATACTGCAGAACTGCTTAACTTCCCTCCTCTCCTCTCTCTTCATCGCTCCTCTTTCTTCTCTTTCCCTTTTCTTCTTACCTTCCTTGTCTTTTTTCTTTTCTTCACAGGCATTCATAGGCTGGTCTCCAACTTCTGGGACAGAGATCCTTCCACATCAGTGTCTTAAGTGCCATGACAACAGGTGCTTGTCCCCATTTCCAGCTAATTCTCTGCTCCTTCAGAAAGAAAAAGATGGATATTTATGCCAAAATAATTAATCATTTTAGATTAGCTCAATTTAAAAAAGTAACCAAATATCTCAGGACAAAATCCATGTGCTCCTAGGTTATGATACCATGGACCACAAATTTTAAAATATCATCAAATTGCAAACAAAATATAAAAATAAACTTTGTACTGCATCTGAATCAGCTTATAACAGGCAGTTAATAGAGGGCAAAGAAGAGGAGGGGAGCACACTTCTTGTGATAAAATATTTTGTTTAACAAAAGACACAGTGCCAGACAGAAGAAACCTTCCTTTGACTTGTTGGTCAGGGTAGTCCAAGAGACTCCCAAAATATGCTGAACATTTTTAACATTATTTGAGCTATCTGATAACCTTTTTTTCCTAACTACATTAATTCAACAACACACTCTGTCTCATGAATGCCCACCCAAACATGTTCAATGAGGTATCCTTTTTGTGAACACTGTGGTTAATAGATGCAGAGTGGAGGGGAGCATGTTGCTCCAGAACTACAGCTCTTCAAAAGACTCTTAAGAGCTTCTGGCATCATCGGTATGTTCTGATGGGGTTCACAGTCATGAACAAACCCAAATGCCCCTCAACAGATGAGTTGATCAGGGTAGTCCAAGAGACTCCCAAAATTATACAGGTACATTGCTACAGTCGTTGATTAACTCCCAGAACTTGAAGGTAGACCCCATTGCTGAAGACTGACCATGCTTCCATACACAGGACTTGGAGCAATGGAGCTGGAATTTACCCAGAAGTTTCCTTTCTGAAGACTAGCTCTCATTGTTTCTGAGGACATTATATAACCTACTAGGGAAAAATTATTCAATGGTCCAACCCTGTTTTCAAAGCCCAATAACAACAATGACTGGCATAGCAAACTATATTGGTGTAATAGTAGTACTTTTATCTTGAAGATAATCAACAGCTACCTAATTGGACTTAATGAGAGGGAACTCGTGAATGGCACTGTAAACATAGCCAAATATATGTGGCTGGAGAGGTCATAAATCTTAGAGAAAACCCTAAATCTGTCACATGCCTAGACAAATGTAATTTTTCACTATGAGCTAAATAAAGATCTTTATATTTACAGACAAGTATGCCAGTCACCATTCATCAAAGAAGCTTGTTTTGCATCATATGGTGACTACTACAGAGTTCTACCACTGATCACACACAGAGAATAAGTGTCTGTGAGATTCCCAACCTTAAGCGACACTTTTACAATGGAGCCTCTATATCTAAGGCTCATGGAACATATTGAAACAAGGGGTAGAGAGAATTATAGTGGATCTCTTAACTCCATCAATGAAGCTCCCTCATGCAATAGAGGGAAATAAACACAAAAGGCTATAACTTCCCAAAGTGTAGAGAATAAGAGGCTGCAGAGTCTGGGTCTTTGGAAGGGACTCCTATATTAAACATCACCCATCCAGGACTCAGGGACTGTTGTGGAAGCAGGGGATAGAAAGATGGTAAGAGTCAGGGGAGGAGGTGCATGATCATAAGGAGACAAAGTCTTCTAGGCTCTTGGGACCTTGCTCATATGAGCTTACAGCAATGGTGATAGCATGCACAAGACCCATGCAAACTCAGTCAGCAGAAACCATCTTAGAACTGGGGAAACAGTCAGGAATCCACAAGTTTGTTGAGGATCTATTGGAAGCTGAACACTGCTGGGTGAGGAAGAGCTGATCTTCTTTAAGGGAGTGATGCTAGACAGGTTGAATAGGCTCCAGTGGATGAACTCACACTGAAGGACATCTGTGTGGACAGGCTTGCCTCAGCAGGCCTTGACAAAATGCATGAAATCCTGTGGGTGGGCTATAGGGAGTGCAGATGGGGAAGGGGACTAAATATGATTGTGATGTAGTGTATGAAATCCACAAAAATTCAGTAAACTGTATTAAAAATAAAATATTTTATAACTAAACATTAAAACAAAACTTTGGTAAATAGATTATTTTATTCATCATTAAGATGATTTAGGGTCCTTGGGGGATTTCCCCAGACCACCTGAAGCACAGGTAGGAGCTGGGTGCTTCAGCCAGGTGGATTGTTTGGTTTGGATCCATTCATCTTTGGCTCAATTGGCTTGGTGTGTGCTTGTGGGGGCAGAGTTGTCCTCCTAGTGGGTATAAAAGGTGGGTCTTTTTCTGAATTCAGTCAGAAGTTTTATCCTTATTTTCAAACTCCATAATTACTGTATATTGGAAGTATGCATTCAATTTATATGAGAATATAAAACTAAAGGGAAAAATGTGAATTTCCTTAAACATATTTTGGGAGTAACATCAGTTTATTTCTCAGAGGTCATAATTTTAAGATATATGTGATGACTATATAGGCATATGTTGGAGCAATGCAAAGGGGAGTGAATAACAACAACATAAAAACTGTTAAAGAGCTGAATGATATAGTTAAACTCTGCTCAAAACAACAAGCCTCATCAGGGAAAAGCTTTGGAAAGACTGAGAGAAAGATGTAAGACATGTATGGCAGAAGGGATGAATGGGGATGGGGTGGGGTGGGTACAGAGAGAGGGGGCTGTGTTTAAATTGGACTAAAAGATAATGACTGAAATACACAATTCATCAATAAAAAAGTGACTTCATTTATTATCATTTTTTCAATAAGAGATTGTGGAGTTCTTAATGGGACACCTATATCACACCCTCTCCTTTCAAGGCTCAGAGATCATTGTGGAACAGTGGCCAAAAGATTTTAAGAGACAGAGATGGCGGATGAATTCAAGGAAAACGTGTTGTTTGGATACAACAGGAAAGTTGCATGTATGATTCTATAGTACTTTGAACAGTATACACAAGACCATGCCAAAAAAAAAAAAAAAAAAACGCATGGATGGGGGGGTAAGAAGGCCCGCCCTAGTTGAGAATATACTGATAGCTGTGGCAAGAAGGAGAGCCAATTTTCCGTAAGTGCGTGATACCTGGTATGTTGACCAAGCTCCTAGGGCTGAACTCACTACCAAAAGCATTTGGGAACACAAATTATACTCAGTGGGCCTTTATAAAGAAAAATAATAACAGAGGACATGCAACTGGGAGGACAGTAACAAAGGTGGCATGGAGATGGGGTCTGAATATGATTAATATCTATCTCCCAAAATCAATAAAAACATTACAAGAAACCAATTAAATAGAAGTGCGATGAATTAAAGTTACATTAACACAATGAAAACATGATGAATAGATTTAATGAAAAGTAGACATAATCCAAGAAAGAATTAGTAAACTGTAAGAGTTGAGGAGAAATTATAAGAAGAACAACAAAGAGAGACAAAAAGATAAAGATGCGAGAAGAGGTTAAGAGTTATGAAAGCCAAAATAACAAATTCTAACAACCGTAGATCCAAAGGGGAGGAAACAAAAATAAGGGGTTATTATTATATTTTGTATTCAAATTTATACTGTATTTATATAGTATGTTTATAATTTGTATGCCACTATAAATAAATAAAACTTACCGAAGATCTCTACAATAAAACTTTTAAACCCCTGAAGAAGGATATTGAAGATGACATCAAAAGATGGAAAAACCTCCCATGCTCCTGGTTTGGAAAAAGTAATATAGTAAAAATGTTCATTCTACCCAAATTAATATACAGATTCAATTCAATCCCAATGAAAATCTGTTTCCTAATCCAATCTCTCAGTCTATGTCTTTTGATTGGGAGTTTAGTCCATTAATATTTAAGGTTATAACTGATAGGTTATAGGTTTGTCTTGCTTCTTTCACCTTATTATCCATTTGCGTTTTTGGTTTAGGTTTCTGCTTCTGCAGTTATACTTTTTTATCTTGTTTATGTCATGGAAGATTTTTCTCTCTCCTTCAACTGTAATCAACATTTTTGCTGGGTATAGTAACCTGGTTTGGCATCTATAGTCCTTTAACATTGGGAATGCTTTGCTCCATGTTCTTCTTGCTTTTATAGTTTGCACTGAGAAATCAGTTGTAATTCTGAGAGGTTTCCCCTTATATGTAACTTGTTGTTTTTCTCTTGTGGCTTTCAGAATTTTGTCTTTGTTTGGGGCTCTAGCATTTTTAATTATGATATGGCATGGAGAGTTTCTTTTTTCTGAACTTGTCTGTTTGGAGTTCTATGTGCTTCTTGTATTCTATTGGTTGTTCTTTTTTTAGTTTGGGGAGATTTTCATCTATTCTGTTGAAGATCTGATCAATACTATTCTTTGCGATTCTTCTCCTTCTCTATTTTATGTTGATGCAGAGGTTGATCTTTTCTAATGTCCCACAGTTCCTGGTTGTTCCACTTTTGTGTATTTTTATTTTTCATAATCTTTACTTGAGGTTTTTAGTTGTCTGTGTTATCTTCCAGGTCTGATATTCTTCCTTCCTCTCCACTTCCTTCTGGAGTTTTTCATTCTCTCTCTTTAGATTCTTCTTGAGTTTTTCATTCTCTTTTCTTAATTCTCTGACTATAAAAGTCTTGGACTTCTTTAAGTATGTTCACAATTGTACTTCTAATATCTGTGTTCTGGGCCATCCCCAGGGATCCCACTGTAAGAATCTTCTACAGGGTTGGTAGAGCTTGGTGTGGAATTATCCTGCACCTTTCCCATTTTATCTTTTCTTCGTGTCCCTGGCATGTAGGTGTCTCTTTGCCTGTATTCCAATGTGAATCCCAAATGCCTCTTCAGTGTGTTGAAGGCTTGCTTTGCTTGCCTCCTTCAGATGCCTTCATTGTTTGTTTGGTCGATTTGTTTTTCTCCTTTTCTCCTTGCTTATGGAGTGTTGACTTCTCTAAGCTTTAGGCTTTCTATTGGAAGTCTAACTCACTCTTCCCTTTCTGTTCTGATGGTTCTCCAAAGAATCCACTTGGACACTCCTTCAGCAATCCCAGTTGGCACAGGCGGGAGATTGCTGTTTATTCCGCTAGCTCTATCCAGTGCCCCAGTACCTGTCCTTCAGGCGGTCCCGGGAAATCCCCAATCTCAAGTATCACTCAGGCTCCCCTTCTATACCCACTGGGAGGATAACTCCGCCCCTACTGCCCCACAAGCCAATCCAGCCAAAGATGAATGTATCAAACCAAACAATCCACCTGGCTGAAGCACCCAGCTCCTACCTGTGCTTCAGGTGGTCCCGGGAAATCCCCAATCCCAAATCTCACATAGGTCCACCTTTTATACCCCCTGGGAGGACAACTTGGCCCCCACAGCCACACAAGCCAATTGAACCAAAGACGAATGGATCAAACCAAACAATCTGCTGCTGAAGCACCCAGCTCCTTCTGTACTTCAGTGTCCCGGGAATCCCTAATCTCAAGGTCCTCACACAAG
>VZQC01002773.1:0-139473 GCA_009823505.1 Rhizomys pruinosus
GTCGTGCCGCAGCATTGCAATGCCTCGGCACGACATGGGTGCACAAACCTACATGCAGACAGTACATTCATACACATACAAAAATAAATAAAAATTAAAAAAAGATTAAGAACCTAAATATTTATGATAGTTACATTTCATTTGTTTGATGAGTTGCTCTTTTTTTTTTTGGTCTTTTTGAGACAGGGTTTCCCTTTAGTCCCAGGGGGCCTGGAGCTCACTATGTAGACCAGACTGGCCTTGAACTCACAGAGATCCTCCTGCCTCTGCCTCCCAAGTGCAGGGATTAAAGGTGTGTGCCACCACGCCCGGCCCTGAGTTGCTTTTTTTTTTAATAATGTGAAGAAGTCTGTATCCCTTGTGAGTAATTTGGATTTGCTGTCTTTCATCAGATATGAGGATTGCTTTACCAGTTTGGTTTTGACTTCCATTTATTTGATTTGATTCCTGTCCTTTGACTCTAGTTTTTGGATGCCTTTACCAGTGAGGTGGGTTTCCTGGAGTCAACAGTAAATTGGATCCTTTAAAAAAATTCATTTAGTTTTCGTCTATTAATTAGTGAGTTGAGGCCATTCGTATGTAAGGTTGTTATTGAGGGTGGTTTGCTCTTTCTGGTTGGTTTTGTTGGTTGTGGTTCTCTTGGTTGGATTGTTCGAAATTCTTTTCCTTTTTCTCTTAACCCCATTAGCAGTTTGCTGTGTTTGATGTGATAGATTTCTTCCCAGCTCCTTTCTCTTTGTCTGTTTCTCTCAGGAAATGCAGTTTTCCTGTGTTTGCATGGAGCATACTTCCTTCTGCTGCTGTGTATAACACAGTATTATTTTCTACAGTTTAGCTTGGTTGCCACAAACTGCCTTAATTTGTGAGCATCTTGAAATGCCATTTCTCCATTAATTTTAGGAGATAACTTTGTTGGGTTAGCAATCTATTTATTTTTGGAGCTTGAAATACATCATTCTATGCTTTATTGCCTTTTGGGGCATGTGAGGAGAGAGTACTGTTGCTTTGATATTTCTACCTTTGTCAGTGAATTGATTTTACCTCACAGCTTTTAATATTTTATTTATTATTTTTATTTATGTGTATGAGTGTATTGCCTGCATGTGTGTAATTGCATATGTGTTATCTAATGCCCACAGAAGTCAAAAGAGGGCATCATCGGATGCCCTGGAACTTGAGTTTGGGATGATTGTTAGCTGCCATATGGGTGCTGGGAATCAAACCCAGGTCCTCTACAAGAGCAGCCAGTGTTCTTAACCCCTGAGTCATCTCCCTAGCTCTTTTCATATCTTTTAATACTATTTATTTGACGTAGTTTTGGCATCTTGGCTATCCTCTGTTGTGGAGAGGTTCCTCTCAGATCATGTCTGTTAGGGGTTCTCAGTGCTTCTTGTGTTTGGGTGTCCATTTATTTCTGTGGGTTTGGAACTTTTCTTCTATGATCTCATTGTATAAATTGTCTATGCCTTTTAGGTTTTATCTCAGCTCCTTCTTATGTTCTACAGATTCTTGGGCTTTATCGATTGTATCCCAGATTTCTTGAAAGCTTTTAGTCATGTTCATTACTTTTCTTCTTTGTATTTGTCTAAGTATGTTTCTGTCTCTATTTTGTCTTCCATTCCTGAAAAATTGTCCATCTCTTTAGTCCTGTCCATTGACTACATGTTCCACATGGTTCCTATTTGATGTACTGATTCTTTTTCTTTTCAGAGTCTCAATTGTCTTGTTTAAGTTAAAAAATTATGATTGTTGTTTTTGTTGTTGTTGTTGTTGTTGGTGTGTGTGTTTGTGTGTGTGTGTGTGTGTGTGTGTGTGTGTGATGCATGTGTGGAGGTTCAGTTCTCTCCTTCCATACAGCTATTAATTTCTGGGAACTGAAGTCAGGTCAACAGGCTGGTGTGTCAAGCACCTTTACCCACTGAGCCATCTTTGATGGGTTTTTACTGTATGTTTTTGAATTTCTCATTCAAGTTACTGACCATTTCATTCACTTTGATACCTTTCTTCGTTTGGGTCCTGAATTGATTTCCTTACTTTTTCATCTGCTTGTTTGAGTCCTCTATATGCTCACTGATCTTTTTCACAAGTAGAACTCTCAATAGTTTTCTTATACTTCAGCTATCTCCTTATTTTTGTTTTCCATTACTGAGGACTTGGGAGCTTGTGGAATTTTTATAGTGCATTGTTATCTAATATTTTTTTTGATTCTTTGGTGTGTTTTGAGCATCTGTTGCCACAGATTCTTCTTTCAGGTTTTCCTCTTATTTGTTTTAGTTCTTTCTGTTTGTTTATTCATTTTATTTCCTGTGAGTCCTGCTGAGCTGCCTTCACTTAGATTTATGTTTCCTACTGTTATTTTGGGGAATGTTGTGTGACATTATACTGAGGGAGATGTGAACAAATGTCTACTCATTCCAGAAAGGGAACCCATGACAGACTGAAGTAAAAGTACCAGCAAAATCCAACTTGGTGAGCCAGTAAGTTTCATTGGAGTTACTTAAGGGTTTACAGGTGAGGGGCTACCTACAGGAGCATGGGTGACTCAATGGCAGCTATAGCACCAAAAGCCCTCCCTTACATAGGAGACAGTTTGTGAAAGCAAGAATGGAGTGTGCTTCACAAACTGCAGGCAGCTCAATAGTCAGGAGGGTCTCTTCCATGTGGATGCGTTGTGTTGAGCCTCTTCAAGGTAGCACAGCCGGTGGGAGAGGGTCTCTCAGAGGTCCTTCAGACTTATATATGCTTGCAGAGGAAGGAGCCTAGAGTATATGTGGTTAGTTTCAGGGACTTCCTGAAGACTTTGAGTTGCTTATTTCCTGAGGTTAATGAGTTTCCCTGCAATATGGAATGTTTTGCCTCTCCTTAAACCACCCTGGCTCTTAACAAGCTTCCCTCTAAGATGAAAGGTTCTATCTTGGAGGAAATTGCCCCACAGCAGGGAGGTGACTGGAGTGACAGATGTAGTGACTGGACAGCAGTCCCAGTGTCCACTTGCTGCAGAAGAGACTTGTGACTTGTTAAGTTCAGAGAGAGCAGCACTAGGGTATTGGTCGAAGAAGATAAAGTATATGGCTTAAATAATCTATGTAGAGCTGAGAGTATGAATATTTAGATGAAACAAAGGAATGAATTCAAAAGGGAGAAAAAGAGATAAAATGAGAATGAGAAGGAAAGTATAAAGCTGTGAGAAGTAGCAGAGAATTTATTCTAGGTATAGAAAGTGCTTGTAGGGGTAGAAAAGAGTGAACCATCCTAAGCCTTTTCCAGCAAGATATAGAGGAAGACATAGTAACCTAACAATTAAAATCCAAAATAATCAATGATTCTCTCTGAGTTCCTCTTCCTATTGCTGTGATAAAATACTCTGACAAAGTAGCTTGAGGGAGAAAAGGTCAGTTCTGGCTAACAGCTCAGGTTACAGGTGGAAGTTACAGCAGTGTCACCACAAAGATGGGTTCTCCCATACCAATTAGCATAGAGATTGTCGCTCTTTGAGGCTGACTTTAATCTGGAAAACCTTCACAGGTGTGCCTGTGTCTAGATTTTTGTCAAGTTGACAACACTAATCATCACATTTTTATTTTTTTAAATTTTTTTAAAATTTATTATTTATTTATGTGTATGAATGTACTGTCTGCATGTAGGTTTGTACACCCGTGTCGTGCAATGACGCAGAGGTCAGAGAGGGCGTCGGATTCCCCTGGAACTGGAGTTAAAGACGGTTCTCAGCCGCCACGTGGGCGCTGGGAATTGAACCCTAGCCCTCTGCAAGAGCAGTCGGCACTCTTAACCGCTGAGCCATCTCTCCAGCCCCCCATCATCACATTTTTAAAATGCAAGAAATAAAATATGTAATAATGTGAACTAGAAGGTATTATGTTTAATCAGGATTTCTTCCTCGTTGTCACGTGGCTCTGTTACTCTTTCTCCCTCTCTTCTGGCTGTCTCTTGTGTCTATTGTACATGTCAGGAGAAGCCTGATGGTTACAGCAACTCAGATGAGCCCGTGAAGGCTTTCTGTGACCAAAGTTCTATCTGGGAGCAGCCCAGCTCCTGTCAGCCAACCTTGTCTCTGGGTTTGAGTGCTGGTCTTTCCCAAGGCAGGGCTTTCTGGGTCTGAGGCTCTGAGGCTGTGTGGAAGGCCCGGCCACCCGAGCATTGCCGGGCACAGCACTGCGTTCCACAGTGTGTTTCCAGCTATGCTGTCTGGCTTACCAGGCGATGAAGGAGGAGAGGGCCTTCTTTTCTGGTGACTATCTCCCCATCTCAGCCTGTTTCTCATGTCAGACATCTGCTTCTCTTTCCCGTACCCACCCACTCCAGCCCACTCTGCGCACACCTCTTCTGGTCTCTGTGATTGTTTTTCTGCATCCTGGCCCGTCTCTCTCCAGCCCTTGTGGGGCCTGTGGTGGAGCACTGTGGGGCTGCAGCTGACACCCACCAATAGGAGTAGCCCATTGTGACTATTTCCCAGCCATGGCTTGGCTTGTTCTTTGGGGAGAAATCTCTACCTTGCCTTATTTCTGTGTTCTTTAGCTCTTTCTTTTATGTGAATAGTATTTGTTAATGCTGTTATCTGAACATTTTTTTCATCCCTGTGCACAGACAACTTCTAATCTGATGCCTTATCTGGAATTTAGCCTCAATCTTTTTTTTTTTTTTTTTGTGGGGGGAGAGGTCCATAAACATGTTAAACACATGTGTGCCTGGATCCTGTGTGTAGTAGGCAGGGGCTACATCCATGACAAGGTGAGTCTTGGTTCCTTACAGATTGTCTTCTTGGATGGTCCAATTTATGCCCTTGAAAGAGAACAGGAAGTGAGTCCTGGGAGCAGGGACCTTTGAGTAAGGTACAGACAGAACGAGAGGGCCAGAGAGAGCGTGCTGGATGGCCCATCTTGCCACTACTCCCTCTCCCGCCTAAGGAAAAAACAAACAAACAAAAACAAACAAAAAAAAAGCAACCACCAAAGCTTACAATCTTAGCATGTCAAACATTTGCATCTAGCCTTTCTGCACCTTGCAGAAAACTTATTCCTTCCTTGAAAATTTCTCTCCTTCTCCAAAGGGGAAAGCACATCCGACTTGCAGAGTTGTTTGCCGGGAGCCTCTGCCATGCAGACAGGATGGTTGAGTGTTCTCCAGTACTGCACTTCTTGGCAACTTTCTCATGGGTGTGTCCAGCAGGATCCACTCCTCCTGGGTGAGGTCTGCAGTCACATCCTCCAAGGTGGCGGAGTGCCAAGGAGGAGGAGCCCTCAGACAAATGCAGAGAAATCGGGGTGCTGACTAGACACCAAATGCAGCAGCAAGCTCTCAGATACAACAGACACCAAAACCTCTGGGGTGGGTATGCTGAGCTACCCAGCTCAGGAGGTGTCTGAGTTAGTAATACAGTTTAGATTTATGTGACTGTGTGTCTCTATGTGTATGTATGTGTTTTGGAAATAAAAAAATGCAAATGTCTCCATGGAAAAGAAAATAGAATTGGAAAAGCTGTTCTTCAAAAATATTTTTTATTTATTTATTCTTATTTTAGGTGTTTGAGAGTTTTGCCTGTACCCATGTAGTGCAGCCCTTGGAGGCCATTGGATCCTCTGGAACTGGAGTTAAGGATGGCTGTTAGCTGCCAAGTAGGTGCTGGGAGTAGAACCTGGGTCCTCTGGAAGAGCAGTCAGTGCTGTTAACCACTGAACCATCTCTCTGGCCCTGTATAAACATACCATGCTGTTATGTAGAAAATACATAATTCATGAAAGTGTCAGGTTTTCTTAAGATAGTCTATAAATTTAATTTGATCTCAATAATTATTGACAGTTTTACTATTTTTAAAGCTAGAAAAGTCAACAATGCATTTTTAGTTTTATCCTTTTTTTGGTATTTTTGAGACTATTTTTAGTATCAGCTGTCCTGGACCTCGCTCTGTAGACCAGGCTGGCCTTGAACCCACAGAGATCCACCTACCTCTGCCTCCCAAGTGCTGGGATTAAAGGTGTGGGCCACCACACCCGGCAACAATGCATTTTAGAAAGAAAAATAAAAAAGTTAGATGTTTAGCAGCTTCTGAAATGGAAGACCAATGCTGGCAAACCATTATTTTCCAAAACTCTATGATTAAATTTAGAGGGCAATGTTCAATGAACAGAATACAATAATGAGACAAGGCTATCAGAAACCTAGGTAATCATGTCCAACAATTAGTTGCAAAAACTATGGGTTGTTCTTTACCCAACTGTGAACTCTACTGACCTGTCAAGATATGCTTACTGGTGCAACAGTAGCACAAATCTGATTGGATTTAAGGCCCATGTCTCAAGATATAGCCCATCCCTGACACTGTTATCAGGGCCAAGAACACAGGTCACTATTTCTAATGATGTGTTATACCCATTAGATTAGGGCATCTCTCAACTCTCAACAGAGAAACTTCTCCTTGCAGTTGATGGTCATTAATACAGAGACCCACAGCTGGTCATTAATACAGAGACCCACAGCTGGTCATTAATACAGAGACCCACAGCTTGTCATTAATACAGAGACCCACAGCTGGTCATTAATACAGAGACCCACAACTGGTCATTAATGTGCTGAGAATAATAGACTGTGGAATTCTCAGCCCTACATGGGGCAGCTATGTTATACCTTCTCCAAGGCTCAGGGATCACTGGGAAGAAAGATTGTAAGAGCCAGAGGTGGTAGACGAATGTAAGGAAACCATGTAATCCGAACGCAACAGGGCAGGTGCATATGAACATACAACATTTGTGACAGCATGAACAAGACATGTGCAACCCAAGCGAGACAAAAACCTAGCATGAATGGGGGAGGCGGCAAGGAAGCCTCAGCCCTAGCTGAAGATCTGTTGGCAGTTGATAGCATCTGGGAGAGAGAGAGTCACTTTTCTTTATGGGTTTGAAGGGCAATATGCTGACAAGACTTCAAGGGATAGACTCATACCCAAGAGCATTTAGGGAAAATAGATTAGACTCAATAGGCCTTAAAAATAAAGGAAAATAATAATAGAGGATGTGAAGTGGTGTAAGAGTAGAGATGAAGGAGGAGGTCTGAGTGCAATCAAAATACAAAGCATCAATAAATATACATGTATGGATTGTTGAATGACTAACAGGTTACCTATCTTCAAATGAAAATCAATACCTTACACCTGTACTGTAACTTGTTTCTCTTGTTCTGAGTAATATCAAATATGATTTTCTGGTTTGTAGAGCTGTTTATCCTTATTTTATGCCTTCTCTCAGGCAGGCACAGGAGTGCTGCTATCTGCAGGGTGTGGGCAGAAGAGGACGATGATGACATAGGAGGAAAGCAAGCTTCTTAACCATGCTGGGTGACTTGGGGACAGCAAGGAAGCTTCAAAGTGCACTGGGTGAGGCAACTCCCTGGGCGAGGGGTGAACTGAGCTCCAAGAGCCACTCTCTCCAATGCTGAGCTGACGCCCCTTCCTCAAAGCCAGCTGGGAGCCTCTTCAGGCAGCTCTGAGTCTGCAGAGACCCATGGATGGCAGCCAGAGCTCGGCAGGAAACAAGGAGGGAGATGACTTCGAAAGGAGGCCTCTGAGGAGTTGCTCAGGAATTCCCAAGTGTGATAGGAAACACTAGTCCCTCAAGGCCAGCCTGGTCTACAAAGTGAGTTCCAGGACAGCTGGGACTACAGGGAGACCCTGTCNTGGTTTTGCAGTATTTTGTTGAGATATTTGCATCTATGTTCCTTAATGAAATGGCATGATACAGTTTTTTTTCTGTTTATATCTTTGCCCTGGTTTGATATTAGAGTAATTCTGGTTCCATAGAAGGAATTTGGGATATTTCCCTCTGTTTCTATCCTTTTAACTAATTTGATTAATAATGGCTGTAGGTTCCCTTTCAACTGTCTTATAGAATTCTTGAGCGTAAATCCATCTGGGCCCTGAATTCTTTCACTGGGGAGGTTTTGTATTTATTTTTCAATCATGCCTCATATGTTATGGGTCTTTAAAATCTGCTTCTGATTTTGTTATTTTTTTTCTGTCTGCTTGAGGCTTGGGACTCATTGTTGTCTCTCAAGTGTTTAGTTGCCAGTGTTAGGTTATTTATTGTGTTCTTTTTTTGTTGTTTGTGTTGTTATTGTTGTTTTTGATGTAGGGACTTAGAGCTGCTTCTAAGCAGTTCCATTTGTTTTGTTGTTTGTATTGTCTTTTTTACGATTTTTATTTCTCCTTTTGATTCATTCATATTCAGGAGTGGTTGTTTCGCCTCCATGAGTTGTAGATAGTAAGGCTTTTTTCTGGTGTTGATATCACCGTCTTCATTGCATTATGGTTTGTTAGAATGCATGGAATAATTTTTTTTCTATTTGTTGAGGTTTGTTATGTTCCCCAGTATGTGGTTGATTTTGGAGAATGTCCCATGGGGTGATGAATAGAAAGTATAGTCTTGGTTTTTTGGTTGGAATATTCAGAGATGTCCGTTAGGTCCATTTGTGTATTGTATTGATCAGTTCCAATGTCTCGTTATAATTTGTCCAGTTGACATGTACAAAGGGCTCAGCGGGGTATTGAAATCCCCCACATTAGTGTGCTTGGGTTATTCTGTGCCTTGAGGTCCTGTAGAGTTGTCTTTATAAAGTTTTTTTGCACCAGAGTTTGGTGCATACTTATTCATGATTGTGAAAATCTTCATGATTCCTTGCTTCCTTGATAAGAATGTCATGATCCTCTTCACTCTCTTTGATAAACTTCTAATTTGAAATCTATTTTGTCTGATATTAGAAATAGCCACTACCTGCTTTCTTTTTGGGACCTTTTGCTTGGAATTATTTCTCCATCCTTTCACTTAAGAGGGTGCCTGTCCTTGCAGGTGAAATGTCATGTTTCTGTAACAACAGAAAGACGGTACTTCAGTTTCTTAATTCCATTATCCTAGTCTGTGTTCTCTCTCTTTTTTTTTTTTTTTTTTTTTTTGGTCTTTTTGAGACAGGGTCTCCCGTATATTGGCTGTCCTGGAACTCACTCTTAGACCAGGCTGGCCTCGAACTCCACAGAGATCTGCGTTCTCTGCCTCCCTATTGCTAAGGATTAAAGGCGTTCGCACCACCACGCCTGGCATTTATTTATTTCGCTTATGTGTATGAATGTACTGTTGCATGGAAGTTTGTGCACCCGTGTCGTGCAATGCCGCGAGAGGTCAGAAGTGGTGTCGGATTCCCTGGAACTGGAGTTCTCCTGGACTGGAGTTTCAGATGGTTCTCGGTCGCCATTGGGTGCTGGGGATCTAACCCGGGGCCTCTGTAAGTCGCAGGATCAGTCGGCGCTCTTAACCGCTAGGCCATCTCTCCGCCCCTAGTCTGTGTCTCTTTAAAACTAGGGAGTTCAGACCATTATATATTAAAGTTATTGTGAAGATGTTAAATATTCTTCCCATCAATTTGTTTCTTTTTGTGTTTTTTGAGTTTGTGTTTTTCATTTTTTTTAATTTTTTTTTTTTTTTTAATTAATTTCTTTTTCTTGCTGCTTGGGGAGTCAGTTGCTCCGTTCCCCCTGTTCCTTGAACTGCTTTTGAGTATTTCTGACAGGGTGGTTTTCTGGACATTAGCTTTCATCTTTTTGTTAAAATATTTTTTCTTCTTTCTCCTTCAACTAATCAACTTTTTTTGCTGGTAAAGTAACTGGTTGGCATCTCATAGTCATTTAGAACTGGAAATACTTTGGTCCAAGCTCTTCTGGCTTTCATCATTTACATTGACAAGTCAGCTATAAATCTGATGGGCTTCCCTCTATATGTAGTTTGTTGTTTTTCTCTTATGGCTTTCAGTATTCTCTCTTTGTTGAACATCTAGCATTTTTACTATGATATGGCATAGGGAATTTATTTTCTGGTCTTGCCCATTTGGTGTTCCATGTGCTTCTTGTATTTGTATGGATGTGTCTTTTATCAATTTGGGGGAAATTTTCTTCTATAATTGTTGACAGATCTGGTCACTAACCATTAGTCCTGGGTTCTTCTCTACCTCTATACCTACATATGCGGTATTAGGTCTTATAGTCCCATTCCTGGTTGTCCCACATTTCCTGGTTTATTCACTCTTTTGTTTTTTTTTTTAATTTCCTAATCTTTGCTTGAGCATCCATTCTTCCATTTATCGTTTCAACGTCTGATAGTTCTATTTTCTGCTTCTGTCCATATTTTTATTGAGACTTTTCTTCCCATCTTTTTCTGTTGAACTGGATGAGTTCATTTCTTTTTTCAATTTCAGCCTGAGATTTCTTTCAGGCATTTCCACTTTCTGTCTGGATGTTTAGTTTCCATTGCTTCTCTCTTCTAGTTAGCTTTGATTCATTTGTCTCTGTGTTGTTTATTCCTTGATTGTCTTGGGTGAGTGTGTCTATAATTGTCTCTTCTAAGATCTTATCCTGGAGTTTCCTTCCAGAAAGTCTCATTGTAGGATCTTCAATAGGACGGGTAGGTGAATTTACGTCGTGCTTTCTTTTTGGTTTTCCAATGTATTGGGTTTTTTTGTTTGCTTTCTGGCATGTGGAGTATTTGTTGTACTGTTTGTATTCTGTTATGAATTTTACTATTTTCTTCCTTGAGTTGAGGTGACTTTGGTTGTTTTCTTCAGGTGCCTTCATTGTCTTTTATTAGTTATGAAAACAAGGCTTGGCTAGGTCTAGTCTTCAGGTTTTCACCTTTATTTTGTCGTGTTCTGGAGCTAGTTTCTCTGCCCTTCTAGTTGGAGCTTCTCCAGAGCCCAGGACAGGCACAACAGGTCATCTTGAACCCACACAGTGTGATTGATCTTAGCAAATTCCCTGGGTCCAGGGCCAAACTTAGAAGCTTACAGGGAAACTTAGCCTGGAGCCAGGGGAGTGGCCCAGAGTGTTCTCTAACTAATTGGTTGTGCCTACCTGTGCTGGCCTCTTGGGGCCAGGATGCTCCAAGTGGTCTCAGAGCTCTGCCTGGTTCAGCTTGCCTGTGTGGACCTGCCTGGGCCAGGATGCTCCACCAGATCATTGATATTGTTTTTAACCTAGCAATCATATTCTAATGGTTTGATATCTAACTTGTATATATTAACACACTTGTATGTATATAATGATTCCTGAAATGCTGATTTAAATTTTTTAATTGGGGGCTGGAGCAGATGGCCTATGGTTAAGACACTGACCCCTCTACAGAGACCCTGGTTTGGCCCCAGCACCCACTGCGGCTGAGAACCGTCTGATACTACCAATTCTAGGAGAACTCCAGTCCGAGGGAATCGAGACCCTTCTTCTGACTCCACGACATTGCCACGACATGGGTGCCAAACCTACTGCAGACAGTACATTCATACACATACAGAATATAAAAAAAAAAATTTTAATTGTTTAATTAACTTTGGCTAATTCCATACACTATATTTTGCCATATTTAGATCCCTTCTCCTATCTGAACCCCCTTTAACACCCTCTACCCCATGTTCATGCATATGTGTGTTGTGTGTGTGGTATTTTTTTTTTTTTTTTTGGTCTTTTCGAGACGGGTCTCCTTGCAGCCCAACTTACTGGAATTCACTGCCTGCTGTATACCAGGCTGGCCTTGAAACTCACAAAGATCCACCTGCCTCTGCCTCCTGAGTGCATAGGATTAAAGGCGTGCACCACCACGCCCGACTCTTAAATAGTTTTTTTTTTTTTTTTTTTTTTTTTTTTGGTCTGAGTGTGTGTATTTTAAGGCCTATCAAGTGCCCTACAGTGTGGATCCATTAACCTATCTAGAGTTTCACCCTTATTGAAGACTGACTGACTCTCCCCCTTCCAGAAGTTTCTGTTGGAGCTTCTTCCCCACTTCCGGACTTCTATGCTGAGATTTTTTCTGGCTTGAGCCTACATGGAGCTTCTGCATGCTGTTGGACATAACTGCCACCTATCTGAAGAACTCTGTTTCCTTGTGCTCATCAGCCACCTCAGGCTCTTAAAATCTTTCCACCTCCTCTTCTGCAGTGGTCCCTGAGCTTTGGGTGGCAGAGGTGTGATATAGGTGTCCTATTCAGCGGTAAGTACTCTGCAATATTTTATTCCCTGCAACTTGGCCAATTGTAGGTTTCTGTATTAATTACCATTTGCTGCATGAGGAAGCTTCTCTGGTACAATTTGAAAGATGCATTAATTTGTGAGTGTAACAAGTCACTAGGAGTTGGTTTAATACTATGTCTACTTAGAATAATAGTAGGCTCTCCTCTGAGGCCTGTGACCAGTCTAGGTCCCTAGGCCTGGTATCAGTTTCAGGTATGGGCTCCATCTTGTGAAATGGATCTCAAATCCAATTAGAAAATACTTGGTTACTGTCATAACACTGGTGCCCATTGTGCCAGTGAATGTATCTTGTCAGGCCAGCTAGCAGGATTCACAGCTGGATAAGGTTGTGATTACTTTTGTCTTGTGGTAGCATGCATAGCACATTCCAACACAATGAAAGCTAGCCAGTAGAGATGAAGCTTGAAGTCAGCAGCAGCTGGATTTCTCCTTGTTTGTTCTTAGATGCCCTTTGATCATGCTGAGTGAAGTAACACAGTCCCAGAAAAACAAACGACGAATGGTATCCCTCATCTGTGGATGCTAGTGCCAATTACCTAGTTGTAAGTATTTCTTGTGTAGGGCCTCCTGAGCTTTTGTCCAAAGCAGTTGGGCGTAATGCATATTGGAAACAACAACAACAACAACAACAACAACAACAACAACAACAGAAAGGACTGCATCAAAAAACTGACTGAAACAGTGAACTTCTGCTCAAAACAGTCAACTTCCTCATGGAGAATATTGAGAAAGAATGAGAAAGAGATGAAAAGCATGTTTGGCAGAATGCATGAGCTCTGGCGGGGTGGGGGAATGGGCGGGAACAGGGGTCTAGATTTGTTAAAAAAATAAAAATAAATTTATGTGAAAAAAAAATTAAATGCCCTTTGACCTGGCTTAGCATCTTACTGTAAACCAAGGGCAAAGGTCCAGCTCTTATATCCCCACAGCTAGCCTGAGCTACCTGTCTCAGTATGGGATGAGTAATGATGACTGCAGAGGGAAGAGGAGAACAAATAAAAGGGTCCAGTGACCCCCCCAAGTTCATCTTTGGGGCACTGACATGTGCTTTAGGTTTATGAAGAAAAAGAATTGGAAGGGAAGAAGAGGTTGGCATAGTGAAACACTCTGGCTAAGGTGTACTCTGGTTGATTACTGTCTCCGGTCTAGTTCTGAAAACTGGTCCTAAAGAAATTGTTATTGCTATCATCCTCTGACAGGACCAAACTGGTTCTCATGAGATGATTACTTTTTTGTCATTGTTGTTATTTTTGAGACAGGGTCTCCCTGTAGCCCCAGCTGACCTGGAATTCACTATGCAGACCAGGCTGGCCTGAAACTCACAGAGATCTCCCCACCTGTGCCCCCACCTGTGCTGGGATTAAAGGCGAGTGCCACCATACCCGAGAGAGATGGTTACTTTTGCTCCAGGATATGGCCTCATCTTCATGGATACTTGACCACATTCTGGCTTAGACTGTCCTGCTGGCTCAACTCTTGCTTGGGTGTAGTTCTAGTTCAATCTCACAAAGATGGTATGGATCAGTCCTTCTATTCCTGGAATCCAATGTGACTCAAGAAAAGGAGTTAAGGAGTCAAAATCGAGCCACAAAGGGACAAGATAAAGTTAGTTACATCATTATTCAATCCTATTTGGCTCATAGGTGAATGATTGTCTAAGATTTTTGAGACATTGTCATCATATATTTATATAGGTGTGATGACTTTATCTTTTTGGAGACTTTGGCATTCCATTTTAGACGTGAGGATGATAAAGCATTGAGACAACTTGATCATCAAATGACTTCACATTGGGCTTGGAGTTTCAACATGTGAATTTAGGGGTGTGGACACTAAGTCCATAACAATAGGATTTGGGATCGTTAATGGTTTGGATGATTGTAAAGTGTCTGGGAATAATTACACACAGGCTTTGTTTTTACTCTAGGTCTCATTTCTTTTAGTTTGTCTATTGAGCCATGAATTCACAGGGAATGGACTCCGTCACCTCAGGTTTCTCTGCATCACTTCTCAGAGTATGCTTCTGTGGGCAGAGAGGAGTGGTGCTGCATCTGGGCTCAGGTAACTTTCTCTTGGGCTTCCTTTCTTTCTACTATTTTTTCCTTACCCATTTAAGAAAATGCCTCTCTGCTTAGAGTGAAGAATATTCTCAGTATGCATATTATTTTTCTTGGCAAGACTTTTGCCCTAAGTTTCCTTCTTTACAATGTCAAAACATGCTGAGTGACATTGTAGACTCTTGGGGCTTTTCCATGGTAACATTTATTGGGTATTCCTTTGAAAATTTGATGTCATGATAACACCTTTCTTTCAGATTGCCATACATTTTGCCAAAGGGAAAACTTCACGATTTCTAAAAGGCCTAGGAACATACAGGGATTGCCGCTTTCTAAATTTCTATAAGGAATATACAAATGAAAGTCCTAGCTACTAAAATCTTTACTAAAAGTTGGTGCCATCATCTCAATGTTTGTTCATGTCCTTCCAGAATGGTTGAAATCCCAACCCCTAACTTACAGTATTTGGAAGATGTGGATTTTCCCACCTGTAAGCCAGAAAGTAGCTGTTCCCCAGATAGCAGGGCTGCTGGTGCTTTGAAATTGGACTTCCCAACACCCAGAACTATGGGACACCAATTTCTGGTGTTTAGGAGGCTCCCAGGCTATACCCAGTGTTATAGAAATTCAGTGATGAAGGTAGCGGCCATGGTCAGGTTGACTGATTGCCTTTTTACGCCCATTGCCCAAGTTTGTAGTCATCTCTTATTCTGGTTTTAATGACCAATGATTTCTTTTTCCATGTCTCCCAATTTCTATGTTCCAAAACATCTTTTCTTTCTACACTCTCTATTTATTAAATTGGGTGTTCTTGCATTTTTGAGTTCAATGATCACCTAGAATAATCTCCAAGAAAACAAAGGCCAAATGCTCCTTGGGACCCTCTTTGAACTTTAACCTACCACTTGTATGGTCCAATTTGCTTCATTTCTGAAATAATTTAGATGCTGAACCAGGACTCAACACAAGATAGAAAGATGCCGCTGACTGCATTTCAGAATCTCAGGATTCAGTTGAATTGAATGGATTGATAGTCCTTAGGTCCGTGACACAGATAAGCAGGGTGCTTTGCTGTACGAGGACAAGATGAAAAACACACAGTCAGAGCTCTAGTGGTTCTCTCTGCTCATGAGCAGAACTTTCACATGAACTTCACATTAGGACCATGTTAAAGCATAGTGAAGAGAAGCCTCATGTGTAGAGATGCTGATGAAACAGATTTGAGGTGGAGACAGGGCAGTGTATAAATTTCCCAGGCCTTCTAAGCTGCCTCCAAAATGAAAACAACACTCAGCTCTGCAGTGTGCATCGGGTTCCCCAGTCTCAGCAGCGCCAAGGTTTCATCTTGCAAAGTACAAATCTGAAAACACCAAACAAGCCTCAGTGCAACCATTGTCATTGCTTTGTTAAAAATACATTTTGTTGGGGCTGGAGAGATGGCCTAGCAGTTAAGAGCGCCGACCGCTCTTACAGAGGACCTGGGTTCGATCCCCAGCACCCACATGGTGGCCAAGAACCATCTGAAACTCCAATTCCAGGAGAACTCCAGTTCCAGGGGAATCCGACACCCTCTTCTGACCTCCAAGGCATTGCACGACACTGGTGCACAGACCTGCATGCAGACAGTACATTCATACACATACAGAAATAAATAAAAAAATACATTTTGTCATCAAAACAGAACAGTGAGTGGTTAGGAAATAAAGGGGTGGTTTTTATTTGGAATAAATTGAGTTTTAAAATGTCTACTCATTTGATGTCATATTGTTTTTATTTCTCATTGCATTGAGAACAAATACCAGGTTTTTTTTTTTTTTGAAAGTCATCACAGATCTTAGGGAAAGAAATGTGGAACTTTGGAAAGAGGCCTACCAGTGTTGATTTCTTCAGAGAGAAGTTCCCTGGGTTTGCTTCTTCCTCATGCATCCCTGAATACAAGCCAATCTTCCTTCCTTCCCTTTTGTAGCATCAACATCTTGCTGGAAGTAGTAAGCAATCACAGACTGATTATGAGCATGCAATATCTTGGTGTAAAGTGTCAAAGGTCTTTATGTTCTCTCTGATATATTTTTAATATTTTATTTATTATTTTTATTTTATGTGTATGAGTGTATTACTTGCATCTGTATAAGCACACTCATGTTATATAATGCCCAAGGAGGTCAGAAGAGGGCATCGGATTTTCCTGGAACTGGAGTTACAAATGGTTGTTAGCAGCCATGTGGGTACTGGGAATCAGGCCCAGGTCCTCTACAAGAGCAGCCAGTGCTCTTTACCACTGAGCCATCTTTCTGATATCTTGAAGCCACCTCTAGGTGGGTCTGATGCAAGTCAGTGAAAGAGTAGTGAGGTTCAAAGAGAAGCTGAAGGCTTTTTTCTTTTGTCTTCATGTATGTCCAAGTATTTATTCCCTTCTGTGGTAAATCTTGATATTATTACATAATCAGGAAACCACGAATGACCTTCTGAAATGAGAGACAGGAAAAACTCCTTTTGTTCTCCTTGCTTCATAGATATCTGGGTCACTGATCAGTATATGTGCACAAGTTATAAAAAAAATCAACACTTAAAAGCAAATACCTCTGCAGAACATAAAAAGGAACAGTCTTGGTTTGTTTGATCCTTGGCTTCTTGTCAAAGCTGATAGCTCAGATTTCCCAGTTAGCTTCCTACTCGTCCTCTTTGGTGGCTGTTTCTAGGTTTTCAGAAGCCTTGGCTTAGCACCTTCAGACTGATCTTCATTGGACTGGGAAGCAGAGACAAGTTTTTTTCTTTTATAGTAGCAATTGCCAAGAAGATCTTAAAAATGTTGCCTCGATGGATTTTTGATCTTGGAAATTAAAATAAATCATTTTCTTTTCTACATGTGCCAAGACATTAAATCATCTTTTCCTATTTGCTGAATTTTCAGAGAATGACAAAGGAAAAATAATTTAGGCAAAGTAGTTAAAATATATGATTTCAGTGAAAAAGCAGAGAGTGCTGTGACGCTGTAACTGTTCCCTGACCTCTGGATAGGGCTGGATCTTCTTTGA
Organism: Rhizomys pruinosus; assembly: GCA_009823505.1. Classification (NCBI taxonomy): domain Eukaryota; kingdom Metazoa; phylum Chordata; class Mammalia; order Rodentia; family Spalacidae; genus Rhizomys; species Rhizomys pruinosus. Next base: position 17,166 of record VZQC01002773.1, read on the forward strand.
GCAGAAAGGTTTTGGGGAACCAGGAGCATGGTAGCTAAGAGAATACTTTTATAATTTATCCATTGAGCAACAGTAGAATATTTTTCCTAGGAAGATTTTTTTTAAAACTTTTGAACACAAAAGAAACGATAAGTTATGACCACAAATATCAAGTCAAATCCTAGCAGGGTCCAATGTGTCCTTGCTATAAAGCATCTGGATCATGGGTTAAAGACAGGGTCTAACACTACCACAAAAGTGCTTAGAACTGTGAACTAAGGTGCCAGGCTTTCTGTTTCACCATGACTGACTTTGGGCTCTCCTACAATTCCCAGTCTGCCTCTAAATTTAACCATGCCACCCTAATTTTAGTCCACTAACCTTCTGATCTCAGGCATTCTAGCAATTTACATTTAGATACAGTTTTAGAATGATCCTGAAAACGGCTTTCTGGGGGCATATGCCTTACCTGCCTGGTCACTGTGATAAATCCCTGACTGAAGCAACTGAAGCAAGAAAGGGGTTATTTTTGGATCACAGTTAGAAGGTTCAGTTCAGAGAAGTCACGGCAGCAGGGTCTTGAGACAGCTGGTCCACCCTGCCCCCAGTCAGGAAGCAGGGAGCCATGGATGGTGGCGCTCAAGTTGTTTTCTCCTTTTGATTCAGCCTAGGACTCCATCCCATGGGATGGTGCCACCTATAGTTAAGCCAGGTCTTCTCACCTGGTAACCTAGCATAGATAATGGCTCATGGGCATATCAAGGCTCGTATCCTAGGTGATTTTTTGATCCTGTCAAGTTGACAGTCCAGTATTAACCATCACAGGGGGTTTCTTCCCTCCTATCTCAGGGGTCATTAAGACAATAGGATTATCTATACCTGAAGGACATTTGTAGAGTCTGAGATAGGACTTATGTTAAAATAGAAGTGGATGACTTTTTAACAGAAGTTAACAGATTGGACCTATGTAACCATCATATCTATGTACTTGAGTTTATTGTTAAGGTGTAAGAAGGCAGACTTTTTTTCTTTTTACTTACATTTGCTTCTTACTAGGGATAGTGAAGAGGCCTGGGGTCCACATTACCTTTTATCTCACCCTGAGACATGGTCTCAATAGATGCCTCAGATTGGCCTCCAACTTGTGTGATCCTCTAGTCTCAGTCTCCCAGGGGCAGGGACTATAGTGTGTGCCACCTCTCTTGACTCCCATGCTGACTCTTGAGAATGAGTTTCCATATTCAGACTTACCTTATTAATTTGCCATTCTGCTTCGGGGAGTAGGACCTTATAATAGATACAAAAGTCTTAGATCCAGGAGACATTTGACTTTAAACTGATTAGTAGGTAGTCTTGGAAGAAGGGGAAAAGAGGTAGAAGTTTAGAAGAGGGATCTATGTTGATGTGGACATGGAAGGCTGATTGCTGGGGATGGTGTTATTGGGAGGTATTTGGAGATGCTGGTTCAACAGATTTAAATGTTTTGCCTTGTTAAATGAAGAAACATGTGAAAGTATTGGGAGAGAGAAGTTCACATCACATCATTCCAGTTTGAGGTCTGTCCTAAGTGCAAAGCGCCTTAAGATTTATGGAGAGTTTCTAAGGTTTAAAGTTTGGATCTAGATCTTGGGGCTAGTGTGTAGAAGCTCGTCTTCTGCAAACATTAAAGTGGAACCTTCCAGAATATTGTGCGTATGTTCTCAGATGGGTTCTCCCCCACCCCCACCTCGGGAAGAAATGAATACATTTGATCCCATGAGAAAGTAGTGGATGGTGGCTATTATGTAGGAATCATTTCATTCTAGGAATGAAAACAGTGGGCCTAATATCACAAGAATGTCACCTCTTCTCATATGAGCACAGTCGAGATGGAAGTAGGAAAGCTAAGTTTATGTACAACTAGTTAGTTGTTCAAGGCTTTGTCCTCTACATATGAAATTCAAAAATTATGTGCACTCACAAACTTGAATCAATAGGTTTTAACATATAAGACAGAATAAGAGAAATCTTGTGAGTGGACTATGGGGATACAGATAGGGGAGGCCTAAATATCTTTTTAAAATATATTTAAAATATAGTGTATGAAATCCACAAAAATTTAACAAAATGTACATGGCAAAAAAAATGATGTGATACAAATAAAAAAATTCTATGCACTCTTCAAGTACTAGAAACATTCTTTTTTTTTAGTTGTTTTGAGACAGGATCTTTCTGTAATCCCAGCTGTCCTGGAACTTACTATGTAGACCAGGCTGATCTTGAACTCGCAGAGATTTGCTTGCCCCTGCTTCTCAGTCTGAGATTAAAGATGTGTGCTACCACACCTGGCTAGAAATGTTCTTAACGTGAGGAAAGACACAACATAAAACAGGTGAAGATCTGACATAGGCGTATCAGTCAGTGTTCATGCACTGCCAAAGGCAAACTTATTTTAATATATTGACTGTAAAAGTTGCTTAAATTAAGTGTTTAAGAGCTACTATTTATTTTGATTCATCCAAGGCAATAGTTCCTCTCAATGTCTCTTAACAAAATGGCTAGTTAAAATTTCCTTAGAGGGGCTGGAGAGATGGCTCAGTGGTTAAGAGCGCCAACTGCTCTTGCAGAGGTCCCAGGTTTAATTCCCAGCACCCACATGGAGGCTGAGAACCGTCTTTGACTCCAGTTCCAGGGGAATCTGACGCCCTCTTCTGACCTCTGCGGCATTCCATGACACAGGTGCACCAACCTACATGCAGACAGTAGTACACTCATAGACCTAAAAAATAATAATAAAAATTAAAAAAAATTTCCTTAGAGCATTTTGTTGAATTAGATTTCTGGGGTGAGGTATAGCACACCAAAATTTACCCAGATTCTGGGGTTATCAGGAGTAAGAAGAAGGGGAAGCACAGCTCCCTAATCCTGGCATACTACTATCTATGGCCTGGGACATATCTCTGTGTGAGGAGAAAAAGGAACACCTACTTTATCTTTTACCTTGAGCTGATGTCTTCAATTGTGGGAAATTTAGAAAATAGAAGTATCCCCTCCCCAAATATTTAAAATATCTTTTATTTATATTTCTCAGAATGTATCTATGTTAATATTTTAGTGTAAATCTTTTTCACTCTTTTTTCTATTTTTGGTCCTGGGAGTTAGAGAAGGCATTGCTGTGCGAATGCCATAAAGTTGAGGAGTTTCCATGGAGACGTGGAGAGGAATGCTTTTGCTCTATATACTGGATAGAATGTTCTGAATATACTGACCCATGGAATAATTCAGATCTCAAGTTTCTTTGCTAAGTTTTAGCTTGGAAGACCTATCTAAAGATGACTGTGGTGGCGAATTCTCCTGCTAATGTTATGTCAGGACCTCCCTGACCTTTCCTGATTGCTTTCTAAAAATTGGAGGCCTTAAGATTAAGAACCTAGGGGCTGGAGAGATGGCCTAGTGGTTAAGAGCACTGACTGCCCTTGCAGAAGACCTGGGTTCGGTCCTCAGCACCCACATGGCGGCTAAGAACCGTCTGTAACTCCAATTCCAGGAGAACTCCAGTTCCAGGGGAATTTGAGACCCTCTCCTTTTTTTTTTAATTTTTTAAATTTTTTTTTATTAATTTTATTTATTTCTGTATGTGTATGAATGTACTGTCTGCATGCAAGTTTGTGCACCCGTGTCGTGCCGCAGCATTGCAATGCCTCGGCACGACATGGGTGCACAAACCTACATGCAGACAGTACATTCATACACATACAAAAATAAATAAAAATTAAAAAAAGATTAAGAACCTAAATATTTATGATAGTTACATTTCATTTGTTTGATGAGTTGCTCTTTTTTTTTTTGGTCTTTTTGAGACAGGGTTTCCCTTTAGTCCCAGGGGGCCTGGAGCTCACTATGTAGACCAGACTGGCCTTGAACTCACAGAGATCCTCCTGCCTCTGCCTCCCAAGTGCAGGGATTAAAGGTGTGTGCCACCACGCCGGCCCTGAGTTGCTTTTTTTTTAATAATGTGAAGAAGTCTGTATCCCTTGTGAGTAATTTGGATTTGCTGTCTTTCATCAGATATGAGGATTGCTTTACCAGTTTGGTTTTGACTTCCATTTATTTGATTTGATTCCTGTCCTTTGACTCTAGTTTTTGGATGCCTTTACCAGTGAGGTGGGTTTCCTGGAGTCAACAGTAAATTGGATCCTTTAAAAAAATTCATTTAGTTTTCGTCTATTAATTAGTGAGTTGAGGCCATTCGTATGTAAGGTTGTTATTGAGGGTGGTTTGCTCTTTCTGGTTGGTTTTGTTGGTTGTGGTTCTCTTGGTTGGATTGTTCGAAATTCTTTTCCTTTTTCTCTTAACCCCATTAGCAGTTTGCTGTGTTTGATGTGATAGATTTCTTCCCAGCTCCTTTCTCTTTGTCTGTTTCTCTCAGGAAATGCAGTTTTCCTGTGTTTGCATGGAGCATACTTCCTTCTGCTGCTGTGTATAACACAGTATTATTTTCTACAGTTTAGCTTGGTTGCCACAAACTGCCTTAATTTGTGAGCATCTTGAAATGCCATTTCTCCATTAATTTTAGGAGATAACTTTGTTGGGTTAGCAATCTATTTATTTTTGGAGCTTGAAATACATCATTCTATGCTTTATTGCCTTTTGGGGCATGTGAGGAGAGAGTACTGTTGCTTTGATGTTTCTACCTTTGTCAGTGAATTGATTTTACCTCACAGCTTTTAATATTTTATTTATTATTTTTATTTATGTGTATGAGTGTATTGCCTGCATGTGTGTAATTGCATATGTGTTATCTAATGCCCACAGAAGTCAAAAGAGGGCATCATCGGATGCCCTGGAACTTGAGTTTGGGATGATTGTTAGCTGCCATATGGGTGCTGGGAATCAAACCCAGGTCCTCTACAAGAGCAGCCAGTGTTCTTAACCCCTGAGTCATCTCCCTAGCTCTTTTCATATCTTTTAATACTATTTATTTGACGTAGTTTTGGCATCTTGGCTATCCTCTGTTGTGGAGAGGTTCCTCTCAGATCATGTCTGTTAGGGGTTCTCAGTGCTTCTTGTGTTTGGGTGTCCATTTATTTCTGTGGGTTTGGAACTTTTCTTCTATGATCTCATTGTATAAATTGTCTATGCCTTTTAGGTTTTATCTCAGCTCCTTCTTATGTTCTACAGATTCTTGGGCTTTATCGTTTGTATCCCAGATTTCTTGAAAGCTTTTAGTCATGTTCATTACTTTTCTTCTTTGTATTTGTCTAAGTATGTTTCTGTCTCTATTTTGTCTTCCATTCCTGAAAAATTGTCCATCTCTTTAGTCCTGTCCATTGACTACATGTTCCACATGGTTCCTATTTGATGTACTGATTCTTTTTCTTTTCAGAGTCTCAATTGTCTTGTTTAAGTTAAAAAATTATGATTGTTGTTTTTGTTGTTGTTGTTGTTGTTGGTGTGTGTGTTTGTGTGTGTGTGTGTGTGTGTGTGTGTGTGTGATGCATGTGTGGAGGTTCAGTTCTCTCCTTCCATACAGCTATTAATTTCTGGGAACTGAAGTCAGGTCAACAGGCTGGTGTGTCAAGCACCTTTACCCACTGAGCCATCTTTGATGGGTTTTTACTGCATGTTTTTGAATTTCTCATTCAAGTTACTGACCATTTCATTCACTTTGATACCTTTCTTCGTTTGGGTCCTGAATTGATTTCCTTACTTTTTCATCTGCTTGTTTGAGTCCTCTATATGCTCACTGATCTTTTTCACAAGTAGAACTCTCAATAGTTTTCTTATATTTCAGCTATCTCCTTATTTTTGTTTTCCATTACTGAGGACTTGGGAGCTTGTGGAATTTTTATAGTGCATTGTTATCTAATATATTTTTTTTTTTTTTGATTCTTTGGTGTGTTTTGAGCATCTGTTGCCACAGATTCTTCTTTCAGGTTTTCCTCTTATTTGTTTTAGTTCTTTCTGTTTGTTTATTCATTTTATTTCCTGTGAGTCCTGCTGAGCTGCCTTCACTTAGATTTATGTTTCCTACTGTTATTTTGGGGAATGTTGTGTGACATTATACTGAGGGAGATGTGAACAAATGTCTACTCATTCCAGAAAGGGAACCCATGACAGACTGAAGTAAAAGTACCAGCAAAATCCAACTTGGTGAGCCAGTAAGTTTCATTGGAGTTACTTAAGGGTTTACAGGTGAGGGGCTACCTATAGGAGCATGGGTGACTCAATGGCAGCTATAGCACCAAAAGCCCTCCCTTACATAGGAGACAGTTTGTGAAAGCAAGAATGGAGTGTGCTTCACAAACTGCAGGCAGCTCAATAGTCAGGAGGGTCTCTTCCATGTGGATGCGTTGTATTGAACCTCTTCAAGGTAGCACAGCCGGTGGGAGAGGGTCTCTCAGAGGTCCTTCAGACTTATATATGCTTGCAGAGGAAGGAGCCTAGAGTATATGTGGTTAGTTTCAGGGACTTCCTGAAGACTTTGAGTTGCTTATTTCCTGAGTTTAATGAGTTTCCCTGCAATATGGAATGTTTTGCCTCTCCTTAAACCACCCTGGCTCTTAACAAGCTTCCCTCTAAGATGAAAGGTTCTATCTTGGAGGAAATTGCCCCACAGCAGGGAGGTGACTGGAGTGACAGATGTAGTGACTGGACAGCAGTCCCAGTGTCCACTTGCTGCAGAAGAGACTTGTGACTTGTTAAGTTCAGAGAGAGCAGCACTAGGGTATTGGTCGAAGAAGATAAAGTATATGGCTTAAATAATCTATGTAGAGCTGAGAGTATGAATATTTAGATGAAACAAAGGAATGAATTCAAAAGGGAGAAAAAGAGATAAAATGAGAATGAGAAGGAAAGTATAAAGCTGTGAGAAGTAGCAGAGAATTTATTCTAGGTATAGAAAGTGCTTGTAGGGGTAGAAAAGAGTGAACCATCCTAAGCCTTTTCCAGCAAGATATAGAGGAAGACATAGTAACCTAACAATTAAAATCCAAAATAATCAATGATTCTCTCTGAGTTCCTCTTCCTATTGCTGTGATAAAATACTCTGACAAAATAGCTTGAGGGAGAAAAGGTCAGTTCTGGCTAACAGCTCAGGTTACAGGTGGAAGTTACAGCAGTGTCACCACAAAGATGGGTTCTCCCATACGAATTAGCATAGAGATTGTCGCTCTTTGAGGCTGACTTTAATCTGGAAAACCTTCACAGGTGTGCCTGTGTCTAGATTTTTGTCAAGTTGACAACACTAATCATCACATTTTTATTTTTTTTAATTTTTTTAAAATTTATTATTTATTTATGTGTATGAATGTACTGTCTGCATGTAGGTTTGTACACCCGTGTCGTGCAATGACGCAGAGGTCAGAGAGGGCGTCGGATTCCCCTGGAACTGGAGTTAAAGACGGTTCTCAGCCGCCACGTGGGCGCTGGGAATTGAACCCTAGCCCTCTGCAAGAGCAGTCGGCACTCTTAACCGCTGAGCCATCTCTCCAGCCCCCCATCATCACATTTTTAAAATGCAAGAAATAAAATATGTAATAATGTGAACTAGAAGGTATTATGTTTAATCAGGATTTCTTCCTCGTTGTCACGTGGCTCTGTTACTCTTTCTCCCTCTCTTCTGGCTGTCTCTTGTGTCTATTGTACATGTCAGGAGAAGCCTGATGGTTACAGCAACTCAGATGAGCCCGTGAAGGCTTTCTGTGACCAAAGTTCTATCTGGGAGCAGCCCAGCTCCTGTCAGCCAACCTTGTCTCTGGGTTTGAGTGCTGGTCTTTCCCAAGGCAGGGCTTTCTGGGTCTGAGGCTCTGAGGCTGTGTGGAAGGCCCGGCCACCCGAGCATTGCCGGGCACAGCACTGCGTTCCACAGTGTGTTTCCAGCTATGCTGTCTGGCTTACCAGGCGATGAAGGAGGAGAGGGCCTTCTTTTCTGGTGACTATCTCCCCATCTCAGCCTGTTTCTCATGTCAGACATCTGCTTCTCTTTCCCGTACCCACCCACTCCAGCCCACTCTGCGCACACCTCTTCTGGCCTCTGTGATTGTTTTTCTGCATCCTGGCCCGTCTCTCTCCAGCCCTTGTGGGGCCTGTGGTGGAGCACTGTGGGGCTGCAGCTGACACCCACCAATAGGAGTAGCCCATTGTGACTATTTCCCAGCCATGGCTTGGCTTGTTCTTTGGGGAGAAATCTCTACCTTGCCTTATTTCTGTGTTCTTTAGCTCTTTCTTTTATGTGAATAGTATTTGTTAATGCTGTTATCTGAACATTTTTTTCATCCCTGTGCACAGACAACTTCTAATCTGATGCCTTATCTGGAATTTAGCCTCAATCTTTTTTTTTTTTTTTTTGTGGGGGGAGAGGTCCATAAACATGTTAAACACATGTGTGCCTGGATCCTGTGTGTAGTAGGCAGGGGCTACATCCATGACAAGGTGAGTCTTGGTTCCTTACAGATTGTCTTCTTGGATGGTCCAATTTATGCCCTTGAAAGAGAACAGGAAGTGAGTCCTGGGAGCAGGGACCTTTGAGTAAGGTACAGACAGAACGAGAGGGCCAGAGAGAGCGTGCTGGATGGCCCATCTTGCCACTACTCCCTCTCCCGCCTAAGGAAAAAACAAACAAACAAAAACAAACAAATAAACAAAAAAGCAACCACCAAAGCTTACAATCTTAGCATGTCAAACATTTGCATCTAGCCTTTCTGCACCTTGCAGAAAACTTATTCCTTCCTTGAAAATTTCTCTCCTTCTCCAAAGGGGAAAGCACATCCGACTTGCAGAGTTGTTTGCCGGGAGCCTCTGCCATGCAAACAGGATGGTTGAGTGTTCTCCAGTACTGCACTTCTTGGCAACTTTCTCATGGGTGTGTCCAGCAGGATCCACTCCTCCTGGGTGAGGTCTGCAGTCACATCCTCCAAGGTGGCGGAGTGCCAAGGAGGAGGAGCCCTCAGACAAATGCAGAGAAATCGGGGTGCTGACTAGACACCAAATGCAGCAGCAAGCTCTCAGATACAACAGACACCAAAACCTCCAGGGTGGGTATGCTGAGCTACCCAGCTCAGGAGGTGTCTGAGTTAGTAATACAGTTTAGATTTATGTGACTGTGTGTCTCTATGTGTATGTATGTGTTTTGGAAATAAAAAAATGCAAATGTCTCCATGGAAAAGAAAATAGAATTGGAAAAGCATAGCATGTTCTTCAAAAATATTTTTTATTTATTTATTCTTATTTTAGGTGTTTGAGAGTTTTGCCTGTACCCATGTAGTGCAGCCCTTGGAGGCCATTAAATCCTCTGGACCTGGAGTTAAGGATGGCTGTTAGCTGCCAAGTAGGTGCTGGGAGTAGAACCTGGGTCCTCTGGAAGAGCAGTCAGTGCTGTTAACCACTGAACCATCTCTCTGGCCCTGTATAAACATACCATGCTGTTATGTAGAAAATACATAATTCATGAAAGTGTCAGGTTTTCTTAAGATAGTCTATAAATTTAATTTGATCTCAATAATTATTGACAGTTTTACTATTTTTAAAGCTAGAAAAGTCAACAATGCATTTTTAGTTTTATCCTTTTTTTGGTATTTTTGAGACTATTTTTAGTATCAGCTGTCCTGGAGCTCACTCTGTAGACCAGGCTGGCCTTGAACCCACAGAGATCCACCTACTTCTGCCTCCCAAGTGCTGGGATTAAAGGTGTGGGCCACCACACCCGGCAACAATGCATTTTAGAAAGAAAAATAAAAAAGTTAGATGTTTAGCAGCTTCTGAAATGGAAGACCAATGCTGGAAAACCATTATTTTCCAAAACTCTATGATTAAATTTAGAGGGCAATGTTCAATGAACAGAATACAATAATGAGACAAGGGTATCAGAAACCTAGGTAATCATGTCCAACAATTAGTTGCAAAAACTATGGGTTGTTCTTTACCCAACTGTGAACTCTACTGACCTGTCAAGATATGCTTACTGGTGCAACAGTAGCACAAATCTGATTGGATTTAAGGCCCATGTCTCAAGATATAGCCCATCCCTGACACTGTTATCAGGGCCAAGAACACAGGTCACTATTTCTAATGATGTGTTATACCCATTAGATTAGGGCATCTCTCAACTCTCAACAGAGAAACTTCTCCTTGCAGTTGATGGTCATTAATACAGAGACCCACAGCTGGTCATAAATACAGAGACCCACAGCTGGTCATTAATACAGAGACCCACAGCTTGTCATTAATACAGAGACCCACAGCTGGTCATTAATACAGAGACCCACAACTGGTCATTAATGTGCTGAGAATAATAGACTGTGGAATTCTCAGCCCTACTTGGGGCAGCTATGTTATACCTTCTCCAAGGCTCAGGGATCACTGGGAAGAAAGATTGTAAGAGCCAGAGGTGGTAGATGAATGTAAGGAAACCATGTAATCCGAACGCAACAGGGCAGGTGCATATGAACATACAACATTTGTGACAGCATGAACAAGACATGTGCAACCCAAGCGAGACAAAAACCTAGCATGAATGGGGGAGGCGGCCAGGAAGCCTCAGCCCTAGCTGAAGATCTGTTGGCAGTTGATAGCATCTGGGAGAGAGAGAGTCACTTTTCTTTATGGGTTTGAAGGGCAATATGCTGACTAGACTTCAAGGGATAGACTCATACCCAAGAGCATTTAGGGAACATAGATTAGACTCAATAGGCCTTAAAAATAAAGGAAAATAATAATAGAGGATGTGAAGTGGTGTAAGAGTAGAGATGAAGGAGGAGGTCTGAGTGCAATCAAAATACAAAGCATCAATAAATATACATGTATGGATTGTTGAATGACTAACAGGTTACCTATCTTCAAATGAAAATCAATACCTTACACCTGTACTGTAACTTGTTTCTCTTGTTCTGAGTAATATCAAATATGATTTTCTGGTTTGTAGAGCTGTTTATCCTTATTTTATGCCTTCTCTCAGGCAGGCACAGGAGTGCTGCTATCTGCAGGGTGTGGGCAGAAGAGGACGATGATGACATAGGAGGAAAGCAAGCTTCTTAACCATGCTGGGTGACTTGGGGACAGCGCGGAAGCTTCAAAGTGCACTGGGTGAGGCAACTCCCTGGGCGAGGGGTGAACTGAGCTCCAAGAGCCACTCTCTCCAATGCTGAGCTGACGCCCCTTCCTCAAAGCCAGCTGGGAGCCTCTTCAGGCAGCTCTGAGTCTGCAGAGACCCATGGATGGCAGCCAGAGCTCGGCAGGAAACAAGGAGGGAGATGACTTCGAAAGGAGGCCTCTGAGGAGTTGCTCAGGAATTCCCAAGTGTGATAGGAAACACTAGTCCCTCAAGGCCAGCCTGGTCTACAGAGTGAGTTCCAGGACAGCTGGGGCTACAGGGAGACCCTGTCTTGAAAAAAAACCAAAAAAAAAAAAAAGATTTTCATTTTATGTGCATGAGTGTTTGCCTACATGTATATATGTATAGCGTATGTGTGTAGTGCTTGAGGTGGCCAGAAAAGGGCTTCAAATAACTCTGGAACTGGAGTTATGGATGATTGTTATCCATCATGTGGGTCTTCTTCAAGAGCAGCTCTTAAGTGCTGAGCCATCTCTCTAGTCCTTTCTTTTTTTTTCTTAGTGTTTAGCTTTTCTGTTCTTTGTATATACATTATATATATATATATATGTATATGTATCTACATATACTTTGTATATGTACTGTGTGTACATCAGTTGCATGTATCTATTATCTCTCTATCCATCCCCCATTGTATGAATTGCTGGCAAAGATCTTCTCCCATTCTGTGGGCCGATTATTCACTCACTTCCCAGTTCTCTTTGCTGTACAGAAACTTTTAAGTTTCTTGAGCTCTCATTTGTCCACTGTTGGTCTTATTTCTACTAGAGTCTTATTCATCAAGTCTTTACCTGTGCCTATAAATTGAAGCCTACTCTCTACTTTTTTCCTCTAGCAGTTTCAGGGTCCCAGGTTGAGGTCCTTGATCCATTTGGAGTTGATTTTTTGTTATTTTTTTTTTTTTTTTTAGCATCAGTTTTTTAGCACCAGTTGCTTTTTCCACTATTATTTTTGGCATCTTTGTCAAAAATCAGATAACTGTAGTTGTGTGGACTTATATCTGGGTCCTTAATTCTATTCCATTGAGCTATGTGTTTATGTGCTGATACTGCGCTGTTTTTATTACTGTTAACCCTGCATTTCTTTGTTGTTTGTCTAATTCCGAAGTAAGCCCATTTTAACCATGAAACACATAAGAAATATTAAAAAAATGCATGCATCTCAAACTGCTATCATTTAGTTTTTCACTAGGAATGAGTTTACTGTAGCATACCACGGGGGCTGTGTGGTATGTTCATTTAGGTCATAATTTGGCTTAAATGAACCTGCCATGCTGATCCTCATTCCTTCCTGCACACTTTTCTCCTCTGCTGCAGGCTTGCCCATCTCCTCGTGTTGCCTTTTCCTTGTGAAGGTTGTGCTCTGGCTGGCTACACTTGCCCTTTCATCTTCCTCTTCTAGTTAAATGCCATTTTTCCCTTTAAACATAATCCTCCATAGGGAAAGGCATGCAACCTGATCATATATATATATATATATATTTCCCCCTCACAGACTGTACCCATTCTGTTCCGAGTAGCTGCTAACAACTGGCAGGGATTCTTGGCTGCTCGACGAAATGTCACTTTTCTTTGTCCAACTGAAATGTCACATAATCTTATACTGTCATATCCAGTGGCCCAAACAGATGCTTTCTTTTTGCAGCTCAGAATCCTCTCCTTCCTCTGCTCTCCCCAGGTACAGAAGGAAGCTGGAGGTTTGGGGTTGGGACCAACTGAGGGGTAAATATGAACTCTGGAAGGCAAGCATAGAATCTGGAACCACGGCCAACATTAGTTGCTGAGTGTTGGGTGAGGCAGGGCTGGAGCCCATCAAGAATTCAGGGATGAGGAGCCTGAGATGGGGAAGGAGGGCCGACAGGACAGTGGATCCAGATTCAGGAGCTGATGTGAAAACTCGGGAGCTGGAATTAGTACCCAGGAAGGGAATTTAGTCCTGTCAATAGCTTTTTGCTGAATGCTTTGTAAAGAATGTACATTTTAGTCCTTGGTAATTTTATGAACATTACCTTTTCTTTATGTCAATCCATTCCCAGCTAAGACTCTAATGGTATTTTAAAACTATTTCTTTTGGGCTCAGTAGTGGAAAGTGCACTTGGCATATATGAAGCCCTGAGTTTGATGCCAAGTACAAAAAAAAAGTTTTTTAAATAATTTATTATTCTTATTTTTTATGTGTATGAGTGTTTTGCTTGTATGTATGTATATATACCCATGTTGTGCAATGCCCAAAAAAGCCAGAAGAGGGTGTTGGATCCCCTGGAACTAGAGTTATAGTTGTTAGTCACAATGTGGGTGCTGAATCAAACCTGGTCTTCCGGAAGAACAACAAATGTTCTTACCTGTTGAGTCATCTCTCTACCCCTACAAAGAAAAGTTTTAAAAATATTTTCCTCAGACTGGTGAAATCTGAGTCTGAGGGAGGAACCAGGCCTTGCAGTAGATGACTAGAAAGCTCTTCTCTGTTGGTGATAAGAAAGCTGTGGGAACAGATGACAGCTTTAGCCTGCACACATACATCTGCCTCCTCACTGCTTCCATACCCATCATTCTGATGTTGTAGACCTCTCCATTGACATCTGCTTCCTTATGGACTTGACCAGTTCCTTGACCAATAAGAGACATCATGGTCCAGTCTACTTCTCATTTTCAGCCCCAGAACCTTTTCCTGAGCTGTGCCTCTCTACACAGTTGGGTGTCATCTGGTTAACTTCTGCAGCACAAAGGTCCTCAGAGGTGCCAGGCCAGGTAGAAGCTTTGGAAGGAAATCAGGTTCTGGGCAGAATGAAAAAAGACACAGGTATAGACTAAGGCAAGGAGTGGAGGTACCTTGCAAAATGGAAGTAGGATGCTTTGAGACTCGAGAAGATAGAACACACCGGGTCACAGCAGGATCCCAGCCAGGGGTTTGTGCTCCCTGGAGCAGAGCCCTGAATCATGATGCCATGCATGGCAAGAATCTGCATGGAGCCTTCCACCTTGCTCTATCCCAGACGTTCACTCTAAGACTCAGAAGCCATGGTCCATGCCCTTCTTTGTAGGCCAGGATTTGTCTCAGAGCAGTGACTGTACCTCCCTGATCAGCACAGTGGACCACCAGACCCTCAAGGGTAGGCCTTAAGACCTGGCCTAGCTGTCCTTCCACCTCTCTCTCTGCAGCCAGAGTCTGGGCTTGGTTTCTGCTGTTTGGAAGCTCACATCTTCTGGAGACTCTTGTCTGGCTCCCCTTCTAGACCTGCCCTCTCACCCCTCTGCCCGGATCTTCTGAAGTTTATCTCAGTATCACCCCTTAACTGAGAGCCTCCTGGTTCCTGACACCAGCTTGGGATGGGGTTCCGTTGGCTAGGTTCTCCTCTTCCATATGGACTAGATTTGTCCTTGGAGGACTCTATTCAAGGGCATCTCTTCTGTTTCTTGTTCTTGGTCAATTTCAGGGCCTTCATCCATCTTTGGTTCAGAATGTAAGCAGCCCCCTCCTTCAGCTGTGTACTTCACGCCTGGGAGTTTAGAGGGAAGCATTTGAAAAGATGAGAGATAAAGATTTGTGGATGTGGAAAGATGTTTGTGTTATGCTAAGCAGCAAAAGCAGATCACAGGATAGCTTTTATTTGTCTGTGTGCATTCCAAGGCATGTGTGCACAAAGACAGCTTGGAAAGATACACAGCAACATGCTGAGAGTAGTTGCTGCTGAGGAGAATTACACAAGCCTTTACATTTCTCTTTTGTTTGTTTCTGTCATCTAACTATTCTGTAGTCAGCACTGCTCCATTTTTAATAAAGAAAACAATAGAAGCATGTTGTTTGTTTTATAAATATATGAGTTAGATAAGTCCAAGGGCCCTGGTTCTTGAAAACAAGGCAGAGGTCTTGAGACCATCCATCCAAAAGCAGATAGCTATGGTCCAACACGCTGGGCTCGAATAACTGAAGATAAGATAGTCAGACTGTGATTGTAAGTAGCAAGTCTGGCTTTATGTATTCCAGCTACACCACTTATAGCCATGCACCTTGAGATAATGTTCGTTAACTTGGCCTCTCTGTGCCTTGGGGTTTTGACCTGAAAGATGGAATAGGATCATTTTATGCATAATCTCATAGGAATATTTTGAGGATTAAACAAATCCTCTTATGTAACAAGCACTTCAAGTGGTATCTGGTTCACAGTAAGGACTCAAGAAGTGCTAGTGATTATTACAAGAAAAGGCAGGCAGGCCTGGGCAGAAGCTTCCTGGTCCTCCAACACCTATAATCTAAGTCCCTTTGGATGGTTCTTTCTCCATCCTGAAGCCCACACATTCCTTCAACTCCATCTCAGTTGTCACATTCTTCACCCGAGGCTGCCCTTCCTGAGCCTCCGCCATCAGATGTCTCCTTGTTCCCACACTATCCTGGCCGTCCCCAGACACCTCTGGCATGTACTGCTGCACTTCCTTCCTCCTACTTTGGAACTGTTAGCAGAGAAACTGTACTGTGTGTCATGTGCTAGGAAACACATGAACTCCTTGAATACTATGTTTTCAAGTTGACTGACTTTTCCATGGAAATTTTCACCCGGGAACCTGCAGCGTGTGAGACTGATTGCTTCTATGAAACAGTTTACTCTGTTGTTTCACATATACAAGGAAGAGTAACTGCACTCTGACATTTGGAATCTTTGTTCCATACAAAGGCTCCAGCAGACAGATAATAACACCCAGAGAACCTTTGTTATTTGCTACCTGGGTTCAACTGTAACTGGCTGCTAATTCCTAGATGCCTGATTGGCAGTGCATCTCAGTGCTGAGTATCTGTGTGTCTCTGTGCTGAGTAGCAGTGGGCCCCAGTGCTGAATGGCTCTGTGTGTCAGTACTGAGTAACAGTACATTTCAGTGCTGAGTAGCAGTGTGTCTCAGTGCGAAATGACAATGTGCCTGAGTGCTGAACACCTGTGTATTTCAGTGCTGAATACCTATCTGTCTCAGTGTCAAATAGCAGTGTGACTCAGTGCTGAATAGCAGTGAGGCTTGGTGCTGATTAGCTGTGCATCTCATTCTTGGCCAATTTTAGTTTGAGGAGCTGTGCAAAGCTGTGCTCTTGGCCTGCAGTCAGCAGCTTTATATTTAGAGAAGGAAAATGCTAAACTTGCTAGAGCTTTGTTTTATATTTACCTCCTACATATCTTGGCAAATAAACTATCAATCGCTTGTTATTCTCCATCTAGACCATAGTTTCCATTCAAATGTTTTTGCGTTATTTTTGCCTGAGAGCCACAGAATCTTAATTGTGGCACTGCATCAAAATCTGTTAGCAAGCTGTGGTTCGAGTATTGAGCACCCATTCACACAAGCCATGTGTTCTGAAGTGACATTAGTTTAAAACAAGAGCTCAATGCCACACACTTAATACATTCTATCTGGAAAATGTACTCTACATCACCTCTTGCCTGAAGCCTACTGTAAATCTACTAGCAAGCACCAGGAATGGAATAGATACTCAATAAATGCTTTTGATTGATTTCTTTGTGATCTTTCAAAACATCATCTTGAAATATGCAGAAATCATGTCTACACACAAGGAGCTTGAATTCTTTGTGATCTTTCAAAACATCATCTTGAAATATGCAGAAATCATGTCTACACACAAGGAGCTTACAGTAGTAATGGAACAAGGGATTTATGAACATGGGCTAAAGTCGGTAAAGTAATAAAAGAACATTAAAATATAATGGCTGCCAGTGCAGAGCTTTGAGACATGTCCTGAAGGTGTTCTTTGTTGAAACATGGAGCTTTGTTTCTGAAAGCAATATGACTTGGGGATGATGTGGAGGTGCTGGGGATGGTGTCTACCCTGATTCTGACCCCAGGGTCTTTGTTTATCCTGAACCATTATTGCTTTTTCTACCCAAGTCTTGGGGCTTCCTTTGTACACTTGGGAGGAGTCAAGTGTGGATAGATGGATGATTGCTAATCTTGAAAACAAACCCCTAAACTGGAAAGTTTGTGGGTCTAAATGGGCAAAGTTCTTAACAGTGAGAATGTATTAATACTTGACTATAAAAGGTTTTTAGTTTTCATTATAATTCCTAAAATACAATAGGAATAAGTTGAAAAGGGGGAAATGGCTTCCTTCTAAATGATTTGATGAGGAATATCACTGTTACTGGACAGCATGGACAGGCGAGCTGGAGAGAGCAGTACCGGTGTTCTGTTAAATTTCAAACCTGAATTCTGAGGAAAGGAAGAGAGAAGGAAGGTGAGCAAAGGCTGGGAAGAGGATGGTGCTGAGCAAACAGCACAGCTGCTGTCTCTTTTACACCTCTAATCCACAAAGATGAGATGCATAAAGTTTATCTTTCAAAAATCCAGAATTTCAGAAAAACTGGGGGATACCAATAGTTACACCAGCCTGGCTCAGCTTGACTTCTGGCTTCTACTGGCAGTCGAATGAGAAACTGCTTTTAGCAGGGCTTCTCTGCAATCATCAATAAATCATTATTTGTAGCTATATTTAGGCCAGTAAGAATTGATCTCTACGATCCCAGCAATTGTTATTGACATACAGACAGTTCCTCAAAGAAGTGCTAAAAACAATGATTCTACATCTTGGTGGGTGGACAGATGATAGATGGACAGATGGATAAAGGGTGGAAGCTGTGTGTCTATGCATGTGATTTGAGAGGAAAAACAGGAATTTGTAATGAATCTAAGCCAGAGTTGAAAAAGAAATTTTTACCAAGACAACTAGGAAATAATTTGTCACTTAGGTTAATTGTCAATACTGTGAGAGGAAGATGGGAGTACTATTAAGAATGCTTGCCAGGTGTGGTGGTGCATGCCTTTAATCATAGCATTCGGGAGGCAGAAGCAGATGGGTCTCTGTGAGTTTAAGGCCAGTCTGGTCTACAGAGTGAGTTCCAGGACAGCTGGGGCTACAGTGAGACATTGTCTCAAAAAGACCAAAAAAAAAAAAAAAAAAAAAAAGAAGAAGAAGAAGAAGAAGAAGAAGAAGAAGAAGAAGAAGAAAGACCCACTCTTCACCTTGTCTGGCTTCTCATAAGAATGGTTTGTCAGAGTATATAAGATGGTCCATAAGATCCAAGTCTCAGCAGGGCATGGTGACACACACTTTTAATCATAGCACTTGGGAAGTAGAAGCAAGTAGATCTCTGAAGTTTAGCAGCCTCTACACAGTGAGTTCCAGGCCAGCCAGGGCTATATAGCGAGACACAACAAAAACCCCCAAACAGACAAAACCCCCAAACCAAAAAAGGTTAAAAACAATCCATGTCTCAAATCAGTTTCACAGCAAAATTGGGAAAAATGCAGTGTTGTTTCTTCCATGAACATGAACGAAGGAGGGATTTAGCAACCACTTGCCACACAGAACTTCCTAGTAGGATCAAGTATGAAAGTCCAGTCTCATCCAAAACACCAAAATGTGACTATTAATCATAGAACTGAAGCTAAGAGCTAATTAGTTTTAATTTGTCTACATAATGTCACAACCCAAGAGGTTTTTCACCCTTTAGAGAAGGCTGGAAGGTCAAGTCCAGCATTATGTAGACTGTTACACAGCTTAAAATAAATGAGTATCCCGAGTGTGCTACCATGGAGACTGCAGGGAAACTCTTGGTCAGGGGAGCTGATGCGCATGGCCTCTTAGCTCTGTCACAGGGAAGGCCTGACTATGGACCAGAGTCTCTCACCACACTGTGGGGCCAGCATGCACTGCACACAAGTTTCCTGTCTGTTTTCATTTCTCAAGAGCTGTGCATACCTTTCACCTAGTACATGCTAAGCAGTGTGAATAATGGGAGGATATTTTCACAGGCTGCACAGGGACTTCCTAGATGTTTGAGTTAAAGAGACAAAGCACTCCTGAGCTCATGTAGCAGCCAAGAGGACCTGTGATTGTCAGGGACAAAGATACTGTGATGGAGGCAAGGAGTGGTGTGGTATTACTTCAGCTTCCTGCTTGCTCTCTGCCCTGCCCATGCTCCTGTGAAGAATGGGATGAACAATGATGGGAGCCAGAGGCAGTTCGGACCTTATTGAGATCTGCTGCTATTTGCTTTCTATTGGTGTTCTTTCATCCTCTTCCATTTTAATAGAGAAATTGGAATTTTCCTTAGAGCTTTTGTTCTGTGCCTCAAATTATTTTTTAGGACACAACTAATGATTTTTTCATTATTTCTTCTAGTACTTTTTAATAAGCTACTTTGATTTATTTATTTTTATTTTATATGTTGGGTGTTATGCCTGCATGTATGTAAGTGCATTCATGAGCGTAACACCCTAGAGTACAGAAGAGGTGTCAAATCCTGGAAAAACCAAGGATGGTTTGAAAGCCAACCAGGGGGGGGGTGGGATACTGGGCCACACCTGTGTCCTTTGCAAGAGCAGCCAGTGCTCTTAACCACTGACACATCTCTCTAGTCCTTCTTTTAGTATTTTTTTAAATTTTATTTTTTTATTATTATATTTATTATTAAGGGATTCCTAAATATAATAACACAGTTGTTTTCAGATAACATTGATGTTACTTTCAGTTTTGCCGTACAATTAGTAATTGGTAGATTTTGCAAGTATTTTCAAATTTTGAAACAACCAAGGTTCCCATAGCCCCCCAGTTTGAGAACTGTAATGCCAAGGCCCATGTTGATTAATTAGGAGTCCAGATTATAGTTATGTGTAGTCTCATGATTCACCCTATCTCTCCGCAAGCCCTTACAATCTACCCGTCCTCGCATTTTCCACAGTTTGTTTTCCCCTGGCTTTGGGAAAGGGGTTGAAAGTGGGTGAGAAGAAATCAGTCTCACTTTTCCTTTGGGGAGTTGTCATTTTGGACTCAGTCTTGTTCAGGTTGTTTCTCCTTCGATGGGTTGACAGCTTATCCCCAGTGATACCTTTTTTAAAGTCATACCTAACAAAGCACAAGCAAATTTTGATGTACAGGCATTTAAAGCACGTACTAATTATTATGTCACAGCTAAGAACGTGAGCAATAGACAAACAGATAGCCCCTGGATGGTTATCTAATCCACAACGTTGGTTTCTCTATAAAGGGTTGGACAAGTTCTTTTATTGTGGCATTATACAATCTTTCCTAACCAACTAGAGGAAAATAAAGCTTGTGGCAATCCACTTTTAATTTCCTCCAAGGAAGAGAGCTAATAGCCAATTAGAATTTTGGGAATTTAAATATAGACACTTGGCTGCCCACTGGTTGCACAGTTCTCCAAAGGCAAGCTTGAGGGGTTAGCTGATATTGCCCTTTGTTCAGTTGATGACCAATATTTTGCTGTATTTAGGTGGCTTTTGGTAAATGCTCTTCTGGGCATTTTCAAGAGCCCCTTTTACATTAGCAAGTGGACAATCTCCCATAACATTTTTCATGCTTTACAAACAGTTTCCTGCAACAGGGAACTTATTGCCTTTCCTCCTTGCATATATCCCACTTAAAGCAAACGGCCTTTATAAATTTGGGGGGGGGTTGAATCCCCTAGCCACACATCTCCTTAGGCAGAATAATTCCATTGCTGAATGTCAGAGCTTTCCCTTGTAGAAATATTTTGGCTTTTAATTACACAGCTTTATAAGAACTTTAACTATTGAATTTAGTTCTAGATAAAGAATTATTTTTCAACAGTTCCTAATGCCATTCAGTCCAATTAAAAAAGGTAGTTATACCTGTTTATAAGAAATTTCAAAACCTAAACAGTTTGGCTCTAATTTACAGAAATTAGGGGAATGATTTCTTAACCCATCATGTTTTTTTTTCTTTTTTCCTTAAAGGGGAGAGGGGGAAGGTTTTTCTCATATCTCTGGAGTAAATGTTATTAGGCCCATTAAAACATTTACCCAAATAGTTATCAGAGAGATGCTCATTCTGTTGGACTCAGGCAGTCTGAGGTTCTGCTTTCTTTTTAATGTTAGTGGGTGAGCCCCTCCTCTTGCTGAGCATTTTCCAGTCCCATCCTGGCACAGCCCCATTAAGTTTGTATGTGAAAACTTTAACTTTTTTAGTATTTTTTAATCTCTTTCTTTATTTTCAGTGTTTTTTTTATTTTTTTCTTTTAATTTTCTTTTTATTTTGTTAATTCTTTTTTTTTTTAATTGAATTTTTTAATTCTTTTTACTTTCCAACTTGCTAACTCACCATAATGCTGTCTAGCTTCCAAATAAATACAAAAAGAAATGGCCTTGGCATATTTTCCAAACTAGTGAATTAGAGGCAGTTATGAACACCTAGAGACCATTGGGGCCCCCTTTTGGTCTTGTGTAGATTGGGCTTTATCTTGTGGTAGATTTTTTTTTTTTTTTTAACTGAACATTAAATCAGATATCCATGTTCAATGAATTGGGCATTCTTTTTGTTTTTGTTTTTTGTTGGGGTTTTGGTTTGTTGTTGTTTGGATCTTTTTTTTTTTTTTTTTTTTTTTTTTTTTTTTTTTTTTTTTTGAGACAGGGTCTCCTGTAGCTCCCAGCTGTCCTGGAACTTGCATGTAAGACCAGGCTGGCCTTGACTCAACAAGATTCCACCTTGCCTCTGCCTCCTGAATGCTAGGATTAAAGGTGTCGGCCACCACGCCTGCATGAAATGGCATTCTTTAAAATATGGCTCAGCTTTCCTTCCTAGAAAGCAAAGGCTTCACTTCCATGGGGATCCTCCTCAGACAGTCATTTGGTTAATGCAAAAGGTTTATCAGAAAAGATAGCAAAGTTTTGGTTGAGACACTGCAAGTTCCAGGTTTTTCAGTTTCTATT
The DNA here is from genome assembly GCA_009823505.1 of Rhizomys pruinosus. Taxonomy (NCBI): domain Eukaryota; kingdom Metazoa; phylum Chordata; class Mammalia; order Rodentia; family Spalacidae; genus Rhizomys; species Rhizomys pruinosus. The sequence continues at coordinate 38,979 of VZQC01002773.1, forward strand.
AGTAATCCTGAACGATCTATTTTTCTCCACTGTAACATTTCTTCTTACGTTTCTTTTAACATTCATCGTAAAACTTCCCTGATCTTTTTCCCCCAGAACCCTTTGCTTTGGTTTCCCATCTTATTCAATAATCCATAATAACCTCCTCTTTCTACCTCCCCCTTTACTTCTTTCCCACAGAAAGCTTTTGAAATAATCTCTGTATTATTTCTAAAAATCTTTTCTTATATCAAATCAAATGGCTTGCATCTGCCCTAGATCCTCACTTCATTTTCTGTTCTTTTTTTTGTACTTTTCTCAATTTACGATCTCTCATTACATGTTTACTTGTTTTGAGAACCTACTATATAATTTATGTGCCTTGATGATTAGTTAGCTTCCTTGCTTCTATAGCAAAAAATATCTGAGATAATCCAACTGTATAATAAGAAAAGAGCTATTTTTGGCTCACAGTGTTGTTGGGGTTTCATTCCATGGTTGGTTGGTGCTTTTGGCTATGATGAAGGCAGCACAGCCGGTGGGGAGCATGTGGAAGAAATGAAACTGTTTGACCCTCAATGTCTAGAGCAGAAACTAAAAGGTATAGACAGTGGTGCCATCCTCTCTGAGGTATCTTTCAGTGACCTAAAGATCAACTATAAAGTTTCCCCATACTCTCAAACACGCGTGCTGTACATGTAGACTTGTTGCCTTTTACACATGGATCTCTTGAGGGGGAAGTTACTTAAGATATATTATAGCATTCCCCCATATTTCTTTCTTTCACGAAGAATACACAAATCATTTCCACTGTCTTCCCTCAGGAACTGAGGCCCCGACTTAAAGGGTTCTATAGTACTATGTTGAATGGATAAAGCTGGCAATTCAAAGTCTTCCTAGTATCTATGGAATTTGGTGTTAATAATTAACCCTAGTGGAGATGCTGGTTAAACCCTAATTTCCCCCTTCTCTTTCTCTACAACTCCTGTCCAGCCTGAAGCCGTGGAAAAGCTTCAGGAGGGTTGACAGAAGAAATGGTCAAGGGGTAAGTACCCAGGAAAGCTCCCAAGAAAGTGGCCTTTGTTTTGGAGCTGCCATGGAGAAAGTGGAGCTTCCCAGGTGAAGAAGGGCAGAATGGGTGTTCAGACAGGAAATGCTCAGAGTGTAGGAGGACGTTGCTAATGGTGCAGGGCTCTTCAGGAAACCTTCTTAGAGGTATACCACCATAAGGACTTTGTTTGACTTTAATCTTGTAAAGACAGGGAGGGACCTTTTCTGAGGGTTTTTTCTGAGCAGGAGGCAGAATGCAACTGGAAGCTTGATTTTTGTAAAATCCAGCTATCATACAATGTTGAAAGACAGAAAGATTAAAGAGGACTGAGAACGGGGGCTTGAGAGATGACAAGCAGTTAAGAGCCGACCGCTCTTACAGAGGACCTGGGTTCGATCCCCAGCACCCCAATGGCGGCCCGAAGAAGCGTCTGAAACCCTCCATTTCTGGGAGAACTCCAGTTCCAGGGAATCCGACGCCCGCTTCTCCCTCCGCGGCATTGCATGACACGGGTGCACAGACTTGCATGCAGACAGTACATATACACATACGAAAAATAATAAAATTAATAAAAAATATTTAAAAAAAAAGAGACTGAGAACAAAGAAAATCTGTTAGAAATACTGTCAAAGCTTAGAAGGTGGTGAGAGCAACCTCAGCTTGAATAGTGGGAATGGGGTAGGGGGGTGAGGATTCCTTTGAGAGAAGAGTTAGCCATGTGTCTGTCAAATACATGTACACCTGTTGCTCTTCTATTCACCTAGCAAAAAATCACTTGTATAGCTATCCTGGGTTATTGGAAAAATAGCTTGCATATAAAGCACCCTAGGTAGCCTTAGAGAGAAACAGCATAATTTATCTCTCCTTTAGCTATAAGATGGCATAAGAACACATATCCAATAGCTGTTGTGAAATTTAGATGTGTGTCAGCATCTTGGATACAGTGAATCTCCCAGTAAATGCTTGTTACTTTCATCTCATAACTTCGCTCCTTCAAAATAAGGTTGTGTCAATCCACTGCCTTGCTGTCATGAGAAAATTGGATTAACATTTAAATGTAAGAATACAAATCTTCATAAATGGAAAAAGATTTTATTCTTATGAAATGTATGTATATGGGTATTATATTACTCATTTGTCAAGATAAAATATAACATTTTAGGGGCTGGAGAGATGGCCTAGCGGTAAAGCAGCGCGGACCACTCTTGCAGAGGACCCGGGTTCGATCCCCAGCACCACATGGCGGCGAGAACTGTCTGAAACTCCAATTCCAGGAGAACTCCCAGTTCCAGGAGAATCTGAACCCCTCTTCTGACCTCCGCGGTATTGCACGACACGGGTGCACAGACTTGCATGCAGACGTACATTCTACACATACAGAAAATAATAAAATTAAAAAAATAAATACATTTTAAAAAGAAAGCTCAAGTAAAATATTTTTAATAAAGATTTATGTATGGATCTGGATTAATTCTTGAGAACTAAAGTATCTGTGGTCACTGTTTCACCTCATTCTGCAGGATGCCTGAGAACACACAGGTGGACAGACCTCTGCTCCCCCAGGAGTCCCCAGAACCCAGGTAAGATTAGGGGCCAGATGGGAACCGAAGGGTTCTGCACCCACATGGGGCCTTTCCGTGAACTCGGCCCAAATGCCCGAAACCTTCCCCGGGTAGAAGGAGACCAGCCAAAAAAGCCTTATACCCACGCGGGAAGGACGCAGGGGGAGCGCCACCTCCTCCGCAATCTCCTGCCCCCCCGCAGCGCCAACGCAGCACGCTCCTGCCGCCTCCCCACTGGCTGCAGCGCTCGCCAATGCAGGCGAGGCGGCACTGCGAGTGGCCTGCGGTTGGTGGAGCCGGCGCTGACCCCCCCCTCCGGCTCTCCGGACCCCCTCCCGGAGGGGGCGGGGCCGCGGGCCGGCCTGCGGGCCGGCGGTCTGTCGTGCTGGCGCGGTGCTGTGCTGTGCTGTGCTGTGCAGTGCGGCCTGGGCCGCGGGGCTGCGAGGACGGCGGGACGATGGAGGTCGGAGCGAGGCGCGGGCGCCGGCGGGACCGGGGAGCGGTGAGTACGGCTGAGGGCCCGGCTTGCGGGGCGGGCGCCCTTCCTGGTTCTGGGGGAGGCGGGCGGGCTGCCCCGGGGGCCTCTCAAGTGAACTTGCTGCAACGCCGTGCGCCCCCCCCCCCCCCCCCCCCCCCCGCCGCAGGCTGCGACCCCGTCCGCTGCGAGCCTGCGGGCTCCTTGGCGGCGCTGCCCGGGTCCCTCCGTTCTGGCCCGGCTGCAGGTGGCGCCGGGCCGCGTGGCTGGCAGCGCATCCCTCTCCGTCCCCGGCCCCGCGCCGTCCGGTGTGCGGCCTGGCCTGCGCCGCCCACCGGGTCCTGCCGGCCTCGCGGTGCCCGGGGGCTCCGCGGCCTCCGAGGCCAGCGGCTTCTCCGCGCGGGGGCCGGGTCCGGGTCCGGGTCCGGCTGCGCGCCGCGGGCGGCCGGCCGGATGGATGCTGGCGGCAGATTCGCCCGGCGGGCCCGACCCTCAGCCTGGAAGCGGCGGCGCGGCAAGGAGCGCAGTCTTCCTCTCTGCCCTTGGTACTTACCGGCCATGCCATTTCGTCTTGGTTCGGCCTCTCTGCAGTGGAGAGGAGAGGAGAGTTCTTAATTATTGAAAAACTATGCGATAGGCCTGGGATGAATGGAGCATGACATTTTCTTGGCTGCTATTGGGTGGAATAAGGAATCTTTAAAAAAATCTTTTAGGGATAATTTTAATATGGTGGTTTACTTCTAGCAATTTTTTTTTTTTTTTTTTTTTTTTTATTTTATGTTTTTTTTTTTTTTTTTTTTTTTTTTTTTTTTTTTTTTTTTTTTGCTGTCGANCACCTCCCTGCTTCTCAGTCTAGATTAAAATGTTGCTACCACACCTGCTAGAAATGTTTCTTAACTGAGAAAGACATCAACCATAAACAGGTGAGATCTGACATAGGCGTATCAGTCAGTGTTCATGCACTGCCAAAGGCAAACTTATTTTAATATATTGACTGTAAAAGTTGCTTAAATTAAGTGTTTAAGAGCTACTATTTATTTTGATTCATCCAAGGCAATAGTTCCTCTCAATGTCTCTTAACAAAATGGCTAGTTAAAATTTCCTTAGGGGCTGGAGAGATGTCTTCATGGTTAAGAGCCATGTTCTCTTGCAGAGACTGTCCAGGTTTGAATTCCCAGCACCCACATGGCAGCTACAACCTCTGTACTATTGAATCCGAGTTTCCAGGCCGAACAGACCCTCTTCGACCTCTGCGCATTGACCATAACGGGGCAACAACCTACATGCAGACAGTTTATACACTCATAAATCCTAAAAAATAATAATAATAATTAAAAAAAATCTTCCTTAGAGAGCATTTGTTGAATTAGATTTCTGGGGTGAGGTATAGCACACCAAAATTTACCCAGATTCTGGGGTTATCAGGAGTAAGAAGAAGGGGAAGCACAGCTCCCTAATCCTGGCATACTACTATCTATGGCCTGGGACATATCTCTGTGTGAGGAGAAAAAGGAACACCTACTTTATCTTTTACCTTGAGCTGATGTCTTCAATTGTGGGAAATTTAGAAAATAAAGTACCCCTCCTCCAAAATATTTAAAATATCTTTTATTTATATTTCTCAGAAGGTTCTATGTGAATATTTTATGGTAAATCTTTTTCCTCTTTTTCTAATTTGGTCCTGGGAGTTAGAGAAGGCATTGCTGTGCGAATGCCATAAAGTTGAGGAGTTTCCATGGAGACGTGGAGAGGAATGCTTTTGCTCTATATACTGGATAGAATGTTCTGAATATACTGACCCATGGAATAATTCAGATCTCAAGTTTCTTTGCTAAGTTTTAGCTTGGAAGACCTATCTAAAGATGACTGTGGTGGCGAATTCTCCTGCTAATGTTATGTCAGGACCTCCCTGACCTTTCCTACTGCTTTCTAAAAGATTGGCAAGCCTTAACGATTTAAGAACCTAGGGCTGAGAGATGGCCTAGGTTAAGAGACGACTGCTCTTGCAGAGGACCGGTTCGGTCCCAGCACCCACATGGCGGCTAACAAACGTCTGAACTCCAATTCCAGGAGAACTCCAGTTCCAGGGGAATTTGAGACCCTCTCTTTTTTTTTTAATTTTTATAATTATTTTTTTATTAATTTTATTTATTTCGTGTATATGAATTACGTGCCTGCATGCAAGTCTGTGCACCCGTGGCTGCATGCAATGCCTCGGCGGCGCACGACATGGTGCACAAAACCTAATGCAGACAGTACATTCATACACATACAAAACTAAATAAAATTACAGAGAGTCCAAATTTTTTTTTTTTTTTTTTTTTTTTTTTTTTTTTTTTTTCTTCTTTTTTTTTGGTCTTTTGACACAGGTTCCCTTTAGTCCCAGGGGCCTGGAGTCACTATGTAGACCAGGCTGGCCTTGAACTCACAGAGATCCACCTGCCTCTGCCTCCCAAGGCTAGGATTAAAGTGATGCCACCACGCCGGCTCCCTGATGCTTTTTAATAATGTTGAGAAGTTCGTATCCCTGTGATAGTAATGATTTGCCTGTCCTTTCATCCAGAATATTGAGATTGCTTTACCAGTATGGTTTGATTCCATTTATTTGATTTTATTCCTTCCTTTGACTCTAGTTTTGAGATCCTTTACCAGTGAGGTGGGTTTCCTGGAGTCAACAGTAAATTGATCCTTTAAAAAAATCATTTAGTTTCGTACTTATTAATTAGTTGAGTGAGTCATTCCGTGATGTAAATGGTTGTAGACTTGGAGGTTCGTCTGCCTTTTCTGGTTGTATTTGTTGGTTTGGTCTCTTGTTTGGCAGTCCGAAATCTTTTCCTTTTCTCTCTTAACACCCTACGATAGCAGTTTTCATGTGTTTGATGTGAGCTAATTTTTTCCCAGCTCCTTCTCTTTGTCTTGTTATCTCCGAGGAAACATTGCAGTTTCCTGTGTTTGCCATGAGCATTTACTTCCTTCGTAGCTGCTGTGTATAAATCACGAGTATGATTTTCTAGCAGTTAGCTTGGTGCACAAAAACTGCCTAATTTCGTTGAGCATCTGAAATCCATTTTCTCCAATTAATTTTCAGAGAGATACAACTTTGTGGTAGCAATCATATATTTGTAGCTTGCAAATACGATCATTCTTATGCTTTTATTGCCTTTTGGGAGCACCCCACAATACGCGTACGTGTCTACTATTTCACTGCGTGAGCGAGGTAAGTCTGTTGCTTTATTTTTCTACCTGTCAGATGATTTTAACCTCACCCAGCTTTTAATAATTTTATTATATTTTATTTATGTGTCATGATGTGTCATTGCCTGCATGTGTGAATTGCCATATGCTGTTATTCAATGCACACAAACAAAGGGCATATTCGGATGCCCTGAACTTGAGCCTTTGGGGCATGAATTGTTACGCTGGCCATATGTGCTAGGAACCAAACCCAGTCTCTACAAGAGCAGCCAGTGTTTCTCAACCCCTGAGGCATCTCCCTAGCTTCTTTCATATCTTTTGTAATACCTATCTATTTTACGTAGTTTGGCATCCTGGCTATCCTCTGTTGTTGGAGAGCCTCTCAGATCATGTCTGTTAGGGGTTCTCAGTGCTTCTTGTGTTTGGGTGTCCATTTATTTCTGTGGGTTTGGAACTTTTCTTCTATGATCTCATTGTATAAATTGTCTATGCCTTTTAGGTTTTATCTCAGCTCCTTCTTATGTTCTACAGATTCTTGGGCTTTATCGCTTGTATCCCAGATTTCTTGAAAGAGCTTTATAGGCATTTCATTACTTTTCTTTCTTTTTTATTTGATCAAGTTTATGTTTCTGTCTCTATTTTGTCTTCCATTCCTGAAAAATTGTCCATCTCTTTAGTCCTGTCCATTGACTACATGTTCCACATGGTTCCTATTTGATTTACTGATTCTTTTTTTTTTTTTTTTTTTTTTTTTTTTTTTTTTTTTTTTTTTTTTTTTTTTTTTTTTTTTTTTTTTTTTGTTTTTTTGTGTTGTTGTTGGTGTGTGTGTTGTCGTGTGTGTTGTGTGTGTGTGTGTGTTCCATCGACAATGTTGATGCATGTTGGAGTTTCATTCTCTCCTCCGCATAAGCTATTAATTGTCTGGGAGACTGAATCAGGTCAACAGGCTTGGTCTCGTATGGTCCAGGCACCTTACACTGAGCCATCTTTGATGGGTTTTTACTGTATGTTTTTGAATTTCTCATTCAAGTTACTGACCATTTCATTTACTCTGATACTTCTACTTTGGTCCTGAATGATTTCCTTACTTTTTCTATCTGGTTGTTTGGCATTTCCTTCTTATCTAATATAGAGCTCACTATCTTTTTCAGCAAGTAGAACTCTCAATAGTGTGGTCCTTATACTTCAGCTATTCTCCTTATTTTTGTTTTCCATTACTGAGGACTTGGGAGCTTGTGGAATTTTTAATTTACTGCATTAGTTATCATAATATTTTTTTTGATTCTTTGGTGTGTTTTGAGCATCTGTTGCCACAGATTCTTCTTTCAGGTTTTCCTCTTATTTGTTTTAGTTCTCGTCTTTTTGTTATTTCAATTTTATTTCTGTGATCGCTGAGCTGCCCACTAATTTATTTTCCTACTGTTATTTTTGAGAATTGTTGTGACATATTATACTAGGGAGATTGAACACAAGGTCTACTTCATTCCAGAAAGGAACCCATGGACAGACTGAAGTAAAACTACCCAGCAAAATCCCAAACTTGGTTAAACCAGAAGTTCATGGAGTTACTTCAAGGGTTACAGGGAGGCTACCTTACCAGGAGCACACATCATGGCTGACTCAATGGAGCACGTATAGCACCAAAACAGCCCTCCCCCTTACATAGCGAAGGACAGTTTGTGGATAAGCAAGAATCGGTGTGCTTCACAATGCAGGCAGCTTCAATAGCCCAGGAGGGTCTCTTTTCCATGTGGGCATGGTATGATGTTAGCCTCTTTTTCAAGTAGCACTACCGTGGGATAGTGGTCTCTCAGAGGTCCTCAGACTTATTATATTGCTTGACAGAGAAGAGCCTAGAGATTATGTGTTATGTTTCAGGACTTCCTGTGAGACTTTGAGTTGCTGTATTCCTCTGAGGTTAATGAGGTTTCGCCTGCAATCATGGAAGTTTGCGCTCCTTTTAAACCCGACCCTGCTCCGTTAACAAGCTTCCCTCTAAGATGAAAGGTTCTATCTTGGAGGAAATTGCCCCACAGCAGGGAGGTGACTGGAGTGACAGATGTAGTGACTGGACAGCAGTCCCAGTGTCCACTTGCTGCAGAAGAGACTTGTGACTTGTTAAGTTCAGAGAGAGCAGCACTAGGGTATTGGTCGAAGAAGATAAAGTATATGGCTTAAATAATCTATGTAGAGCTGAGAGTTCATGGAATATTTCAGCATAACAAAGAAAATTCAAAAGGGAGAAAAAGGATATATATATATAATTATTTAAACCCTTATTAGAGTGCAGGTGAATTTATTCAGTGTTTATAGAAATGTTTTTAGTTTTAGAAAAGAGTGAACCATCCTAAGCCTTTTCCAGCAAGATATAGAGGAAGACATAAGTAACGTCTCTATATAAAATCCAAACTAATCAATTATCTGATCCTTTCCACTGCTGTGATATATATAAATACTCTGCACAAATAGCTTTGAGTGAAATAAGGTCAAGTTTCTGGCTAACAGCTCGGTACAGTGGAATGTACAGCATCACCACTATGGTTCTCCCATAACAATTCAGCATAGAACATTGCGCTCTTTGAGGAACGACTTCAATCTTGGAAAACCTTACAGGGGTTCGCCTGTGTCTAGATCTTTGTCATAGTTACAACACTAATCTATCACATTCTTTATTTTTTTAAATTTTTTAAAATTTATTTTTATATGGTTGTTAATGAATGTACTGTCTGCCTATTGTAGTGTTTGTGCACCGTTCTCGGAGGTCAGAGAGGGTTCGGATTCCCCTGGAACTGAGTTAAAGACGTCTCCCGCCACGTGGCGCTGAGAATTTAACCCTAGCCCTCTGCAAGAGCAATCGTGCCCTTAACCACTGAGCCACTCTCCAGTCCCCCCATCATCACATTTCTTAAAAGCACAAGAAATCAAAATATGTAATAATGTAACTAGAAGTATTATGTTTCTTAGACAATCAGGAATTTCTCTTCTCTCTCGATGTTCGTCACGCTGTGTCCTCGTGTCTACTCTTTTCCTTCGCCCTCCTCCTCTGCTGCTGCTGTCTTCTCTTAGGTTCTACTTCGCTGTACATTGCAGGACGAAGCCATTATATGGTATCTTTACTAGAACTACTCCTACAAGATTGAGTCTCAGTAAGCTTTCTGTATATTCTCCCATTCAAAGATTTCCGCTTTTTCTTACCTAGATCTGTCAGTCAACGCTCCCAGCTCCGTGTCAGCCAACCTGTCTCTGCTTGGCTTCTAATGAGAGCCTTCGTCTCTGCCGCACCTCCGCATCTCCCTCATATAATGGCATGCCTATTTCTCTGTAGTGCTCTCGAGGCCTTATAGCGTTTTGGAAAGGCTACAGCCACTTAGTCGCTCCCTAGTCGCTCTTCCGTGACACCATCCACCCCGCCCGACGTCTTGTATGCTCTCACACTCTCGTAGTTTAATTAACACTCTCCTCTTCTCTTCTCATGTCCGCGCGTACTTCTATCTGTAAGCATCGACGTCCGTCTCCTTACCAGTTTGCTCATGTCCCCGCACGCCACTATTCTCAAGATTATCGCTGTCCTACTCTATCTCTGCCTACAGGCTGCGCACCGCGCAGTCTACAGCATCATGCGCATCTCATAGAAGATCAGAGGGCCTTCTTTTCTGGTGACTATCTCCCCATCTCAGCCTGTTTCTCATGTCAGACATCTGCTTCTCTTTCCCTACCCAACCCACTCCACCCCACTCTGCGCACACCTCTTCTGGTCTCTGTGATTTTTTCTGCATCCTGCCCGTCTCTCTCCAGCCCTTGTGGCCTGTGTGGAGCACTGTGGGGCTGCACTGACACCCACCAATAGAGTAGCCCATGGACTATTCCCAGCCATGGCTGGCCTTGTTCTTTGGGGAGAAATCTCCTTTACCTGTGTTACTATGCCCACTTTCCTGTATTACTTTATACTTCTCCCATCTCTTCTTTAGGAGCAATTAAGTATGTAATCGCTGTTATCTGAACATTCCGAATATTTTAATCCCTTTAATTGCACATGGAACAGACAACTTCTAATCTGATGCCTTATCTGGAATTTAGCCTCAATCTTCTTTTTTTTTTTTTTTTTTTTTTGTCGGGAGAGGTCCCATAAACATGTTAAACACATGTGTGCCTGGATCCTGTGTGTAGTAGGCAGGGGCTACATCCATGACAAGGTGAGTCTTGGTTCCTTACAGATTGTCTTCTTGGATGGTCCAATTTATGCCCTTGAAAGAGAACAGGAAGTGAGTCCTGGGAGCAGGGACCTCTGAGTAAGGTACAGACAGAACGAGAGGGCCAGAGAGAGCGTGCTGGATGGCCCATCTTGCCACTACTCCCTCTCCCGCCTAAGGAAAAAAACAAACAAACAAAAAACAAACAAAAAAAAAAGCAACCACCAAAGCTTACAATCTTAGCATGTCAAACATTTGCATCTAGCCTTTCTGCACCTTGCAGAAAACTTATTCCTTCCTTGAAAATTTCTCTCCTTCTCCAAAGGGGAAAGCACATCCGACTTGCAGAGTTGTTTGCCGGGAGCCTCTGCCATGCAGACAGGATGGTTGAGTGTTCTCCAGTACTGCACTTCTTGGCAACTTTCTCATGGGTGTGTCCAGCAGGATCCACTCCTCCTGGGTGAGGTCTGCAGTCACATCCTCCAAGGTGGCGGTTTGAGAGTGCCAAGAGGAAGGAGCCTCAGACAAATGCAGAGAAATCGGGGTGCTGACTAGACACCAAATGCAGCAGCAAGCTCTCAGATACAACAGACACCAAAACCTCTGGGGTGGGTATGCTGAGCTACCCAGCTCAGGAGGTGTCTGAGTTAGTAATACAGTTTAGATTTATGTGACTGTGTGTCTCTGTGTATGTATGTGTTTCTGGAAAATAAAAAAATGCAAATGTCCTCATGGAAAACGAAAAATGAATTGGAAAAGCTGTCTTCAAAAATATTTTATTTATTTATTCTTATTTTAGCTATGTATTTGACATTTGCCTGTACCCATGTAGTGCAGCCCTTGGAGGCCATTGGATCCTCTGGAACTGGAGTTAAGGATGGCTGTAGCTGCCAAGTTAGGTGCTGGGAGTAGAACCTGGGTCCTCTGAAGAGCAGTCAGTGCTGTTAACCACTGAACATCTCTTCTGGCCTGTATAAACATACCATGCTGTTATGGTAGAAAATACATAATTCATGAAAGTGTCAGGTTTTCTTAAGATAGTCTATAAATTTAATTTGATCTCAATAATTATTGACAGTTTTACTATTTTTAAAGCTAGAAAAGTCAACAATGCATTTTTAGTTTTATTCCTTTTTTGGTATTTTTTGAGACTATTTTAGTATCCAGCTCCTGGACCTCGCTCTGTAGACCAGCTGCCTTGAACCCACAGAATCCACCTTACCTCTGCCTCCCAAGTGCTTGGGATTAAAGGTGTGGGCCACCACACCCCGGCAACAATGCATTTTAGAAAGAAAATAAAAAAGTTAGATGTTTAGCAGCTTCTGAAATGGAAGGACCAATGCTGGCAAACCATTATTTTCCAAACACTCTATGATTAAATTTTAGAGGGCAATGTTCAATGAACAGAATAACAATAATGAGACAAGGCTATCAGAAACCTAGGTAATCATGTCCAACAATTAGTTGCAAAAACTATGGGTTGTTCTTTACCCAACTGTGAACTCTACTGACCTGTCAAGATATGCTTACTGGTGCAACAGTAGCACACATAACATCTGAGTTGGATTTAAGGCCCATGTCTCAAGATATCAGCCCATCCCTGACACTGTTATCAGGGCCAAGAACACAGGTCACTATTTCTAATGTTGTTATACCCATTAGATTAGGGCATCTCTCAACTCTCAACAGAGAAACTTCTCCTTGCAGCTGATGGTCATTAATACAGAGACCCACAGCTGGTCATTAATACAGAGACCCAACTGGTCAAATACAGAGACCCACAGCTGTGCATTAATACAGAGACCCACACTGGTCATTAATACAGAGACCCACAACTGGTCATTAATGTGCTGAGAATAATAGACTGTGGAATTCTCAGCCCTACATGGGGCAGCTATGTTATACCTTCTCCAAGGCTCAGGATCACTGGGAGCAGAAAAATGTAAACCAGAGGTGGTGGACGAATGTAAGGAAACCATGTAATCCGAACGCAACAGGGCAGGTGCATATGAACATACAACATTTGTGACAGCATGAACAAGACATGTGCAACCCCAAGCGAGACAAAAACCAGCATTGAATGGGGGAGGCGGCTAGGAAGCCTCAGGCCCTAGCTGAAGAATTGTTGGCAGTTGATAGCATCTGGAGAGAGAGAGTCACTTTTCTTTATGGGTTGAAGGGCAATATGCGACTAGACTTCAAGATAGACTCATACCCAAGAGCATTTGGAACATAGAAAACTCAATAGGCCTTAAAAATAAAGGAATAATAATATAGAGGATGTGAAGTGGTGTAAGAGTAGAGATGAAGGAGGAGGTCTGAGTGCAATCAAAATACAAAGCATCAATAAATATACATGTATGGATTGTTGAATGACTAACAGGTTACCTATCTTCAAATGAAAATCAATACCTTACACCTGTACTGTAACTTGTTTCTCTTGTTCTGAGTAATATCAAATATGATTTTCTGGTTTGTAGAGCTGTTTATCCTTATTTTATGCCTTCTCTCAGGCAGGCACAGGAGTGCTGCTATCTGCAGGGTGTGGGCAGAAGAGGACGATGATGACATAGGAGGAAAGCAAGCTTCTTAACCATGCTGGGTGACTTGGGGACAGCATGGAAGCTTCAAAGTGCACTGGGTGAGGCAACTCCCTGGGCGAGGGGTGAACTGAGCTCCAAGAGCCACTCTCTCCAATGCTGAGCTGACGCCCCTTCCTCAAAGCCAGCTGGGAGCCTCTTCAGGCAGCTCTGAGTCTGCAGAGACCCATGGATGGCAGCCAGAGCTCGGCAGGAAACAAGGAGGGAGATGACTTCGAAAGGAGGCCTCTGAGGAGTTGCTCAGGAATTCCCAAGTGTGATAGGAAACACTAGTCCCTCAAGGCCAGCCTGGTCTACAAAGTGAGTTCCAGGACAGCTGGGACTACAGGAGACCCTGTCTTGAAAAAAAACCAAAAAAAAAAAAAAAAAAAAAAAAGGACAACACTAGTCCAGCAAGGAGAGGAGGGTAGAGGGGAGGTGTCAAGAGTGGGGAGGTTGGGAGCATGCAACTTTGTGCATCAGTATGACCCTGCTCTGCCCTGTGAGCAGCCCAGCTTTTGGGTTACTGACTGACCCTGGCTGAAATGATTCTTAAGTGAAACACAATTACAACCTTCTCTGCAGATTACAGATTCAATCTACACATTACATTTTATTTATTTATAGTGCGTGTGTGTGTGTGTGTGTGTGTGCGCGCGCACACACACACACACACATACCCACTAATTTGCATAGAGGTCAAAGGATAATCTTTGGATCTTTGGAAGTCAAGTGTCTTCTACCAGGTCAAAATCAGGTCATCAGGCTTGGCAACTGGTGTCTTTACCTGCTGAACCATCTTACCAGCCTAGGTGAAAGGTTTTAAAAGTTTGTCCTTTGTGTTTGAAAAGATCTCCAAGCTTAAACTGTAAAGTCTTGTCAGATATACCAGTTCCTTCTGGCAGTGGGAGTCTTGGGTTATATCTTGCACTTTCCTGAACATAGATGGGTGTTTTGTTCTTTCTTAAACATGCCCCGTCTACTTCTGTATAATACTTCTTGGGCACTTACAGGACACTCCAGTGTATGTGCTTAGGTCAAGGTCAGGTCCTGTTGGACTATGATCTTGGCCTGGGGCACACCGTTAGGTAGATGGCAGAGTGGCATCAAGGGTGAATGCAAATGGTAATTCTCCACTGGATTCAGAGGTGGTGGCCTTGGCCTCTGGGGGAGTATATTAGCTACTTTTCTGCTTCTGTGATAAAACACCATGACTAAGGCAACTTATGGAAAGAAGAGTTTATTGGGGCTACAGTTCAGGGGATAAGAGTCCGTCACGGTGGGGAGGCATGGCTATCGGCAGCCAGAGCAGAAAGCTGAGCGCTCACATCTTCAAATAGGCACAGGAAGCAGAAACAGACAGATTGGAAACTGGGCAAGACTCAAGGTAACTCCCAGTGAAGTGCTTCCTCCTGCAAGGCCACAGCTCCTAAGCATCTCCAAATGGCTGCCAACTTGGGGCAAAGTGTTCTAACACCTGCAGCCTTGAGGGATATTCCCATTTAAGGCAGCATAGGGAGAGCACCTGGCTCCTTCCCTGTCCCCACCTGGCCCCTGTCTCTATCACAGTCTACACTGCCAAAGCTGGATCTAAAATGGTTGGAAAGAGTCTGGCCTTGACCCTTGGCTTTGACATTTCATTTGCTTTCTTCCTTCTCCTCCCCTTTCTTTGCCTCTTCTTCTACCTCGGCCTCTGTTCCCATCTCTGTCTGCTGGTCATTCTAATTCTTTCTCACATAGGCTAGATTTGTCTGTTGAATACGTCTACCAGCTCTCCTGGGTAACTGCTCGTTTCTCTCATGGGGCAACCCCCTCTGTTACAGCTCTGCCTTAGATGCAACACTGGCACGTTGAGAGAGTGGCTACCTGAGGAAGAGAATTGCAGAAGCAAGAGACAAAGGAAACCTTACTACCACCAGGCCTAGGTCCACAGAGAGCAGAGCTGGGTGTGTGGTGTGAATCTCCTCTTTATACGAAGGCCTGGGATACTGCTTGGCTCCTAGTGGGAGACTGAGGTGTTCTTACCGAGTACACCAGTTCTCATCTTGTGTGTCCACAGTTCTTTCAGGGAATCCCTGGAAGCAAAAGACTGATAGGAGAGGGAAGGGATTGGTAGGGTAGAATAAGACGTGGGTCTAGAAGGTTCCAGATTGCTTACTCTTACCATTTCACTTTAGAGTGTTTTACAGGTGCATTATTTTATGTACTGCTAATGAAAGCAAGCATTTTTAAAGTTCCATAACTTAGATTTTCTTTTTTTCTTTTCTTTTTTTTTTGGTCTTTTTGAGACAGGGTCTCCTTGTAGCCCCAGCTGTCCTGGAACTCACTGTGTAGACCAGGCTGGCCTTGAACTCACAAAGATCCGCTTGCCTCTGCCTCCCGAGTGCTAGGATTAAAGGCATGCGCCACCACGCCTGGCTCTAGATTTTCTTATAGCCAGTCTCAAGTCATAACATTTCATTCTCTTCTGACAACTGCTGGCCTGTTTCATTTGAGCACAACTGAAGCAGCCATAACAAGGCATCCTGTGCCTTTTAGCACCCCACCCATCAGCCATGATGATGAAACGCCTCAGAAGCAAAGGGTGGAGCTATCAGGGCTCCGGTCACAGAATTCCCATGGCCCACTGGACCACATGGACGGCGTACATGGAAGCTCACAGCTATATTTTGAGGACTAGCTGATTTCACTTAGCCTTGTGCTCCAGTCACACCTTACACATGTGTTGATCCAGCTGCTGGGATGCAAGGGCTGTGCCCTGCTCTGGGGCTAATAGGGGGCTTGTGGGCAGACAGGTAGGTCCCCTCTCTCTCCTTCCCACCAGCTGAATGTCTGACCCCTGGACATTCTCTCTTCAACCTCTCATTTCCACTCAGCTTTTTCTTTTCTTAGGTTGTTCACCAACCACAAAGCATATGAAAGGCAGCGATTCTGGCTGTGCTTTAGGAGCAGAGGGGAAGCCGTTTCTAGCATACACTCTTGATAGTCCTTACACAGCCTTTCTAGCACCCCGCCCATCAGCTCCCAAAACAGCACCACCAACTGGAGACAAAATGTCGTAATCCTTGAAGCCATGGTGTCTGGTTAGACAGTTTTTCCTAGTAGGAAAGATTTATCAGCTTGTAGAGAGAGCAGGCTACAGTAGTTCAAGTAAGGTGCAAATTAACTGCCATCGGGGGTGGACAGGTAACTCCATGATGACTTTCTCACTCTTGTATCTTTCCACAATGGCTTCTGGAGCTCCGGTAATTATATTCATGTTCCAAACAGGAAGCAGGGAACAGGAAGGCATGAATGTTTCTTGTTAAGGAACTTTCGCAGAAGGTTGTTATGATGAAGCACCCCAACAGAAAGCACAGAATTGGATATACAGTGAGTGCTCAGTAGCAAGATTACCATTTCCACTTCCTCCTCTGTGCTGTTCTGTGCTGTGTCCTTTGCTGATGTTAGAATGAGAATGTCCCCATAGGCTCCAAGGATTCCGACATTTTGTCTCCAGTTGGTGGCTGTTTTGGGAGCTCTGAGAGGGTGTGGCAATGCTGGAGGAAACACGTCACTGCCTTACAGAGTGCTTAAAGGCTTACCAGTTTCCAGGCATATTCTGCTTCCTGTGGCCACCTGAAGATGTGACCCTCCGCTTTCTGCTCCTGCCCCAGCACCTCTTGCCGCCATGGCTTCTCGCTACCATGAGCTCTAATTCCCCTGGAACCGTAAACTCAAATAAACTCTTCTTTTTATGTTTCCTTGGTCGTGTGGTTCTATCTCAGCAACAGACAAGTGACTAATACATTGGGAAATCCAAAGTAAATGAGCCCACCTTAAGACACTTCCCACTCCTTGTCCTTTGAGCTTTGTGCCATAGTTCTCTCTGGTGGTATGAGTTTCCCTCCATCTAAGTGACTTGGGTGATTTGTCCTGTGTGGATCAGCCATGCCTCCAGAGGCTACTGCCCTTTGCTGAGTCCCTAGAATGTTGTCAAGTTCTTGCCAACACCCACCTCGCTGTGTTTGCTGCTGTGCGCATTGGCGCCTGGTTTGGGGGAAACAGGAGCTAGGATGGCAGGCTTTGAGGTGGAGAGGGGTGGGCTCAGTGTGACCATGCAAAGTTAAGGGGACTCTGGTATGACCCAGAGGGTTTCCTAGGACAGCTTTCTGAGACAGGGGGCTGCTGGCATTGTTCAGCCTGCACTGCTCTCAGGTTTATGACACCTAGATAACATAAAGACAGTGCTGTTGGGTACTGGTTCACAGTACTTCCCTCCTGGGGACCTGTAGGGTATGGTGCTGAGCTGTGAACATTCAGAGGCCCTCTTGCAGTGGAGAGAAGGCCCTGTGCCCTGATGCGTCTTCAGTTCTGCCTCCTAGTGCCTCACTTTGGGTTGGTGGTGTCTGGCCGGCAGGACCTGGCTGCAGACAGTGGCTCCCACAGCCCAGCAGAGCAAGATGGCTGTCTGCTCAGTCCTGCCCCATGTGGATCCTGCTTGGGAAAATACATTTTTTTTCTCTGCTCAAAGGTGAACTTTTGAACCCAGAAGAAGTATTTTTATATGGGGGCTCCTTGCACCTGGAGTCTAGAATTTTGAGTCTATGGTGTTACGTGGCTTCTGTCTGGTCATGAGACTTTTGGTTTGGCTAAACACTTTTTGCTCAGTTTTTCTTTTGTGAAAAGAGAATAACAATATATTCTGTTACTTGGCCACACACACATTTTCTTTTTTTCAGGGGAAAGTTCTGAAAAGCAGGAGAGAAAACTTAGCAGAGACGGTTATTCACATTTCCAGAAAATAGCACTAAAGGTTTTTCTTGGTACTTCAAATCACAGATCTGCAATGCTTTTACACTTAATTAGCTTCTGCCTGGGTGACAGTGACCTGAAGTCTCAGAAAGTGGTTGAAAGAACATTTCTCTCATCTCTTACAGAACCCCAACCCCTCCATTACTGCTTGAGAGAGGGTCTGTTCTAGAAGTGCCGGTGTTAGACAGAGGCCGGTGTGACAGGACCAGGCTGAGCCCTCACATTGTGTGTGAAGCAGGGAGGATACTAAATGATGTCCTGTTTACCTTTATAAAAGTTGGAGACATGTGTCCTCCCAGAGTGCCAAGAACAGAACATCTATACAGGATGTGGGGCCTGCACACCATGACATACACGACTCTGCTCCTGTCTTTGACTGAGAAGACGAAACAATGCTCAGAAGACTGTGCTTTTAAGGAAGCACTTGGATAACTGCCCCAGATAGGTAGATGTTGCTGTTCTCTCTTGTTTAGGGACAGTGTCCGAGAGGTGCGTGGTGCAAGCTTGATTCTGGGGCGTAGGTGGGGAGAGGAGAGGAAAAGCCCCAAAGGTGGGCTCCACACAGGTGTGGCCAGCAGTGAGCATGGGCATCAAGCTTCGGCAGCTCCTCATGTCCAACTTGACAGACGGGGCTTGGAGCTCCACTTCCCAGCTAGCTGAACAGCCTGCGGAAAGATGTTGGGAGGACAGGCCCAGCAGCAGCCCTTTACCCCACGGCCTGTGAGAACCTAACCGGTTTTCAAGTTCAGATTCCAAAGTCAACTAGCTTTAGACCTAAAATTTGTCTCTTAAAACATGATCTGCTCATAGTGTTGGCAAAGGAAAAGTTAAAGGAATGGGAGGCCGAGTGCCATGGCCTAGTAACGCTCCACCCAAGGCCCTGGGCTGGGATAAGGAAGCTGGAGACCTGTTAGCTGCTGGGACAATTGTCAGCCTTAATACAGAAATAAACTAAGCTTAGAGAACCAAAAAGGGCCCCCAAGCAGCAAGGTGAGATTAAAATAAACCGAGTGAAGAAATATGGCGAAGAGAAGAGAAGATAGGAGACGAAGATGAAACCACAGGACAGGCTGTCGCTTAAAACACTCAGTGGAATTTTCCTGGGCGTCTGCTAGAGATGGACCAGACTTTTGGCTCTGCAGTAGCGGGATGCACAATCACTCATACACGATCTGCAGGACTCCTGGTGGTGGAAGAACTAGATAAAGGGCTCCGTCTCCCCAAACCAAAGGCTCCCTGAAGACTTCAACGCCTTATGCAGTCGCAGCTGCTCCTCTGCTTCTGTCTGCAGAGTGGATTCCCCGAGCCACAAGAAGTCATCACTCTGGCAATGGAGCACGTCTAAGTCATGTGGGTGGGGGCAGAGCTGCTGCTGGGTGAGGAGTCTGGTCAGAGATCTGCCTGGTTCCCTGAATGGTGAGACAGTGGCCAGGGCTGCAGGAGGATCAACCAGACCCTGGTCAACCTCGCCTGAGCCTTGCGTGCAGCCTTGGGGTACCCAGACCCAGACCCCAAGGGCTGGGGCCCAGTCTACTGTGCCCACTTTTAGGCACCAGTGTCTGGCTGAGCAGAAAGTTAAGGCAGGGGGCGAAGAGGAGGAAATTATTCGGTTCCTTCTGCTCCTTCCAACTTCTTGTTCATCCTCCTCCAACTCTTAATCGGGTTCAGATGGAAAGGGCATGCCTGGAAGCCACCTAAGGAGGAAACATGCGTCCCGGCTCTGCCCGGGAGGACACTGCATGTCTGCTTGGAGAACTGCGCAGTTCCTTTGGAGCCTCTCTTCTCATTTCTTGCCTGCAGAGGCAGTTTCCCCTCTATCATTGTTAAAACGTGCACCTGACAGTGGGCTAGCCATGCTATTGAGCTGTCCCTTATAAGGCCTAATGCAGATTATTAGGGCTCTAGGCTTCGTGCTGTGTGGTAGGCCAGCATTCAGGAAGAACCCAGAAGGGGCTAGATGCTGTACTATTCCTTCTAACCTCCAGAACTTGTGGAATTTTGCTAGGATGGTGCACATATCCCTGCAGCAGATGGGTTTTGTTGTGATTGCTTTTACTCCAGGTCTTCTGTTACAGACTAGGATGAACTGTGCTCAGGCCACCTCCCCCATGGCTGAACTGAGGAGGGAGCCAAGTGTCTCTCTCTCTCTCTCTCTCTCTCTCTCTCTCTCTGTCTCATTTCTGTCTCTCATTTTTTTTTTCTGTCTCTCATTTTTGTCTCTAATTTCCAGCTGAGTAAATCTTCAACAAATGTAAATGCTGAGGCTTTGGGGAAAGAATTCATTTCAGTTTCACAGATGGAGATTTAGGACTTGGTATCTAGCCTGATTTTTCTCAAGCCAAAGGTCCAATATGGTGGTTCAACCTACCTCCCTTGGGTGCATGCTCTCCAAAGGTCACTCATGGGCCCTGGAGCAATTGGAGCAGGATGGAGAAGTGAAAAGGGAAATGAGAGAGGAAAGGAGGAGAGAAGGTGTCCCATGGACTCTCTTGTGCTGTCACCCAGAAACCCCACTGGGACGACCCAAGTCTTTCTCATCGTCACCCTCTCTACGGCTCCTTTTGACCATAATTCAAGCACCAGTTCTTCTCAGTCTACCTTTGCTGCAGTTCCTGTGGCCTGCTGGTGACACAGCCTCAATCTCTCTCCCTTTCCTCAACAGTACCTCACTCTGCTGTTATCTTTAACTGCCTCCAGCAGACAGCTCTGGTATTTCCTCCTGGGTAGCCAGAACAGCTGAGAGACTACAGCAGGCTGCAGGGGAGCTGGTGTTCTGCTGAGACCACCCCCCCCACACTTCTACCTCAACTGGGTCTGTCTGGTTTATGTGACTACCCACCACCTCTCTCACTTCTCTTTCACCCCTGGGCCTTTCCACACAGTTCCTTCTTCTAGAACAATCTTCCTCTTTCTTTTTTGGCTAATCAAAACATATCCTGCATGTCTCCCTTTAAATGCCTGTTTTCTGCCGAGGCCTTTTGTAAGGCTCCCACTATCAATGATCCCTTAACCTTCACCGGGGGTTCTGGAGCCCTCTGCCTCTTCTGTCTTTTGTCATTGCCTGTTAACTTGACCGTCCTTCCTGGGTTCCAGAATGGCAGAACTTACTGTTCTGCATGTCTATAGCCCAGTGCAGGACTAAAAATGTGATACTTCCTAAATATATCCTGAATGGATGAGAAGTGGATTAAAGGCAATAGATTCAATCAGTCTTTGGTAATATGATCAAATCCTGGCATCAGGGAAAGACACTATAAGATCTGGAATGAGACCAAGACTTACTGGAGCCCTAGATCCAGTAGTAGTGGGGTGTGTTAGGGTTTTCCAGAAAAACAGAAACAGTAGGAAATATTGCACAAGCATACATAGGATATATGGAAATCAATCGATCACCTCTCTGTCTCTATCAGTCTTTTATCTATCAATAAATCTCATCTATCTATCAAATCTATTTCCCTGTCAAGAGATTGATATTTATTTCAGGGAACTGGCTCCCATGCGACTGTGGGAAATGTACAGAGCAGGGTTCAGGCTGCAGTGTCAGAGAAGCACTGATGCCGCTCAGGTCTGAGAGCAGGTGTTGATGGAATTCTCTCTTCCTGGGAAATCTCACTGTTTCATTTTATTCTTATCGTGACTGATGGGATTCGAGCCACTCATTTTGCAGGATCATCTGCCTTAATTCTATTGATTTAAATATTAATATCATCTAAATTAGCTTGACAGTAACATCTAGCCTGCTTTACCAAATACAGTGATATGCCCTAGAAGAAAGTTTTGGTTGTCATTAACCATAGGACACATAAGATAATGGTGCTATAAGATCATAATTCCTAGTGATGGTGAGCTATCTGAGTTTGGGGGAGAATAAGCTATGGTTTTTGCATGGGATAGAACCAACTAATGATGTATTTCCTAGAACACAATACCTTTCTCTTTTTTTAGTATTTTATTTATTTTTATTTATTTATTATTATTATTATTTATGTGGAGGTCAGAAGAGGGCGTCGGATTCCCCTGGTACTGGAGTTAAAGACAATTCTTAGCTGCCATGCGGGTACTAGGAATCGAACCCGATCCTCTGCAAGAGCAGTCGGTGCTCTTAACCACTGAGCCATCTCTCTAGCCCCCTTTCTCTTTTTTATGAGTGTATTGCTTGCATGTGTGTAAGTGCATCTGTGTTGTGCAATGCTGGCAGAATCAGAAGAAGGCGTCAGAGTCCCCTGGAACTGGACTTATGGTTGGTTTTTAGCTGCTATGTGGGTGCTGGGAATCAAACCTGGGTCCTCTGCAAGAGCAGCTGATGCTCTTAACCACTGAGCCCCCACAATCTCTTTCTTAAGGGTGCATAAATATATTTGGGACCTGGGCCTTATCCAATCTGACATGCAACTTCTCCATCACTGAAGGTGATATAGATGAGTTACTTAAAGTCCTCCAGCCTCTGCTCATTCCTCACAGTGTCTACATCCTGGGTTAAAGCACACCATGCTGGGACACATAGATGTTGTTACCCAGCTCATTGAGCCTTCTCACCTCACTCTTATTGGAGCCCCACTTCTGTCTAGAGGGAAGGCCTTGCGGAGATTCCCAGTGTAGACCTCTTCCTGCTCCTTCTGTACCTCCTCCTTGTAGCAGGGGGCAGATTAAGCTTGTAAAGGAAGAAGCTCTCTGTTCTGTTCTTAGAGGCTAGCCACAAGTGGAAAAGGGAATACAGAATGAAAATTTGCTGAGGCCAAAGCTGTATAGACTCCTGAATCAGAATAAGGGTATACAACTGGGGTTGGAACTATGTGCTTTGGTAGATTTTCCTGCCCTGGGCAAGGTTGGTTCCAAACAAGCTCTGGAATCATAAGGCCTAGAAAACAAGATTTCGTTTCTACCAAGGACTTACTGAGCCTCTCTGTGTCCACAGATGTTATTATCATTTGTGCATATATGCCTCTGTAGGTTTGGCTTTGGTTCTAATTTCCTTGAAATAAAGATAATTTTGTGTGATAAAACATGCATGTTTCTTTGATAAATGCAAGACTCATAGCCCTCTTTCTATTTTAAGCAAAAATAGCTCTTTTTTTGGTAAAAAAAAAAATGAAGAAAAAATATTGCCCATCCTGTGTGTGGCCTGAATATAACCCTCACAACATCTTAAAGGTTATCCATCAAAGTTTATAAAAGGAAATATATTGTTCTTAATTATTCTTATCTTATTATTATGTAATACTTGGTGGATTTATTTTTTAACCTAAAATCTTATGCCAAAAGAGGCTGTTTAGGTCTATTTCTATTTGTAGCCTGAAACAGAAAGAAAACATACAGGGCTGTGTTTACTATTTTAAATTCTGCTCTCTGTTACTTTCCTTTCAACTTGAAAAGGACTGGTTGTGCTGCAGATGGATGTTTGGCCCTGGGTCAGCCGCTCTCCCCGAAGGCTGCCGAGGAAGGCCTGAGAGAGTTCTAGGCCAGCAGGCGGCCATATATTTCTTCCGTAATCCTATGTGCGTGGGCGAAGTATCAGGCAGAGGTATAAATAAAGTGTTCTGACTCCACATATGGTATTTTGGGTTTACAAATCCTTCATCAACCTTTTCCATCCCTATCAGCAGTTTTATTCATTATGGGACATCCAGCAAGTCTCTTTTCAGGATTATTTGAGAAGCAGCGAATGCTTCCTGGGAAAGGAGCATGTTTGCTGTGAGATTTGTACAAAGATTGAGTGCCTGTGGGAGACCGATCCTTCCATAACTGATCTCAGCTTTGCAGTGGGGTTGTCCTACACTGGCTTTCATGTTCTTGAGACTGGGACCTTGTGGTATTGCGGCCATCAGGATGGGAAAATGATTTTTCATTTCCCTCAGGGTTCTAGGGTCATGGCAATGGCAGGCTGACATGTTTCCCCCTTCCTGTCTGTCTTCTGCTGTGCTTTCACTGATTCAGGGGTCCAGAGTGGGAAATCAGGCCCCAAAGGGTATAGTTTCAAGCTTTCAAAACCAAAGTGTATTGAACATGCTCCAACAAACTGAAATCACATTTCTACTTTTCCACTTCCCTGTGAGAGGGGACTTTCTCTAGCTTGGGGGGTGGGGTGGGGAGTGGGGGGGAGTATATCATGGATTAAAAAATAGCCAATAGATGGGTGTGTCCTAGGAGGCAGAGTTTCAAAGCATCTCACTGGGTGGCCTCATTCATAAGAACAAAGGGCAAGGCTCCAGACCTACTGAAGAACTGGGGAAACAGATGCCCAGGACCGAGCTTGGCACAGGAAGCTGGAGAGTTGAGAGGTCATAGAACAAGCAGAGATGAACTCACAAGCTCCATCTGTGTGGTAACCAGCTCCGGGCCCCACATGGGAACTGAGTGCGGACATAGATGAATTAAGAGGGCAAGTGTCGGATTAGATTGCGGCATATTCTTTTCCTCTATCCTTGTCCATTCCTAGTCATTTTGGGATTGCTCTGCTTTTACTTACTAATAACCATTGAAACGTATCCTTCCCGCTCCACGGGCACCACAGGTGCCTTGGCCATTCACTGCTATAGCTGTTTATAGATTGGCACCTCAGTTACAACCAGAGTCCTTAGGAAGCTCCACCTCACAACTGATCAATGAGTTAGTTTCTCATTGTGGTCCTCTCAGCTGCACAGTCCTTGTCTAAGAGCTGGGAGGAGCCCTTGCAATGCGTTCCTAGGGTTGTGTTCTTGTATAAGTAAGATATAGCTAGTCACTGTTGCTTAAGACTGCTTTCTTTTTCAATTCCAATTTCCTCTTCATGTTTCCCTACTGGGATGGGGTGTCCACAGTCGCCAGCACTTGTGATTCCGGCGAAAGAGAAGGCGTGTACGTAATTTGGGTTAAGTGGGAGCTATTTTTGTGGGCGGCAGTTGTTTCTAAGTGCTGTCCCCCCACCCCCGGGGTAGAAATGAATGGGTTCTAGGAATATTCTGCAGCCTGCACTGATGTCCTGGCCCAGCCCTGTGACAGGAAGCTGAGTGTCGTTGCTCATTTCATTATGTCATTGTGTCCATAGCACCTGACACCAAACATACACAACATCTAGGAGAGGCAGGGTTTAAAATGTACAGACCGGGAAGCTGATCTGTGGGAAATTCTTCCAAAGTCAGATATGCAAAATTGCCAGCAGTGGTCTTTGTTTCTAGTAACAACTCTTCAGAGGTCAGAGCTGTCCTGTCCTTTCAGGAAGGAATGGTTCCCATCATCCTTAACCTCACATGACTACAATTCCATGCATTCTTCTTTGCCTCCTCTTTCAAGGCCAGAACTGTGGAGATAAATCTACAGAGAGCTACTTGTTCATTCTTCACTTATGGAGGTGGTCTAATTATCCACTCTATTCTTTTTTAAAAATATTTTATTTATTATTTTTATTTTGTGTGTATGAGTGTATTGCCTGCATGTAGGCAGGTGTACTAATGTCATGTGATGTCCACAGAGGTCAGAAGAGGGCATTGGATGTCCTGGAACTAGAGTTCAGGTGGTTGTTAGCTGCCATGTGGGTCCTCTGCAAGACCAGTCAGCCCTCTTAATCGCTGAGCCATCTCTCCAGCCCCATCCTCTCTATTTTTAATTGGCATCTCTGAAGGGCATAATATTTATTTCACTTTGGCAAACAGTTTAGTGAGTTCCTTGGAGATATTCTTTGATTTCCTGCAATCGTGTCACCAAGCAGCATTTATGACAGTAAAACAAAGGCCAACGTTTGTTTACAAAACTTACTGAAAGCCTTTTGCCAGCAAGTGCTTTTTCATCATTTAGTGTGGGCTTTAATTAGTCACAGTGTTGTTATGCTAAATCAGGTCAGAATTTTATTAAAATTTATAGATCCCCCCTCCCCTCTTTATTTCCTTTCCTGTCATCTTCCCTCTGTGAGTGTGTCATCCAATCTTTCCTTTTAGTTTAGGGATTTACATGTAAGAAAGCTTGTGCCAAGTCACAATTTCTCCTCTGCCCCCTTAGAACACACATTAAGAATTGAATGGAGAAAAGATGTAAGGAAACTCTGGAAAATTTCCAGGCCAAAGAAAGCAAATGTTAAATCTATCATTCTGTAAGCATGCCCTGGGATAACTGCAGAGCTCTCCTGTGATCAGCTTAGGGGGGATATTGGAAAGAGCTTCCTTTGCATCCCTAGATGTATTTTGTTTCGTGGCCCACAAATCCACTTATCTAGAGTGAAGTGCCCAGTTGCCCTGGTTGGGCAGGGAGGCTGTGGAACTCCTGAGAACCAAGAGCTACAAATACAGATAGGTAAATCTCTTCAAATATGCTTTCTTCAAATTACTTCATTTAGTGGGCACAGGTAGGAACTTCAGAGCAGACTACGTTGTGTGTGTCCTCAAAAGGGCTCACTGTTAGTATTGATCCGTTTTTTCTTGCTTTAACTGAATGCCACAGACTGAGTAATTTATAAAGAAAATGTTATTTTTTATAGCTGTGGAGGCTGGGAAGTTCAAGATTGAGAGACTGTTTCTAGTAAGGATCCTATGAACAAGACTTTCTGCAGAGTCCCAAGGTGGTGGTGGATGTCACATGCTGAGATAGTAGAAGCCAGCCAGAGAGCTGGAAACCACTCCTTGGATAACCCATTAACCTGTGACTTGAACTTATTAGTCCATTCATGAGGGTGGTATTCTTGTGGCCCAGTCCCTTCCTAAAGACCTCACTTCTTACTATTTCATAATGGGAACATGAACTTTGTTGGGGTTACTCAAGCCATTGTCCCCTTGTTCTGTCAACTTGACCGGGAGGACTGAGTCAGGGCAGCAAGCCAGCCCTAGCCTCTTCTCTCACCAGTGTTACAAGAGAGATCAGGTTGGAAACTAATCTACCTGCCATGTACTATGTTAAGCTAGGTTTGAGAAGTTTCCCAGACCCCAGGCTTCTTTTAAATCCTTACCAGGCAAAGGGGCTTTGTAAAATAGATGACAACTTCCTAAATACAATCTGACCCAGCTGGACTTCACACCATATGTCAGGTGCCAAGGAATCCTAACAACCTAGACAATTTTCACAGTTTTCAAGAATGAGATGCTTTCAAGGCCACTGATTGTTATTCCAACAGAACTACCATTCCCACTCCACAAAATTCTGATGTTTATTGCATCTCTTGAAAGTAATAAGGGTTATAGAGGGATTAAGGGCATAAGCTTGGTGTGTATGATAAATGGCAGCACACCACGCCTTCCAGAACATACAGAAAGGAGACTGTTTTATGCAAAATAGTAATAACTCTCATGTTATTACTACTCAGATCTAGTTTGCCCTAAAAGATAAGTTAGCATTTTTAGTTTCTGGCAGATAATTAATAGCTTCTTCTCTATGTTTCCCTTGTCTAAACTAGGCTGTTAAACAGAGTAGAAGAAAAACATGGCCATATTCAGTCTGTTAATTATAAGGTTATAGCAATATAAAATGTAACCCAAACACAATGGCCACGAAGACTGTGAAATATGAATCACCAAAGGGCAGAGTCACTTTAAAATCTTCAACAAGTGACCATGCCCTTCCATGCTTATTTTGCTTTTATTTCTTTAAATCATGCTAACTTTTAAATTTTCTTCCATTTTCCCACTCTCACGGAATAGCATTTGGAAATATGAAGTGCGATGTGAAATGACTGGGCACAGCCATGACATGGCTATTTGGAGGCTAAGATGTATGTGATGCTTTGAAGAGTCAGTAAATAGGCTAAACAGATAAAAGGTGTTTGTCAGCATAAGGCTGAAGGTCTCACAAGCCTGCATGGCTTATCTCTTCAATATCTTGAACTCTGAGAGACTGAGAGCCATTAACCAGCCAAGAGAAAACAGAAGTCTTCCAACTGGACAAGTTGCTGCTCCTGTGACTATGAGGGAAAGGAAGGAGTGAGAGAGGCAAAGGGATACTTTCCCCGGGTTTCACACTTCCTGGTAGTATGGCTGTACTTTAAGCCATGACTTCCTGGAGTCAGGTGGTTTCCTCTTACTCTTTTTTCTCCATGCTATTTCTCTCTAACCATTTAGTGCCATTCTCCTGCACCAAAACTGATGATTTTATCTTCCCAGTAAATCCACATTACTTACAAGAAATTGCATTTTCAAAATTGGAGAAACTTTTTTTTTTTTTAAAAAAGCATTTCTCATACAATCTAGCTGATTCTCAGTTTTAAATATTTTTGTGGACATATTTTTGTTATCTAAATTTTGTTCATTTGTCGGCTTTCTGGTGGAGAGTTTTGCAGGTGATCTATTGCTACATTAAAGCCCTCTTCCACTTTTTTCACCAGCCATTGCATTTAATCACATAACTGGACAGCTAGGTCTCCTCCAGCTGCTGCGACAACCTTTAGGGAACAAGCTTACTCATACACCTGCCAAGTGGTAGGGATTGGTGACAGGGGAGGAGAGGGGCTTCTCTCCAAATACACCTTCTTCTGTTCCACATTCATCTCTATCCTCTGTTGTCTTCTCTAATGGCCTGATTTCTCTGTTCTACCACAAATTTGGCCACCTCTTCTCTGCTGTCATATAGTCTTGAATCTCAGTTCCTGGGCTCTACCTGCATTCCCCACCCAACACTGGACTTGAGTAGAGCACCCAAGAACTGATGTGATATACCTAAATGTGCTCACTCTAGTTGGCTGGCCTTTGGCAAGCCCCAAGTTGTTTGTATTTTGCCAACAATGCCTCCCCCATTGATTTCCAGTCCTTTGTGTATTTTAAGAGGAAATTTAATCCATCTGTTTTTGGTTCATTTGTAATTATAGTAACTCATCAGAACCTTTTTTGTAAGACTTATTTGATGTTCAAGAAGCCTTATGAACTTTTCCACAGCACTTTGAAAATACTCTTCCTAGAACCTGGAAATAGTCTTTAGCCAATTATAAATTAATTTCAACATGACATTGTGTTATTTTAGTTCAAAACTTATATTAGTTAAAAGGTGTTTGCCCAGCCCCGTTATGCAACTGTTTAGATGGTAGTTTTGGTTGGTGCCTCCTACAGGGACATATTGATTAGATTAGATTAGATTAGATTAGATTAGATTAGATTAGATTACTTGTACCTGGAAGGCAAAGACTCACAATATGTCAGTGGTTCCAGGGTGAGGTGGGGGGGACAGCTTCAAGAAGCTGGTTTTCCAAACTATGCCAAGCTAGAAGAGTCAAGGTGCTAGACACCTAGCTTCATAGGAAGACATATATGTGTATATCATGAACAATAGTCAGTAGAACTGGCTGGTGGCTAGGTTGGGCATGGCATCAAGTCTCTGGGGATATAGGTCAATGTGAGTAGAGCTGCCTGCAGAATGATGTGTAGACAACTGAAATGAGGGTTTGAGCCTCTGTCAAGGGTTTGAGCCTTGCGCAGGATAGCATAGGATGAGCAGAGGATACCTTTAATTGATTTTGCTGTAAGACATGCCACTTCCACTAGGGTGATATTGTACTGAGTACAGGGCAGGAATGCTGCCAGCAGAGATTATGAGAAAAACAGCAAATACAGAGAAGTGCTTCAGTTTTATCCTGGCAGCACAGGTGTCGAGATTTGAGTCTACTGTGGAGCAGGCTTGAGCCTTTCATCAGGGAACAAGAATGGCTTGACATGGCCAGTGTAGCAGAGAGGTCTGGAGAGTTGGGGACAGGAGAAGCAGGGTCAGCACAGTCCTGCCCTGATCACTGGATCCCCTTTCTTTACTCACCACATCTACAAGTACTATGCCGCCCTCAGGCCCCAGCTTTCCAGTGAATCTCTCTTGGTCCTTGGCCTGTGTGATAGCCTGTTTGTTGTCCCATCAGTAAACTTGCAGTCCGTGAGTGAGGTTTTGTTGATGCTCCCTTGTATGGGCAATGGATCTTCTCACTAGAGAGGAGTGCCTGGTCTCCCCCATTGTGCAATCGTTGTATTGCACTGCTTTGGTTTCCTTAAAATAGGTAATAATGCACCCTTCATTACCTGCTAATAAAGATCTCTATAGCTCCCTAAGCCTTTCAGTTGCCTTTGTGGTTCCACACAGTCGTATTGAGCAGCTTTTGGGTGAAATTTTCAGCTAAGAGAATGTGTTGCCAAGAAAGAAGATCAGAAAAAGTAGACTCAAGGTACATCAGAAATGAAAACTCTGCCGGGTGTGGTGGTGCATGACTTTAATCTCATCACTCGGGAGAAGGAGATGGGGGCAGAGGCAGGTGGATCTCTGTGAGTTCAAGGCCAGCCTGGTCTACAGAGCGAGCTCCTGGCCAGCTGGGACTAAAGGGAGACTCTGTCTCAAAAAAAAAAAAAAGGAAACTCCAGAGGCAGTGTTGACCAGGATGGAGGGTGTTTCTGAAGGGATGTGTATACAAAGGAATTGCCTGTGTGTCCTGTGCCAGTGAAGAACTCAGTCTATGGTGGAGTGAATGCGAGATTTTGACTCTAAGTTCTTGCTGTCAGACAACATGAAACAGCCTGCCTGCCTCTGCCTCCTGAGTGCTGGGATTGCAGAGTTACTGTTGCCAACTTTCAACTCAAGCTAACGAATGAAGTCAACCTGCATATCTCTTAAAGAGGCAAAATACATCTGATTAAATGGGGGAAAGGTGCTTATTTATTTTTATTTACCTACTCTTTCCTATGTCTGTAATCATAAAAATGGAATAAATTCTACATCTAAAAAAAAATAAGTAAAAGCATGAACCACCATACCTGTGATCAGCCAGTTTTGATGGTGCTGGTAGAAGGACGAAGATGGGTATCATTTGTATATATCTATAATAAATAATCTGTCTGTGGCTGATTTTAAGCAACCAAAGTAATGTCACTAAGTGCAGAGGTAAAAGAAGTATATACACCAGGCATGTTGGCACATGCCTTTAATCCCAGCACTCAGGAAGCAAAGGCAGGCAGATCTCTGTGAGTTCAAGGCCAGCTTGGTCTACACAGTGAGTTCCAGGACAGCCAGAGCTACAGGGAGACCCTGTCTCAAAAAGACAAAAAAAAAAAAGAAGATACATACAATCAGTTTCCAATGCACCACACATACACATACATGAATAAATATATTTTTAATAGTTTAGGGTTAGAAATTACATTCATAACATCATAGTAGGCTCAAGGAAAAATCATACCACTATTATCATACATCCTGAAAAAGCAATTTTCATTCTTTGTGTTAAAGTTAAAATAGTGAATTACAACTCTAAGAATAAACGTATATTTCAATAGCATGAAAAAATATGAATAAACCAATAGTATCATTCGTGTAGAAATATGAATATTCAGAAATAAAACAAGGATGTTCATTTTTTTTATTTTACTTAACATTGCTCTGAAGTTCCAGATATGTAAATTAGACATGAAATTGAAATTAACATAAAACTCTTGGGAAGGAAGAAGAAAATTCTTTTTTAATATTTATTTTTACTTTTTTATTTTACATGTATGTGCATGAGTGTATTGGCTACATGCATGTAAGGGGCATCCATGTCATACAGTAATCACAGAGGTCAGAAGAAGGCATCAGATCCCCTAGAACCACCAAGCCTGGCATATGTATCTTCTTTTACCTCTGCATTTAGTGACATTACTTTGGTTGCCTAAAATCAGCCACAGACAGTTTACTCCAGAAATATACAAATGATACCCATCTTTGACCTCCTACCAGCACCATCAAAACTGGTCGATCAGCCAGGTATGGTGGTTTACGCCTTTAATCCCAGCACTCAGGAGGCAGAGGCAGGATGGTCTCTATGAGTTCAAGGCCAGGCTGGTCTACATAGTGAGTTCTAGGCCAGCTGGAGCTACAGGGAGACCCTGTCTCAAAAAGACAAAGCAAAACCAAAAACTGGTTGATGAGCACACTGTCACTTGATGAGTGGCTCATCTGGGCATCTTTCCTCCAGCAAAGACTTGGGGATCCCGGTTCTTTCTATCACCTGGTTCTTCTCTCTTAGAATTTTTGCTGGGAAGCTATCAAGAGAGGGCAGGAGAGGGTTTTCATAACTTTCTAAGGTAAGGCATGGAAATAGTATCCTTCATTTCTGTTGACATTCCATTGGCCAGATCTTGTCACATGGGTGCTTTTAGTTGCAAGGAATAAAAAAAAAATGTCCTCCATCTGTATACATATCTCTGCTGGGAGATTTCATTCTGCCTACTGATCTATCCTGAGAATAGGGTTAGTTTTCTTTTTACATATTTTTATTTTACAGATTGATTTTTCTCCTTGCTTTTTCACCCCAAATATTTGGATATCCTTGCTCATTTGTTATCTCACATTGACTTTAGAGTTCATTTATTAAAATTCCAGGCAAAATATCTCATTTGCATTTTATTTAGCTGCATTATTTAAAGATTTTTTTGTATATATGTTGGTTGCTGTTGTTTTTGTATTTTTAAAATATTTATTTTATTTTTATTTTTCAAGTATATGAGTGTTAATTGCCTGCATGTGTGTAAGGGCACCCATGTCATGCAGTGCTTGCAGAGTAGAAGGTGTTGGATTCCCCTGGACCTAGAATTCTGGACAGTTGTTAGCTGCCACGTGGATGCTGGGAATCAAACCCTGGTCCTCTGCAAGAGCAACTGCTGCTTTTACCTGCTGAGCCACCTCTGCAGCCTCTGTTTTTGTATGTTTGAGACAGGCTTTCTCTATGTAGCCCATGGTGGCCTTAAACTCAGGATCTTCCTTTTTCAGCCTCCCATGTACTGAGATTAAAGTTGTATGCCATGACATTCAGCTAATTTATAGATTTCAAGGACAAAGGTGACACATTGACATATATATATATATATATATTATGTCATTGTTAGCTAATATTAAATAACCCATTTCCTGAAATTATAGCTCACTTTGTATTCCCTTATTATTATATATTGTTGAGATTGCGTGGAAGCAACATTATTTAGACATTTTACATGTAATTGTCAAGTGGATTTAATTTCTAGCTGCATTTCTCTCCTCACTTCCTTTTAATATCATTGCCAGATTTTACTTATAACTTGAGAAAATTAATTGAGAACAGTTCCATCCACCTCTATGCATTACAACAGTTCAAATGATCTACAAAATCCATTCTTTGAACCACCTGACCTTGTTGACTTTTTCAAGTGGATTCTGTAGTTTTATGTCTGTTCAATTTTTCTGCTTCTTTTTGCTTCAGTTGTTTTAGGAATCCTCAAAATTATTTAGGAAATTATTTCTTCAATTAGGCTTTTCAAAATTATTAGCACAATATTGATCATAGATTCATGCCAGAGGAAGAGTGAGGAAGTAGTTAATGCTGAGTTTAGTATTCTGCTTATGGAGTGGCTTACATTGATGTAAAGGCTTATAAAAAAAGACTGAATTTATATTTAAATCTGTACTTCTTGAAAACAAGTTTTTGCATCAGCAAAGTTCAATTTATTTTAAAAACATTTTTATTTATTATTTTATGTTTATGAGTGATTTTCCCTGCCTGCATGTAGGTAGATGAGGCCATGTTTTACAATGCCAGTGGAGGTCAGAAGAGGACATCAGATTCCCTGGAACTGGAGTTACAGACAGTTGTTAGCTGCTATGTGGTGGCTGGGATTCGAACCTGAGTCCTTTGCGAGACCAGTACTCTTAATTGCTGACTCATCTCTCCAGCCCCCGTTTGATTTTTTAAAAAGTCTTTTTAATGTTGTTTTCAGTGTATCAGTTATACTATATATAAAATATAGCTGCATTTTTGCAATAATGAGGAAACTGTGATGTCAACCAGAGACAGGTACTTGGCCAGGCAAATGGCACGAATTAATGCAAAGTCTTATATTGAGAAAGAAGATGATTAATGGCTGCCCCATCAGATCCATGGAAGCTTAGAACATTGGAACCCCTGGAACTTGCTTTGTGAAAGCATAAAAGATTGTGGGAGATATTTTTAAAGTGTATTTTATTCAGGTTTATGTGAAAGTTGGTCCTTTCATCTTAGATGCGTGGCTGGATTTAAACAGTATTTCCTCATGATAACAGTTTCTTGGTTAGCCATATGACTATGTTAAACCTTTCTATAGATATTTTATGAGGAGAATTGGTTTCATTACAACCATTAAAACCAAACAACTCTTCTAGAAAAAAAATACAGCTGCATTTTCAATGTCACATTATTTATAATCATGAGAAGAATGTCTTTATCTTGTTCATTCTTCTATGCTACTTCTTTTGTTTCTAGATCTTGTTACATGTAATATTTTCTTTTATATGTTTTTTGGTAGATACTTAGATAGTATAACCCACATTTCAATTGTGATTCCTCCAATGACTGATGTCAAGAATTAGTGTCAGCTGTTCTCTATGATGAGGAAAACAAATATTTAACCTCTTCACACCTCTCCTACCATCATTCTCTTCCTTTAATGTGCAGTGGACTCAGAGCACATGGTCAACAAACATTTCAATAAATGAACAGTGTAGGAGACAGAGGGGTGCAATTAATGCCTCACTGAACATCAACTCTGTCCTGCATACATTCATATGTGTATTGTCTTTGGGTGGGTGGATTCTGGGAATCTCCTCATTTGAAATGGAAGTCCACTGAGATGATGCTTACTGTAATGTCCAGTCCCCAAAGTACTCCATGTGTACTTATAAAATAAATTTGTATTGTTCACAAGAAAAGAGAAGTGTTATTGGTAGGACACTAGGAGTGAAAATAATTGGTCACCTTGGTGTCACTTTGTCACTCCTTATATAGCATAACAGTAAATGGAAATTTTCATCTTGTCTGATGTTGACTGAATTGTGTCAGTTTCATAAACTGTACAAATGGGGAGAGCTTTGAACACCATATAACTGTTACTATCGAATGTAAAACAAAACTTTTGACCTTTACTGCTTACTGTATCACCATCTTGTCCCCCAAAACTACAATTTTCTATATGAGGTAGAAGGTGGCCTATTAACATGGGCTGCTATGGATTTAGGACTCTTCTAGGCTTGGGGTAAGGGGCTTTCAGTGCTGAAGTCCAAAAGTCTTGAGCAAAACCAAGAAAGTCCTACATTAAAGGATGATTGCTTATGCTAAGTATGAAGCTGACACAAAGTATTTTAAAAGCAACAGACAGGAAACAGTATTTTACAGAGCAATGGGGAAGCAAAGCATGGAGTTGAGATTTTAGAGGCCTTCTTTCCACAGTCATCAAAGCAGGTCGAATTACACATGAAGTCCTTTTGGACAAAGGTGAGAAGGTACTGTTAAACAGCATAGCTTTTGTTAGGTTTGCTAAGCTTTGAGACCCAAGGCCTCACTGCCAGTGGTGGTGGGCTTTCCTCTCCTAGATTTTTCAGTCTGTGTTGAAACCTACAAACTCTTTTTTGACTCTAGTCTGCTGTCATAAGAAATACCACACATTTAACAAAAGTGCCAAGTCACTGGACCCATGGGGCTGGCTCATTTTGAAAACGGAACTGGACTTTCTACCAAGAACCAGAAAAATGTTGAAAACATAAAACAACAAAAATCTGTGGTGTGTTTGTAAAACCCAAGACTGTAACCTTGATGGAAACCAGACTGCTTCCTTGTGCCTTCCTCCCCTTTCCCTTAATTAAGCTAACTGGAAAGGCAAGACTTTCATCAGGGCAAGATGGCAATCTTCCTATCCTAATCTTCAGTACAAAACACAGAATCTGGGGTGGAACTGTATTTGAAATAGTAAAGAAAAATGATCTCCAGCTTAATGCTGTCACTGTTCTATATTTATTTTTCTTTCTTTTATGTCTGGTGTCAAGGAGAAAATTATTTTATCTGTTGGAAGCTTCAGTATGTTTGCATTTTGAGATAATTGGAATTAATGTTAGAGGGACATACAGTACCTGGTAATGCCTCTGCGTCCCATGCTTAAAGCACTTTGTGATGACTCCCACTGCATTTATCTAGCCCACCTAGATCCAAGAATTTTTTTTTTTTTTTTACAGAATGGAAATTCATACAGTGGAATTTAAAAAATAAGGCACCAGTAAAATAGTTCTGAAAATGCCTTCACCCATTTGGATTTCCCCTCCAGCAATGAACTTGCATCTCACAGCTGTTGTGAAGGCAAATCCAGAGAAAAGTGGCAATGAATTTTCCTGAAGGCAGGCTGAACCCAGGGAACCCGGTTCTGAGACATTGTCTATGAGACCCAGACACAATGGTTATTTGTTGTGAAGCAGGCAGTAGTTGACAGGATGTTTGACTTCCCATAAACTGTTTTGCCAACTGAAGACAGTCCTTGTGATTCATGTGTAAGAGTCTCTTGCTTAAAATCTTTCAGTAGCCTCTCATACCCACAGGGTAAAACCCAAACCCTGGAATCCCTTGGCAAGAGGCCTGAGGATTGTCTGGACCAGGGTCACTCAACGTCCAGCCTCACTTTCCTCTGCTTATTTCACATATCCTGAATGCCTCGCAGTTTCCTGGACACATGATTCTATTTCATGTACATGCATTCTGGCCTCCTGAATAATTCCTAGTAATTTTCATGCATATCTTTCATGCAATGTATCTGTTGAATAAATTTCAGAATTCAGTGTAGACATCTCTGAGTCTTCTGGTTGGGATAAGGATGACACGTGCTCTCATATCTAGGGATGTAATCTACCCCTTGGTTCCCAGCCAGGTTCAATGTTCCTCTGGGGTGTTTGAGAGTTTCCGAAGGCATTTTTGTTGTCGCACAGGGAAGAGACTCCTGGATGCTGCTTGGTGGACATCAGAGACTGCTAAATGCTCTTCAATGCATAGAATAGGTCCCACAACAAATAAATATCTGCTTCAGGATATTGATAATGACGATGTAAAAATTGTTTAGGGGGAATCTTCTATTAGAATAGACATACTGAGGGACCTCCTCTGCTACACAGAAAGCTGAGGAGTGGTCCTCTCCAGGGAATTATAAAAAAGTAAAACTATGCCGGGTATGGTGGCGCACGCCTTCAATCCTAGCACTTGGGAGGCAGAGGCAGGTGGATCTCTGTGAGTTCAAGGCCAGCCTGGTCTAGAGAGTGAGTTCCAGGCCAGCTGGGGCTCTCAAAAACACCCCAATTTTATTTTTTTAAAAAGTAAATCTATGGTTTGTTTCCACTTGTGATGATCAGAATTATGAGTGCGAGGAAGTCACCCAATTTCAAGGCAATGGCATCTCCTGGCTTTTACACCACATAGGGATTTCATTTCAGTTGTTCTCAACGTTACCATCAGAACCACGTGGGGAAGTATCTTCCACTTTGAAAAGTCGCCTCGAGGACACTGCCTTTGCTCAACCCCCCAAAATTCACGTTAAGGTTGGAATTCTGCTTTCATGATAACTCTCAAAACCATGGTATGTTTGTAACTGGTCTCAACCAGAACATTTTGGAATACCCCATAAATAGGTCCCATTAGGGAGCTTTGGAAAGTGCTATTTTGATTCCTCCTCTATGCATATTCACTTGGACTCTAGCCATTGGTTAAGGGAACCATTTGAAAAGGCACCCACGTGATCCCTGCACCCCTTTCTTCTCGCTGATGGTATTAGGCTAAAATTAACCTGGTTTTGACTTTACCCACCCCTCTGACTAAATAACTAGATTATGTTTAGAATAAGAACTCACAGCACAATGGATTGACTGTGAAGTTTGTGTTTCTCAGAAGTCTTAGCAAGAACCTCCTCTTTGCATTGTAATTCTCCCATAGAATTGTGTTTTGCTTGGAAATACTAAAGGAAATTATGGTCAGAGTTGGTGTTTGTCATAGTGAAAATGTGAAGGGTACGATTTTCATTTAAATTTGTCTTCCTGGGAGCAACCAGGGCATTTAGGAAGAATTGTCTTCCTTTGCTGCACATTTGAGAGTGGGATTATCCTTACCATCTAAATAAAAGCGTGCATAATTCTGTATAGATTCCCATGAGAACTAAACTAATTACATAGGGGCTAACATTTTTCCATGTTTTCCTGAGAGAATTTTACCCAAAAGTTTTGGGGAACTACTTTGAGTTAATAAAATAATTTACAAAGCTTAATGAGTGTGTTTCACAATAGTTCCTTGCTTCATTTAAAAATTAACAAATAATGATTACATACTAGGACATGCAAACAATAGACAAGGATTCAGAGAAGCATGACACTTGAAATATGCATTATAGCCAAGAAACTTCCCTGTGGACAAGTACCTGTGAATGCAAAAGGTGCTCTTGGATTGTGAGAGTGACTAGTTGATGGAAGTTATTGAAATGTAGAGAAATGAAAGTCTCAGAAAATGAAAAGGATGTATGTGTGGGTTAAAAGTCTTACCAAAGTGTCCTTAAAGAAACAGGCTGGATGTACGTTTTTGCATGTTCTTCCAGTCCTCACAATGCTGATGTTTATTTTAGGCTTGTTTATTATGTATTTTCTCTTTCTGATGTCATCAGTCCCTGGTGAATAGAAACTTTGGTCATTCTGTGTATCTCTGGAGCATGGAATACAGTGTCTGCTATTGAAAAGACTTTAGCAGATAATCAGTGAAAAGAAACTGACAGCCATTCATGGTATCACTTTCTTATACACACTGGTAAACAGTGCCCATCATAATGAAAGTGAGAGTTTGAGAAGGACTACTGAGAAACAGCATCTTCTGGTCATGGCTGGACTACTATGCTCATGAACTCACAGCATCCGTGCTTGCCTGAACGAGACCTGCACAGGATCAAGATTCCTGCATGGATGGGGTGGAGCTCATGAGAAAGTACCCCGTGGATGTGAGCTGTTGGCAGTGGGGGCTTCTGGGGCAGGCAGAGTCAGTTTTCCTCAGCCAAGTGGTTCCTGGCCTCACCCCCATGCACATAGGACAGGACTCCGACTCAATAGGTTGTGAATTCTTTTTTTTTTTTATTAATTTTATTTATTTTTGTGTGTGTATGAATGTACTGTCTGCATGCAAGTCTGTGCACCCGTGTCATGCATTGCCGCGGAGGTCAGAAGAGGGTCTCGGATTCCCCTGGAACTGGAGTTCTCCTGGAATTGGAGTTACAGACGGTTCTTAGCCGCCATGTGGGTGCTGGGGATCGAACCTGGGTCATCTGCAAGAGCAGTCGGTGCTCTTAACCGCTAGGCTATCTCTCCAGCCCTTTTTAAAACAAAGAGGACGAGAAGCTGAGGGAGCCATCTGAGGGGCTTCCAGGAAGGATCGGTGGTGGGGGAGTGGGAGGTGGAGGTGACCTAAATATGTTGCATCTGGTATGAAATTATCAGAGAGTAACAACAAAAGGAGAACTGGACGTCAATGGATGTGCCATATTCCCTCGTGCTGAGGGGGATGCCCGGTCACTCGCACATCTTGCAATACAATGCAATATCATTGCAGTCATTTGTTTTACTTTTGCATTGTACAAAAGTCCAATTGCTTTTGTCCTCTTCTGGGATTACGAAGGAGGAGAGTGTGACCTGTGTGCCCACTTAATACAGTTTATTTAGTTTTAGTCTCCCATTCACATCCTTAAGATGAATAAATTCAAAATAATTTAAAAACCACATTAACAATAAAAACAAACTCTGTAAGGCAAGGCCTTCATCTCTTCCTTCATGGCCCAATTCACAACTTCTTTAGAGCCTGGAATTTACTTCAGGGCAACTGCACATATTTTGTATTTAATTGTAGTTTGTAGTTGGAGATTGTTATTCATGCTCATGAACTGCGTTGATTTTACACATAAATTTTACTTGTCTAATTTACTAATTACTGAGAAGGGTAAAGTGGCGGCATCTTAATCTAGGAAAAACATCTCAAACGCTTCTGCACACGTTTTGCATTTGGCATAACCCAAAACACATTTCCCCACAAAACTCTTCCCTTAACTCTTAAGCCCCTGAGTATTTCAATGGAAACCCAATACTTTTTATCTGGATTCATTTACACTCTCATTTACCCATCAGCATGGTGTTTTGTAAGAGATATTTAATATTCTCCAAGAGCCCTTTTTTTTCTGCTGCACATTTCAAAGTTTTTCCTGTAGGAAACAGTGTGTTCCAAGCCATAAATTGAGTCTGAATCCAGAAAACAGGAGTTGTGGGAAGTCGTAAATTCCAAATGAGTTCCAAGTGGTATTGATCTTAGTTCCTCATTAGATGTATAATGTGGTTACCAAAATGGGGCCTACGTGCCCTGAGTGAAGGCAGGCTTTTGAAAATTGGTGGCATAATTTTACCTCAGGAGAGAGAATCTTTTGCACTCACTTTGTTGACTGAGGACAATTTCTTTGTCAGGAAACAGGTGTCTTGACTGAGGAATCCTCCCCGGAGTAAGCTGATTCCCACAGAGAGGCATTCTTTTTTCTGGAAGCCACCTCCAACACCAAGACTGAGCTGTCGGTCCTGGTAGTCAAAGGGTCTTCCCACTGGGCCACCCTGAACAATATCCTAGTGCCCCCCATCCCCCATTCCTGCATAGTTAACCATCTTGGTGAACTTATTTTTATTCTAAGTCTTGGAAACTAATTCTACTGAGATATTTGAAAAGGAAATTTGTTGGAAGGATACCAAAACCCTCCTTAGAATTCGAGAAGTGGAAAATCCAGCTTCTTAAAATATATGGCTAAAGGGACAGCCTTAAGGAGGCTGCTGGGAGCCAGGGCTGCTGGTGAATTGGACAAGTCAGTCCAACAAGAGACAGACTGACAGACTGACAGACACCCAGCTGGCATCTCACAGCAGGAACCCTTCCAAATGGTAACTCCGACTTCCGAGCCTCTGATTTTCTGTCTTCTCTAGCTAGGCCTCCTTATTTTTGTTTGATAAACTTCCCTTATTCTGTGACCATTACTCAAAATTTCACATTTAAAACTCAGCACTGCATTCTACACTCAGTCTGTTTATGGTATCTTCTGGGACTACGGTTCTCTAAAATGACTGTAAAATTTTTGCAACCTCTCCTGAGAGGGAGTCTGGTCAGTGTATAAGAAAATGAGTGAATTTTTTTTCTTCTAACATGAAAGCTTACAAATTGTTGGATTATGTTTCTTTGTGACAAGCACACCCTAATTTTGGAGAAACCTAGCTCCAAATAAATTAGTTACTTTAAGATACTTCATTTCTAAATGAAAATTAATGAATTAATATTGTACACTATAATTTGGTGATATTTTGATCCCCTCCACTATCCGTACCTCTCCTATTGCTGCCCATTATATAGATGGAGTCTTCTGTGTTCCCAAATCTCCTGCAGTGTGGGTCTATCAACTGGAGCCTGGTTACCCTACCAAGAGTCCCATCCTTGAAAGAGACTGTCTCTCCCCTCCTGGCCATTAGTTGCCCAACTTTCCTTAGGCTGAGGTATTCCCTCCACTTTTCTATGTCTAGACTGGGATTTTGTCTGGTTTGAGCATGAGACTTGCGCATGCTATAACCATTGCTGTGAGTTTATATGAGGAACTGTCTAGCTGTCTGGAAAACTGTTTCCTTGTGTCATCTACGACCCCTGGCTCTTAAAATCTTTCCACTGCATCTTCTGCTATTATCCCTAAGCCTTGGGAGCAGAAGTGTGATACAGGTTTCCATTTCAGGTATAAACACACTGTGGTCCCTTGTTCTCTATACATTGGCCAGTTGTGGGTTTCTGTGTTAGTCACCATCTGCTGCATAAGGAGACTTCTCTGGTAAGGGTTGAGAGATGCATTAATGTTACATAAATGTCATAAGGGATCAGTTTTTTTTTTTAAATTTATTTATTATTTTATTTTATTATTTATTTTTTATGTGTATGAGTGTACTGTCTGCATGTAGGTTTGTGCACCCATGTCGTGCAATGCCGAGGAGGTCAGAAGAGGGTCTTGGATTCCCCTGTAACTGGAGTTCTCCAGGAATTGGAGTTACAGATGGTTCTCAGCCACCATGTGGGTGCTGGGGATCGAACCCGGGTCCTCTGCAAGAGCGGTTGGCGCTCTTAACTGCTAGGCCATCCCTCCAGCCCCAGGGATCAGTTTAATATGATAACTATTTAGTAGAAAACAAGTATTGGGTTTTTCCCTGTATCCTGTGACCAGTCTAGCCTCAAGTCCCTAAGCCTGATGCCAGTGTCTGGTAAGGGCCGAATCCTAGGAAGCTAAAGATGAATCCAATTCGAGAGTGGTTGGTTACTCCCATAACATTTGTCCCCCTATTGCACCAGTGGCCATATCTTGCCAAGCCAGTTGCTATTAAAATTCACAGGATTTATAACTGGGTAAGGTTGATGATTGTTTTTTTGTTTTTTTGTTTGTTTGTTTTTCTTCAGTTGCATGCATATGACCTTCCAGCACTTGAATGCTAGCCAGTATTGATGAGACTCTGAAGTCAGTACCAGCTTGATTTCTCCTTGTTTGTTCTGCTGCTTATGTGTGTAGTGACTTCAGCCACAGCTCTTATCCAGTTCTAGTGGGTGACCAAGAGCAGGGCAATGGCATGTATGGGCCCTGAGCAGTAGCTTCTGTGGTGGGACTCCATCCCTGACCAGCAACTTCTGTGGTGGGGCTCCCTCCCTGATCAGCAGCTTCTGGAGAGGACTCCATCCCTGATCAGCAGCTTCTGTGGTGGGGCTCCCTCCCTGATCAGCAGCTTCTGGAGAGGACTCCATGCCTGATCAGCAGCTTCTGTGGTGGGGCTCCATCCCTGATCAGCAGCTTCTGGAGAGGACTCCATCCCTGATCAGCAGCTTCTGTGGTGGGGCTCCATCCCTGATCAGCAGCTTCTGGAGAGGACTCCATTTCTGGCATTGAGATTTTAATTTTTAACCTTTGATGTCTAGAAGGGACAATATCTCCTTGTTATGAAGCAGCTCTTTTTTTATCCCTTTCCAGATAAAAATTATTTTAAAAATAGGTATTTGGTTACTATATCTCTTCAAATGTTTGTGAGTGAATGTATAAAGTCTTACATTTTTTCTTTAAACTTTAATATAATTTATATATAAATTATGGTGAAAAGCCAATAGTCTATATTAAACTACTTGAACTTATGTATTTTAAGTTTCTGCTGAGATTTCCAGGTGGCCAAATGATGCAGAAGGGCAGGTAGGACTTATACTTGCAGCTCAGGACTTGCAGAAATCTTATCCTACATCTGAGAAGGAGAACAATTTTAGGACTGCAAATTAAATGCAGTTTCACTAAAGGCAGCTCTTTCAGCTGGGCTGTCTGGAATGTGCTTGCCAACATGAAGCCAAAGTGCTCATTTTGGGCCATCATCACATCCATTTATTAAGGATGGAAATCCTTGCAGAAAGGAACGTCACTAGTGTGCTTTTTTCCTCTTTTCTTTGATTTTACTGGGTAAAAGAAAAACCTGTAAACAGAGCTTGCTTTAATCATCTGCCAAACACATGGGCCCAAGGTTTTCTTTCAAGGAAGTCAGTTTCATGGGCAGTCCAAGAGTAACTTTACCTACAAGGAGCAAAAGTATACTTCAACAAGCACCTTCTTCCCAGGTGTGCACATGTTTGCTCTGTTCACTATCTTGGAAGACAATACTCAGAAGGAAATAGCTATTTGTAGAAGGTAACAAGGCAATGGAACATCTGTGCTCAGTTTGTTGCTACATATGTGCAGATCAACATGGGTTCAGATATGAACTTGAACTTACAGTTGGATGTGGTGGTGTGCGCCTTTGATTCCAGTACTTGGGAAGCAGAGGCAAGTGGAGCTCTGTGAGTTGGAGGCCAGCTTGATCTGCATAGTGAGTTCTAGGATGGCCAGGCCTATACAGTGATATCCTGTCAGAAAAGAAAAAAGGAATTTGACCTTAAGAACATAAGATGCATTAAAATGTGTTTTTTTCCAATTGCCAAATGTGACTTTTTGCATGGAAGCTTAAGAAAGATGCTATGATTTAGAGATGTTCATAACCATGAAACAGTAAAGTGAATGACCTTTAGCGATACATCACCATTGCATTCTAGTTTAATGGGGAGTCAGAACAGCAAAGGTCATGATCATCAGGTAGCAGATATTAGACCAGAATCCGCTCTCATGACTTACAATAATCTTTTCTAGTTCATTTGGGATTCTGACCTAAGGATTTATGAAAGCAATTTTCACTTTCACCACTGAAAGCTGTCTATACTCTCTGGGTATAGGGATTTTATGGAGGTCACAAAAAAGAATACGAGAATATCTGCCTTAAGTGAAGTGTGAATTCAATGACAATATGAATTCCAGTTGATTATTTATAGAAAGTGTAGCTTTAGAACATTTTGCATAAAATAGCATAAATACATTTGACTAAATGGAATTGTGCATTCACTTCCATTGCACACAAAGAGAGAAAGAAGCTATTTGGGCATAGTTCCTTCTTTGTATTATAGGAAAAATAATTACTACGCAGCATGCTTGATAGAGTGTTCAATGACATAACTCCTATTGGGCATCACCAACTGTGTAGGTACAATATCTACTTTATAATGTTTGTTTCTATAAGTAATAATGAATATTCC
The DNA here is from genome assembly GCA_009823505.1 of Rhizomys pruinosus. Taxonomy (NCBI): domain Eukaryota; kingdom Metazoa; phylum Chordata; class Mammalia; order Rodentia; family Spalacidae; genus Rhizomys; species Rhizomys pruinosus. The sequence continues at coordinate 83,193 of VZQC01002773.1, forward strand.
TTCAGGAATATGAAAGTGCTTCTAATATGTATTATTTCAGTCTTTTTGGGTAAGGTGCACAAAGATTCCAGAAGTGAGTTCAAGGAGAGTGAGCCAGAATATGCAATCAGTTTTTACTACTTTTCTTTGACCAGGTTAAATGGCAGTATGTTTCAGGTCTCGAGACCTTTTGTGCCAGACCTTTAAGAGGCTGGCTCTCAGCTTCTGCACTTGAGTTATTTCTTTCTTTTTTTTTAAAAAAAATTTTTTTATTAATTTTATTTATTTCTGTATGTGTATGAATGTACTGTCTGCATGCAAGTTTGTGCACCCATGTCATGCAATGCCGCGGAGGTCAGAAGAGGGTGTTGGATTCCCCTGGAACTGGAATTCTCCTGGAATTGGAGTTTCAGACGGCTCTCGGCCGCCATGTGGGTGCTGGGGATCGAACCGGGGTCCTCTGCAAGAGCGTCGGCGCTCCTAACTGCTAGGCCATCTCTCCAGCCCCTTGAGTTATTTCTTCGACTATCCAGTGATCCAAGGTATTCATATCTCCTCAAATTCGTGTCCCTCTGCTATTTGTGTGTGATCTTATTTAGAAGTTGGATTTTTAAAGCTATTAAGATAAGATGAGACAATATTGAATTCAGTATGACTACTGTTTTCACAGGACCAGTAAAGAGAGATGTAGAAGATGCAATGGGAAGATGTCTGGTGTGAAGACAGAGACAGAGAGAACTTATGCAGCCAAGGTATACCAAGAGTTGCTGGTGAGCACCAGAAAGGACAAAGATTCTTTCTAGAGGTTCAGAGAGAGCACGACCCTGCTGACTCCTGATGTCAGGCCTCTGGTCTCAGACCTGTGAGACAGTACATAGCTGTGGCTGAGGCCACCCAAATTCACGGTGATTTGTTAGGACAGCCTCACTAATTAGCACCCTGATCATCTGAAGCCATTACCCATGGTGCTGCAGACCAGCCTGTGCGCTGCAGCAGTTTGTCTGGAACCTGCAGGTTTGGATTTCCATAGCCTCCACCATCTCTGCTCTTTCCACCTTTTGTCTCTTTTTCTGATCTCCCTACTTGGGCCCCCCTTTGGGCTCAGACAAGCTCCCATTCCTAATGAAGCAGAGAACTGAAAATTCCAGAAAGCCTTGGAGAAATATTTGTTAGTGAGCCATTCACAGTAACTGGGGATTTTAGGCCAGAGTATTTGTAACTAATTGGCCTGGTGGATATTAGAGTGGGCTTTAGGATTTGAGACTTCCCTATGTGAACTACCCACTGGTCTCATTCTACGGTGAATGTGCATAAGACGAGAAGTGGGTTTCCGTGCACTGGAGTGAATTTTACTCCAACAGGTTTCTTGAGATAATTTCTGTCTAAGCACATATGTTCCCACTTAGGTAAGTGTGACATATTTGGCTTAATTACATGGATTTATTGGCATATAAACATGTGAATATTAATCATTATATTTCATCTGATTCTTCCATTACAATTTTCACTCTATTAATAGACTTGTGACAGTAATCCTCCAATTGGGCCTCTAAGTCTCCCATCATTCACGATGTCCTTTCAACAAATAAAGCTATATACTGCCTTCAGCTAGAATAGAGAATTTCAAAATGAAGTTAAAATTCTCTGTTCTCTATGTTTGAGGACTGGTATTTTTATAAAAGACAAACATGCCTACACATATGCCTGGAGAAATACGTATAATTTTAAGATAAAATGTAAAAGGACTGTAGATATGAAAAGGAAAATTCAAATAACCTTTCACAGAGCCATATTAATCTTCAGGGATACTGGTCCTAGGAGGTGAGCTGAGTCTCAAGCCCATGCTGTGCCCCAGCTGCACTGACCCTCATACTCTTTACTGCATCTGTCTGCCACACCCCTCTGCCTGCAGCACTCTGGATGAAGTCTTGAAACCTCAGCTGGAATTCCAAGCTTTCTATAACCCCGTCTCCATTCGATTCCTGCTCCTTCCCTCCCCATCCTCTTCCTCACTTGCATAGTATTTCCCATGTTCTGCTTCCTTCACCTGCCAGTGTTTCCCAACCCAGATTGGCATGAAGTCCTTCCAAAGGTCTCCATCTGTTTTTCCACTAGAGGGGATCTTCATGTTTCCAAATCCACAGTGCATTCCTGTCTTCTGATTCGTATTGATGGACTGACTCCATTATACTTCCCAGGTACCCACCCGTGGCCACTCTCAGGTACCCACCCACACTAGAATGGGTCAGTGGATGGCAGAAGTGATGTGCCAGTTCTGTGCAGGACCTGTTTCAAGATGTTCCACATGGCACTGTGTGAGGTTAGCTGTCCCAGCACGACTGTTTCTTTGGCCTGATTCCAGGAACGACAGTAGCATGGAGTAGAAATGCAGCTGCTTGTGAAGCACTGTCCCTGCATCTGGTTGTCAAAGCATCTGAGAACCTGCGGTTGTGTTATCAAGCACAGTCTATCATAAAGTTATTTATGTAACAATTCTTACTATCCACCATAAATCATCATCACTTTGTGTTTTTTCTTCCTCTTTAGGTTTGAATTTCCTGTAGAATCTATGTTGAATTCAGCTTTGACTTTACCATGAGACTTAGCATTCAGTATTTGCTTGCTAAATATTTTTTTTTTTTGGTCTTTTTGAAACAGGGTCTCTCTGTAGCCCCAGCTATCCTGGAACTCACTCTGTAGACCAGGCTGGCCTTTAAATCACAAAGATCCGCCTGCCTCTGCCTCCCAAGTGCTAGAATTAAAGGTGTGCGCCACCATGCCCCGCTTAAATATTCTTTATTAGTGTGATAAGTGGGTACATGATTGCAGGAAGGGTGTTGGTATGAACCAGCAGGTGAGGTCAGGCAGGCTGTGATGGAGATAGAAAAAGAAGAAATGGCTCATTTTCTGCGCTTAGTCTAGCTTAAATTTTTTTCTCCTTAATACCTCCTGGGGATTCTGCTGGATTATATTATGTGGTAGCCAGTGGGAGATTTTTAATCTAGAAATTTGGTTTATAGTCTCCAAGATAAAATATTTTAAGTTATTTTAAAAGGATAGACTTTAAAAGGGTTGATGGTTCATCTTGGTTATCAAGCTACTTGTCTCTAGAATCGACTTGGAGACACACCTCTGGGTGGGCCTTAGAGGTTATGTCCAGGAAGGATTAACTGACTGCCGAAGACTCTCTCCCAAAACAGGCAGGAACTTCCAGTGGTGCTCAGATATAAAGAGGTCTAGGGGAAGAACAGTGCTTTTGCCTCATCTTCACTCCTCCCTGGTGAGGTCATCTAGGACATTCCTAACAAGTTCACAGATGCTGTTGGTGGCTGGTGGACCACCTTTTAGCAAGTGTTGAAGACTGAGATTTAATCCTGGGATATAATTTGTTACTTCTTAGCAAAGAGATGAATCAACAAAGTCAACCTTAATACCTGATGGGCAAGAAGGGACATAATTACCTTGATGTTATTGAAGAAGTCAGAGAGGAAGCATTTTAGTTGTCATATTTAGTGACCACCACAGGTGAGAGATTAAAAGCACAGGATTAGAACCAGAAAGACCTAAAGATCAGATTGCTGCTCCTCAATTTAGTGCTGAGTGACCTTGATCCAGTTCTTGGTTTCTCTGGGCCTGTTTTCTGGTTTGTAAAACCAGTGCCAGAAAGGAACTCAGACACTGGAGAGGTTGTAAGTCCTAAATGTCAGTAGACTGGCAGAGGTGCTTAAAGAGGTCCCTTCTTCCCCTCAGCTTTTACCTGGGTACAAATACAAGATATACCAGACATCATGTGAACACTAGGCAGATCGCCTTGGTTGATAAGCCTAGTAGAGTTCATGGGTAGCTGGGTAGCTCCAATCTGCCCTCTGTGTTTGGGAGACTTGTGGGTTTGTGTCTGATGATGGGAACGCCTATATGGTGGCGAGATGGGAATTCTGTGGTGGAATTCGCCTGTGTTCCCGGCACTTGCTGAGGCAAGGGATGCTTTCTGTTTTCCTATAGAACATGGTTTTTTTCTAATAGGGAAAGACAGAAAGACATGCAGAAACACACACACACAGAGAGAGAGAGAGAGAGAGAGAGAGAGAGAGAGAGAGAGAGAGAAGTCACCTTGGGTACTGACCATAAGAGCATGAAGGAACCAAGAGCAAGAGGTTGACAAGATCCCTAAGGATTCTCACTTGGAATATATAACTTTCAGAATCAATATCACTGTACCCCTGAAGTCCTTGGTGATGGAAACTCTGTAGAACAAAGGAAGTCCGCTCAGGGAAAGGAGTAAGCCTCACTCACCTCCCAGGCCCAACTGCAATGTCTCCCCTCATCAGGACCCATAAGCAAAGCCTTTCATTTTCTCTTTCAACTGCAACTTGGGGCACTCCTGCACGTGTTGACCCGATAAGGAAACAGTTGGCAAGCACAAAGACACTGGGGTGGTGTGTCAGTAGGAGAAAAAAAGTCCACAGGTTCCCCAAGGTGGGGAGCTCCAGAAAGGGAGCGAAGACCTGACCTGGAATGAAGTTCAGTGCTTTGATTAAATCTTTGAACATTTTGAGTTTAGAGTGAAGACTTTTTTTTTCATTAAGAAAATTTTTTTTTGTATGTGTATGAATGTACTGTCTGCATGTAGGTCTGTGCACACATGTCATGCAATGCCATAGAGGTCAGAAGAGGGCATCAGATTCCCCTAGAACTGGAGTCAAAGACAGATTTCAGCCGCCATGTGGGTGCTGGGGATCGAACCTGAGTCTTCTGCAAGAGCGGTCGGCACTCTTAACCGCTAGGCCATCTCTCCAGCCCCGAGTGAAGACTTTTTAAAGTTCTGGCAGCTGGGGGTGTAGTGACACCCTGGTTTTAACCCGTAGCTATAAATAAATAAATAAATAAATAAATAAATAAATAAATAAATTTCTTAAAATCTACTATCTATCTACTACCTAGGTTGAGCAGAAAATTCAACTGAAGTTTTCATGTAGGAGTCACACTGATGATGCTTCTGAATCATCATGAGATAGGAGAGAGGAACAATAATAAGCTTAAGTTCAGTTACAGAACATTTGTCTTTATTGAAATAGCAGAAATAGAGCCAAATGTATGACAGCAATAGGGCTTGGCCCATGGAGAAAGTACTCACAGGAGACAGTAGGAAGGGATGAAGCCTAGAAAGGGGTGCTTGAACCACTTCAGGTACCCCACACCATAGGCATCTTGAGAGACTGAAGAGTTTAGGGGTTTATGGAGAATTAGCCCTGTAATCAAACCAGATTATTTTCATCCAAGGAAGGAAGCTGAGGCAACAAAGTGGTATTCTGACCACCACCGGGAGCGCTGGCTGACCTTGGCTGTCTGCTTTTCTGAACTTCTCTAACTCCAGGATGGACTCAGCATTGTGAAGGAGATGGAAATTGTGACAAATAAATAGCAGGGTGAGTAGCACAAGTGTAGAGATACATAGTCTTCCTGTTAGTTGTGTGGGGAAGCATGCCCTCCATGGAAATGGAGGTGGAGGATATATGCAGCTTGCTGGGTGGACACTGCACTGCATGGGGGACATTCTGCATGATGGAATGGCATGGTGCATCTGAAGAGTATGCAGTCTTCCATATGAGCTTAGCACAGGGTGGTATCAAGGACATGTGGGAGGTAAAGATGGAAAGACAGACATGCAGGATCACAGGAGCAGGGAAGGCCTTGTAACCTTGTAACCTTGCCAAGGAGTTTATATTTTGTCCGACATATGGTGAAAACCCATAACAATTTTCATGCCAGGGAAAGCAGGGATCATATTCATGTTTCAGAAATCTTTCTTTGAAGGAAGTACTTAAAAGGACAGATTGAAGCTGAAAGAGGAAAATTAGAATATTGTCTTAATTGCTCAACTGAATGAAAATAAATTTCAGAACTTGGGTGGGAATGGAGAGATGTCTTCAGTTGGGTTCACTGAGAACAGAATCAGAGACTGGGATCTGAGTGGTTTGTTAGGAGGATTGCAGAAATGGGCTGGTAAGTCATGCAAGTCGTGGAAGCAAGAAACCAGAAGTGCATGCTAGAACGATCTGGCCATGACAGAACGGAGGCTGCATCCTGGATGCAGCGGGGTAAGTTGATGTTCCACTGAATCATGGAATACGAGGGCTATCTGCAACTCTCGTCTGTCGTTGATTGGAAAACTCCAGGAATTAGTTCTCCAACAATTTAGGGTGGCCGGAAAGAAACTGAAGTCCTGAGACAGGGAACTGGGAGTGCAGAAAGTCAGACCCCTTGACCCACCCAAGAATGATGAGTGTCCAGTGTGTACAGGAGGGCAGCAACAGTGTCCACTGTGGGACGCAGCAAGTTAGTAGGTGGAGTGAATAAGGGGACACAGTGGGGAGAAGGACTATCCTCTGGAAACACTTCCAACTTTCTGAGAGGAGTGACCAGAGATGACACTAAGTCGTGTCTGCAAGCTAGGAGGAGCCGAGAACTGAGGATTGAGAAGAAAAATGAATTTGGAAAGTTTCTTAACAGCTCTGAATTTTAAGCTTGCCTTTTAAATTATATCTATGGTATATGGTGTAAGATCAACATTTCTAGAGTCGAATAAACAAGTCCCTAGCATTAAATTAATGATCAGTTGGGTACTTGTTATATGAAAAGAAGCAACTTTATGTGGTTTTTAAAAATTTAATACACAGAACTCTACAAGAACAGGTATCATGATCACTTTCATTTAACAGATAAGGGACCCAAAACACAGCAATAAAGTAGTTCAATATTTAAGTCATTATTTTGGCAACCTGCTGCATTTTGCATGAACAAAATATATGGAAATTTCTAAAATGATGTTGATTTTTCTCACCCACTGTGTAATTCTCATTTACGGAGTATGTTCTATGAGCAGGATTTTCTCATTTTCTGAAATTTGCTTACTGTTGACATTTCTCCTACAGAACAAAGTACCACAAATTCTCCTTCTTCAATATAAAATCTTTTCAAAATTCTTAAATAACTATCAAGCATATGGGAGGAAAGTATAGGTTAAAGAAAACAGAAGAATGGATCTTTCTCAGCCTTCTCAATAATAGGAAAGGTTGGTGTGAGGCTAGCAAATAAAAGTCCAATGCTAGAAATGGACATCTTCTTTGAGAGTTGTTGACCAGGGAGGGGTGTTGGCTTCCTCTGTGTCATGAGGTTCCAGCCTCCCAGGTTACCAGCCTCGAAGCCTTAGGTATGACAGTCATGCCTGGCCATGGCTCAACTCTGCCCGGGGCACAAGAGGGAAGTAGGAGGGAGTAGAGGATCCCAGAGATGATAAACTTGAGCAGGTATGAAGAAAGACACCTGGGAGTTACATCAGCGAGGAAAACTCATTTACTGCAGGGGGTTTAAGCACTTACATACTTTTTGTTGGGCTCTTTGACCAGGAGGTGGGCAGGACAGAGGAGAAGTGTTATGTGTGCAATGGCTAAATTTTATGGCAGGAAAACCACCGTAGCTTATGACTTGCGCCACTTGCCTCCAGAGGAGAGGGCAGACATGCCTCAGGAGGGATGAGACTTGGGAATGCTACTCTTTGAGCTACATTCCCCTGGGGATTGGGCTGCAGATGCCTGATGTCCATTATGACAAGTGGGAGCGGCTCCCATCTCCTGCTAGCCTTCTAGGTTTTCAGGGTGCAATATACTAGAAGGTTATGTGGGGTGGGGGAAGAAACCAGCTCTCTTATACTCAGTCATAATGGACTCATCCAGCCCCACAGAGGGGCAGGGTCTACTCAGTCATAATGGACTCATCCAGCCCCACAGAGGGGCAGGGTGTCTCATAGACCCTCAAACAATATAGGTGTCAGGTGTGGTGGTACACATCTTTAATCCCAGCATTTGGGATGCCAAAGCAGGTGAAGCTCTGTAGTATGAGTGAGGGCAGCCTGGTTTACATAACAAGTTCCAGGCCAGCTGAGGCTACAAGGAGACCCTGTCTCAAAAAAACAAAACAAAACAAAACAAAACAAAACACCAAAAACCAAAAACCAAAACCAACAACAAGCCCTCCTAACAACAAGAAAATAAAAGCAATATAGGTTATTGTCAATGCTTTCTTGGTTATCTGCCAGAACCTGACAGTTAGACCCTATTTCTGAAGACACTACATAAATGAGTTACAGAAGAAAAAAGGAGAAGTCAAGCTAGTACTGACTTCAAAGCTTCATTTCCACTGTCTATCTTTCATAGTGCTGGAAGGTGCTGCACCTGCTACTGGAAGAAGAAAGTAATCATGAACCCCATCCAGCTGTGAGCTTGCGAGCTACAATTAGGACTGGCCTGGAAAGATATGCCTGCATTTGCAATAGCAACACAAATGATATGGTAGTAGCCCATGCCTTTTGATTGGATTTAAGATCCACTTCACAAGATGGAGCCCATACATGGCACTGTTATCAAGACCAAGGACTTGTGGCTAGAGAGGCCATAGGATCTAAGGTAGAACCTCCTACGATTATTCCGTTAAATAGACACAGTGTTTAACTAACTTAAAGACTTATCTGTACACACCCATAGATTAGCGCATCTCTCAACACTTAACAGTGAAGCTTCTTCTTACAGTAGATAGTGATTTACACAGAGACTACTGGTCAATATGCAGGGAATAAGAGACTATAGAGCGACTGTAGAGTGTTCATCCTAAATGGATCACCTATATCAAACCCCCTCCTCCCAAGGCTCAGAGATTATTGTGGAAAAGGGGGCAGAAAGATTGTAACAGCCAGAGGCAGTAGATGAATACAAAGGAACCATGTTATCTCGACACAATAGGGAAGTTGCACATATGAACCCACAACATTTGTCACAACATGCACAAGATCTGTGCAAGCCCATGCCAAATAAAAACCCAGCATGGAAGGGAGGAGGTAAGAGGGACGGCCTTAGCTGAAGATCTATTGGGAGAGGAGGGAGAGTTAGTTTTCTTTAAAGGTGCAATCCCTGGTAGGTTGACTAGATTTCAAGGAACAGGTCCACACCCAAGAGCACTTGGGGAACACAATTAGTCTCAACTGACATTTTTTTTATGTTTTTTGAGACAGGATCTTTTTGTAGCCCCAGCTAGCCTGGAACTTCTTATGTAGACCAGGCTAGCCTTGAACTCACAGAGATCTGCCTGCCTCTCTCTGCCTCCCAAATGCTGGGATTAAAGGCCTGTGTCACCACACCTGGCTCAACAGGCTTTTTTTTTTCCAAGACAGGGTCTCCCTTTAGTCCCAGGTGGCCTGGAGCTTGCTATATAGACTAAGCTAGACTTGATCAACAGGATTTTTTAAAAAAGAAAAAAATAGAGGACATAAAGTCAGGGTTGGGGTAGTAGAGTGTGGGAAGAGATGTGGAGAGGGTCTCAATATGATCAAAATAGGCTGTATTAAATTCTCAAAGAATCACATGAAATTATGTTAAAAAAAGAGCCTGATGTGGGGATCGGGCTGTGGCCTGCTCTTAACTCATGTAAGACAGTAGTTTTCAGGCTATGACTTGCACTGGGAGACTCAGTTATATAAAACGGCAGGTGGAGGTATATTCTACTTTGAGTGCAAACTCACAGGCACATAGAACAGCATGTTTTGGGCCCAAACTCTGGGGCGTTACATCACACTGATGTAACTTATTCATGCAAATAAAAATATCCCACCTATGAACTTATCAAAGTAGATTGGGAACATGTGGGCCCATGGGCATATCAAAACTACGTTAGAAAAACAGGCCTGCAAACTCAATTAACAGTCCAGACCAACAGATTCAATAGCCTCACCTGGACCCCATAAAGAGGAAAACATATAACATGGATGGCAATGGCTCACCAACCTAAGATGTAGCAATCTGGCATCAGTGTCAAGGGACTGAAAACAGAGAACTCTGGACTGTCCTCTGGGCTCCAGCTCCACACGGTACCCACTGTTTAATGTGTGTTATTCAGATTGCTGTCTGGTAATCACCTCTCTGTACCATGCCTTGCCTGGAAAGTATTTCATCTCTGTTGCTCTCTTCTGCCTGCTCTGGCAGCTCTCCAAATGAGTTCCTTAATCACACCTTGTCTAACCACTTATAGTTTAACTAACCTTCTTCAGTGACTCCCCACATGTGTCTCAGTTCCCTGCAACTGCCTCTAGTAAGACCTGTTTGGATTTTGTGGCCTATTTAACTGTTTTGCAGCCATCTGAAATATACCTACCTCCCTACCAATACATATGTACATATTATGTAAACTGTAATGCATGATGCAAGCATTTATATTAGAAGTTAAGAGTGGAATAAAAGAATCTGTGATTGGCAATGATTAGCTGTCAAAGATGTTGTATTAGTCACTTTTCTGTTGCTGTGATAAAACACCATGACCAAGGAACTTATAAAAGGAAGAGTTTATTTGAGCTTATAATTGACAGTTCCAGGGAATTAGAGTCCATTGTGGTGGGAGGCATGGCAGCTGGAGACTGGAGCAGCAAACCGAGGGTCACATCTCACAATGAGCACAGGAAACAAAGAGCAACTGTAGACCACGAGGCTTGTTAAACTCACTAAGCCTGCCCCCAAAAACGTACTTCCTCTAGCACGGCCACGCCTTCTAAGACCTCCAAAAACAGTGCCACCAACTGGAGACAAATGTCTGATGGGGGACTATGGGGGACACTCATTCAAACCACCACATTCCACTCCCTGGCCCCCATAGGCTCCTGAACATATAAAATGCAAAATGCATTTAGTCCAACCTTAAAAGTCCTCATAGTCTTTACCAGTTTCAATGCCATTCAAAAGTCTACAGTCCAAAGTCTCTTCTGAGACTCAGGCCAATCTCTTAACTGTAAGCTCCTGTAAAATCAAAAGACAAATTACACACTCCCAACGTACAGTGGAACTGAATACACATTCCCATTCCAAAAGGGAGGAATAGAGGCATAGTGAGGAAATACCGGACCAAAACAAGACCGAAAACCAGCAGGGCAAAAACCAAGTCCAGTAGCTCCATGTGCGACTTCTGGGACTTGACTTCCAAAGGGCTTAGATGGCTCAGCTCTTCCAGCTTTGCTTGCAACATACATCTCTTTCTTAGGCCGGTACCACTCCCTGTATGCAGCTCTCCTTGGCAAATATCTCACAGCTCTGGCATCTCGAATGTCTTCTTGGGGTCTCTGCTGCCAACTAGGCTTCACATTTACAGCTTCACACAATGGCCTATCAGGGTCTTCTTTATGCAGGGACACCCCTGCTCCACTCTGCCTGACCTTGGCAGCTCTCTGAAACCGTGGAGGAAGAACTAAATACCCCTTCACTCTTGCAAACTTCATGCCTCTTAAGCCAGTACCACGTTGAATGAAACTGCCGAGTTTGGCTGCAAGTTTGGAATGGACCGTGGCCTATTTCAACCACATTTGCAACTTTTCTCTGCCCTGAACTTGGACCAGAAAACGCTTTCAGTATTTTCCTTTCAAAAGTTGGAGGATTAGCTGGGTGTGGTCTTGCCCTGAAGGTACTGATTCTTTTGTTTACTTGTAAATCTCCAGGCCTCTCCTTAATCACTTTAGTCTCCTTATTAAAGGGAGCCTTTCCTTCACATGCCTTGGCCACACCTTTAATCTTCCTAGTGTACTTTTCAGATCCAAACTGTACATTTTGTATTTTCTTCTGCCCCATTTGCTCTTTTTCACTGTAGATCTGTATAATATTCACCATTAAAAGCCACGCAACCATTTTTACATTAGGCTGTCTTGAAATATCCTCTGCCAAAGACATGAGTCCATTGCTTTTCAACTTAGCATCAGGCAAGCATTTGGGCTGTGGACAAACTGCTGCCAGACTCTTATCAAAATATCCTGGTTGCAGCCTAAGTCTTTATTTTCCTCTGGAACTACATTTTTTTGCAGCCATGCTTTCTTCCAGGCTTCTACTAAAATGGCCCTTAAGCTTTGCTTACAGTAGTCAACAGCTTTTCTAGCCCAAAGTTCCAAAGTCTTCCACACTTCTCCAAACATCCACATGGTCAGGTTCTTCACAGCCAACACCCCACTCTCAGTACCAAATTACTGTGTTAGTCACTTTTCTGTTGCTGTGATAAAACTCCATGACCAAGGAACTTATAAAAGGAAGAGTTTATTTGAGCTTACAATTGACGGTTCCAGGGAATTAGAGTCCATTGTGGCGGGAGGCATGGTGGCTGGAGACTGGAGCAGCCAACCGAGGGTCACATCTCGCAATGAGCACAGGAAGCAAAACTTGTTAAACTCACTAAGCCTGCCCCCAATAACGTACTTCCTCTAGCACTACCACACCTTCTAAGACCTCCAAAAACAGTGCCACCAACTGGAGACAAATGTCTGAATACTTTACAGCCTATGGGGGACACTCATTCAAACCACCACAGATGTGAACTAAAGTTCCCAGAAAAAAATTACACCTATATTAAAATATCGTTTAAGGCTGATTGAGTGATTAGAAATTGTTGGCTGTAGAAGGTCAAATGTTGGGGATCCAGATCCCAAATTATCTTGGGGTATCTTTAGCCCCTCCCCCACCCCAGCCATTCCTTTTCTGTCTCTGTGGCAATAATGTGGCATACTTTGAACTACAGGTAAAACCTTCGTAATGTGGAAAAGTTAGACGACTAGCTTCCACCAAAGCAAATCTGAGATCGTCATCAGATAGCATTTGAAGCAGCATTGTCTAGCCCCCTTCCTTGCCTGTAACCTCTGCTTTGATCTTCCCTCTTCCTCATTTTTATCAACCTGCTCTTCCGCTCTCTTCTCTAGAACACCTAAACAGAAAAAGGTTGGTATCAAAAGGAAAGATTGTTATGACATCTTTCAAGACAGAGTATAAAGGGAGAAGAAATCCTGATACTGCATTCCTCCCAATATATATGAAACACCCAAGATTTATGTGTTTCTTTTGATGTGTGGCTATAGAAGTCTGTGTAGTCACATCCTGTTGGGACATGTTCTTTGGGACACCTGAGCCTCTGCCACCCAGGCCATCATCATTGATACTTGGCTCAGAATGAATTATCTCTTACTCCCTTTGAGGTGAGAACTCCATCTTGCATCCCAAGGGCAACTGGAACTCTTGGTAAATTGCTGTAAACAAAAGCCTGTGTCACCCAGTACTTTTTTTTTTTTGTTTTTGTTTTTTTTTGATAAATTCTGACATTGTGGAACACCACAAATGGTTCTGTCTGTCTTCTGTGTCTGTCTATGGCTTTGTATGTTCATGACACTTAACCTGCCTGTGCTCTCCAAATTAGCTGGTGTTGTATAAACAGTGTCCCTTTCTAGTGAGAATAGTCTGAACGCCCCCCCCCCCCTTGCTTCAGAGCAACTTCAGAGGGTAAACACAGCACACACTGCTGCTGACCACCACCAGGGCCTTGATCTTGAATATGGGGTCCTGGATCTTGATGGTACATCAGTGTCCGTGAACTTCATTTTCTGAAACTAAAAAGTTTGTCTAAGTTCATCAGTAAACGTTTCCCCTTCTTTCAGACTCCAAGATCTCTGTTTTGTCCTTTAACATGTGTGAATAAAACTGGACTTAAAATTGTTACATTTTATCTATCATCTCTATATCTATCTATGATCTATCATCATCAGTCTATCATTTATCATCTCTATATATCATCTATCTATCTATCTATCTATCATCTATCTATCATCTATCTAGTTATCTATCATCATCTATCTATCTATCATCACCAACTATTATTTATCATCTCTATATATTATCTATCTAATCTATCATCTATCATCATGTATCATTTATCATATCTATATATCATCTATCTATCTATCTATCTATCTATCTATCTATCTATCTATCTATCTATCTATCTAGGTATCTATCTCTATCATCTATCATCATCTATCATCTATCATTTATCATCTCTATATATTATCTATCTATCCATCTATCTATAATCTATCTATTGTGTATGTGCATACATGCCATGTGGCAGTTAGAGGACAACTTGCAGGAGTTGGTTCTTTTCACGTGGATTTCAGGGAGGAAGATCAGATCTTAGTCTGTGGTGGCCACCTTTACTCTCACTACAAATTCCATTAATTGGACTCAACATCCTCTGTAAATGTAATAGTCCACATTTCTATGCTAACTGGTAGTCCTTAAAATATTTGAAAACAGTTATCCTATGATGTTTAATGACTTTCTTCAGCTTAACCCCCAATCTCTCCAATACTTGTATTACCAGTACAAGATTCTGAGGGGATAGTAGGGAATAAGTGATAAATTAAGCCTTTAACAAAACTCCATCTTTTTATTTTCTTTTATTTTTTAATTAGCACATAAACTATTAGGCTTCATTATGCATTTTCAAACAAAAAAATGGGTTTTGTTGATTTTCTGACTCCTGCCTCGCCTTTGTCCCCATCCATTCCCATGGCCTCCTTCCCACTTTCAGGTCACACATGTGACGCTCCATTCTTTTTTCTTTTTCCATTTTCTTTTTTTTTTGTTCCTTATTTTATTAGTTTTTTGAGAATTTTTACGTAATTTATTTTAATCTTATTTACCCCTCTCCCAACTCTGTTTGGATCCACCCCCCTTCCCTACTCACTCAACACAGTGTTCTTTTCTTTTAAATTTAAATTCATCAGGTCCAGTTTGTGTTGCTCATAACTCTTGGGTGTGTGGCTGTGTCCCCTGAAGGATGGTTGACCTATCAGGAACATATCCTTAAAGAAAACTAACTCTCCCTCTTCCAGCAGCCATCAGCTGCCGGTATCTTCTCAGTAGGGGTGGGGTGTCATGCTCACCCCTCCTCTTCATGGTGGGTATCTGGCTCAAGCTTGCTTAGGTCTTATGTATGCTGTCACCATCACTGTGAGTTCCCAGGCAACTGCCCTGGGATATTATGAAAATCCTGTTTTGTTGTAGTCACCCACATTGTCTAGCTATGACAATCTTCTGCTCCTCTTCTGCAGTGATTTCTGAGCCTTGGGAGGTGGTAATGTGACATAGGCATCTCAACTAGGGCTGAGTGTTGCACAGTCTCTTGATCTCTACACCTTGACCAGTTCAGTTACTCTGTATTAATTGCTATCCACTGCAAATATAAGTGTCTCTAATGAGGCTTGAGAGATGTGCTTCTCTGTGGGTATGAAGATCAATCAGGCCTGGTGTGGTGGTTTGAATGAGAGTGTCCCCCATAGGATTTAAGTATTCAGACATTTTGTCCCCAGTTGGTGACACTGTTCTGGGAAATCTTAGAAGGTGTGGCCATGCTGGAGGAAGTACACCATTGGGGGGCAGGGCTTAGTGAGTTTAACAAGCCTTGCAGTCTCCAGTTGCTCTCTGTTGACTTCCTGTGCTCATTTTGAGATGTGAACCTTGGCTTTCTGCTCCAGCCCCGGCCACCATGCCTCCTGCCACAATGGACTCTGATTCCCTGGAAGCATCAATTGTAAGCTCAAATAAACTCTTCCTTTTATAAGTTCCCTTGGTCATGGTGGTTTTATCACAGCAACAGAAAAGTGACTAAAACAGCTGGGGAGATGGCTCAGTAGTTAAGGGCACTGGATGCTTTTGCAGAAGACCTGACTTCAGTTCTCAGCACTCACATGGTGGTTAACAATTGTCTGTAAATACAGTTCTAGGTGATTTGATGGCCTCTTCCAGCCTCTGCAGACATTGCACTTATGAATGCACTTGCATAATACAGGCAAAACACTCATACACACAAAATTAAAGCAAAATGTATTTTTAAAAAGATAAATCATTAGGAATCAGTTTAATACTATTTCTATTTAGCAGAATAATACTAGTAGGTTCTACCTTAGGACCTATGGACCTGTCTGTCCTGCAGTTTCTTAATTAACATGCCAGGTATGAATTCCATCTTGTGAAGTCGACCTTAAATCCAATCAGGAAATGTTTGATTATTCACATTACATTAGTGCCACTATTACACTAGTCAGCACACTTCCCAGACTGGCTGCTATTGTAGCTTGTAGGGTTCACTGCTGATTACTTTTTACTTTCAGTGTATGCATAGCACATACCAGCACTATGAAAACTAGCCAGTAGGAATGAAGCTTCCAGGTCAGTACCAGCTTGATTATTTTTCATGTTTGTTCTACAACTCATGTGTGTAGTGTATTCAGCAATGGGATCTTAATGTCAAGTTCTGGAGGGTAACTTCAGAACATTGGAAATAGCCTGTAATGTTTGGGAATCTAGGGGACCTCACTGATCAACTACTCCCTAAGCTTTTTATTTGTTAGTTCTTGGTCTCTGTTGGGGTATTGTTGAGCCATTATATAGAGTAACTCAGTTTAGAGTTTTTAAACATGTTTTAGGAAGTGTACTAGTTACTTTTCTGTTGCTATGATAAAGTACCATGACCATGGCATCTTATGGAAGGAAGACTTTATTTTGGCTTACGGGTCCAAGCAGATGAGTCCATCATGGCAGAGAGCAACAGGCATGGTGTCAGAAGACAAAAGCTGAGTGCTCACATCTCCAATGGCAAACAGGAAACAGAAAGAGCAACTAGAGTATGATGAAACTATGATTCTCAAGGCCCTCCCTGAGTGACACATTTCCTCCAGTGAGGCATAAGTCCTAAACCTCCACAGACAGTGCCACCAACTGGGGACCAGCTGTCCAACTATAGTGCCCATGGGTGATAGTTCTCTTTCAGATCACCACAGGAAGTTCTAAAGTAGATTTCCAAACAACTTTTTCAAGGTCAGTTACCCCTCCCTGTAGTCACTCCTCTAGTCTGCCCTCCCATCCCCTACATCATTTAACCCTTCTTATTCCGTTACTTCCCTACTAACCTCCTGACCTCTGTAGGTATTCTAAATCAAATGCACATGCCTAAAGATTCAAAGCTAACATACACAAATGAGAGAAAAACCTCTGATATTTGTCTTTCTGGCTTTTGATTATTTCATGCAGAATGATTGCTTCTAGTTCTTTCTATTAACCTGCGAACTTAATAATTTAGCTTTTCTAAATAGCTGAATGATTATTGTGTACATTACCACATTTCATTGTCCATTCACTAGATGATGAATAACTAGGCTGTTTTTATATCCTGACTATTGTGAATAAAGAAGCAATAAACATGGATGATCAGGTATCTGTAGTTGGATATAGAGTCCTTTAATCTATTCCCAACAATGGTATAGCTGGATCTGTGGTAGATCTAGTTGTAGGTTTGTGAGGAATCTCCACATGGACTTCCATAGTGGCTGCACCAGTTTGTCCTCCCACCATGGGTGAGTGTTTCCTTTTCGTCACACTAATTCCAGCATTTGTTATTTGGGGTTTTTTTATGTTAGCTATTCTGACTAGAGTAAGATGAAATCTCAAAGTAGTTTTAATTATCATTTTTCCTGAAGGATGTTGAGCATTTAAAAAATATTTCTCTTCCATTTGCATTTAATATTTTGATAATGCTGTTTAGCTCTATGCCCTATTTTAAAACTGGGTTGTTTGTTTTCTTGATGTTAGTAGCTGTAGTTATTTGTATATTCTGGATACTAACTCTCTGTCAGATGGATAGCTGATGAAGACTTTTCCCCTTCTGTAGGCTGCCTCTTCACTTGAATGCTGGTGTCCATTGCTGCACAGAAGCTTTTCAATTTCATGAATTCCTGTTTATTAATTCTTTTTTGGGGGGCTCGGGGGATAACATTTTTTTGATACCTGTGCTACTGGGGTCCTGTTCAGAAAGTTTTCCTATGCCAATAACATCAAGTCTAACCCCTACTTTCTCCTTCCTTGATGCAATTTCCTTCAATAGTATGTTGTTTAGTTGCTGTTTCTGTAATTTCTGTAGTTTCTGTGGCTGTTGATATTCATCTTTACTCCTTTGTAGTCTGATAGAATGCAGGATGTTATTTCAATTTTCCTATATTAGTTAAGATTTGCCTTGTGTCCTAATATGTGGTTAATTTTGGAGAAAGTTGCAAGGACTATTGAGAAGACTGTATTTTTTAGTGTTTGAGTAGAATGTTCTGAAGCTATCAATTAGGTCTCTTTGATTTATGATGTCATTTAATCCAGAGTTTTTCTGTTTAGTTTTTTCTGGATGACCTGTCTGTTGGTGAATGGGATATTGAAGTCACCCACTTTCACTATGTTGTGGTTAATCTGTGGTTTTAGACCTAATAAAATTTATGAAATTGGGTGCCCCTGGAGCTAGTTTCTTGGTTGAGATTTTCTTTGTTCAAGTCACCTCTTCTTTCAGAAGAGATGTTTACAGTGTTAAGGTATTCACAGTTCACAGTGTTTGGTGTATAAATATTTAGGATTGTAATATCCTGTTGTTGGATTTTTTCCTTTTAATAGTATAAACTGTCCCTTATCATTTCTAATTCTGGTTTGCAGTCTATTTTGTAAAATATTAGAGTAAGTATGTCTGTTTGTTTCTTAGTTATATTTGCTTAGAACTTCCCTTTTAATCTTTTTACTCTAAAATGTTATCTATCATTGATGGTTAGGTGTGTTTCTTAGAGGTATCAAAAATGCATCTTGTTTTCTAATTCAATCTGTGGTCTTTTTTTTTTTTTTAATTGGGGAATTGAGACAATAGTCAGAATTTTTTATTGAAAGCTGTGTATTAGTTTCTGTCATTTTGCTGAGTTTCTGGTGTTTTCCCAGATCTCTATGGTTGCCTTTTCTAGCATTGTGTATTTGTTTCCTGTGACTCTTGTGTATGTTTATCCTTCTGTTTAGATTAAATAATTCCTTGTAGTGTCCTCTGTGGAACCAGCTTAGTTTCATAATTTTCTTTAATCTATTTTTATCATGAAATTTTTTTTAAATTTATCCTTCAATTTTAACAGATAGTTTTGCTGGGTATAATAATCTAGATTGACGGTTGTGGTCTTTTAGAACTTGGAATATATCTCTTTAGTACCTTCTGGCCTTAAAGGTTTCTAATGATCATGTGTTTTTCTAATGGACCTACCTTTATAAGTAACTTGCTCTTTCTTGCATCATTCAATTTCTTTTCTGTATCCTTTGTTTTAAATGTTTTAGCTATAATGTCATCTAGAATTTCTTTTCAGCCTTCTCTGTTTGCTGTTCTATAGTATTCTTGAACCTGAATGGTTATCTCTTTTTTTTTTTTTTTTTTTATTAATGCTTTGTGCATTTCATACATCATTTTCCAATTCACTTCAGGCATTTTTTTTTTTAGCTTTGGGAAATTTTCTTCCATCATTTTACTGAAGATCTTTTCTATGACTTCTCTATAGTATTCTCCTTCTATGTCTTTAATTTGAAGGTTAGGTTTATTTATTTATTTATTTATTTATTTATTTATTTATGGTTAGGTCTTTTCATAATGTCCAAAAACTCTCTGGTATTCCACTCATATATTAATTTTTTTCACTGTCTTTTACTGAGTGATCCAGTTCCCCTAACTCTGTCTTCCATCCCTGACCTTCTTTTTGACATGATTAATTCTGTTGGTGAGGCTTTCCATTGAGGTTTTTATTTGACTTAGCAAGTTTTTCATTTCCTATGTTATTTCAGTTTGGGTTTTGTTTCCTTCATCAATTTGAACCCTATTTTCATATCCTCGGTTGACTTCCTCATTCCATCCATCTTTGTCTTTGTCTTGAATTGTTTGACCATAGTTATAATCATTCTTTTGAAATCTTTGTCTGGAAGTTCTTCCAGGTCATTTTTATTCGGGATCATTACTATGGGATTTATGTTTTTTGGATGAGGCACGTTATTTTGGCTTTTCATGTTGTTTTCATTTCTGTGTTGGGATTTGCACAACTGGAGCTAGTTTGTTGGTTGGGATTTTCTTTGTTCAAGTCACCTTTCTTCTTTCAGAAGAGATGTTTACAGTGTTGAGGTGTTCACAGTGCTCAGGTGTTTATAGTGTTGATTTCCTCAGTTTGTCTGGTATTTAAGACCAAATCTGTTTGTCAGCTACAGTCTGATGTCTGGAGTGACTTGATCATGGAGCTTGAAATGAGTTTCCCCTGGCAGTGTGGACTGTTCCTGAGTCTCCAGGTTAGATGGGGACAACTGGAACATTCTAGTCAGGTAGCTGGGAGGGAGGTACCTGGATCTCCCTGACAAGTAGGGAAGCCAGAGATACCTGGTGGCATTCAGAGAATTCCAAGGGGAGTGAGAGGGTTTGGGAGGAGGTGCAGGTGTGACCTGAATGGAGGAGGCCTGGAAGGCAGGACTCTGGTAACCTACATGGATCTTTGGGCCACATGGAATGACAGACTGAGAGAGTGTCCCTGCTGGGGACAATTTGGCAAGTCCAGAAGGGAGTGAGAAGGTCTGAGAGGAGGTAAAGGTCACTTTCAAGCAGCTGCAGGTCTTTGAGGTGATCAGAATAGAGGTGGGCAGGAGGGCAGGTTCAGGTAACCTAGCTGGGTCAACAGGCCATGTGGAAATGGCCTTCTAGAGTGTCTCTGGTGGGGAGTGGGCTGGAATTTGTCCAGTCCTCTCTGTTTTGTTTTTGAAACTCCATCTTCTTCAATAAGAAGTCTCTCAACATAATTGAGAATAAGGTTCCTAAACTGAATCTGAATCCTTTGCCTTTCAAATAATTTCATTTTGATCAATAAAACTAAAGGCTATCTTATTTCTCAATTCTATTATTTCCTCTGTCTCCAATAAATATGGTCTGAAGTTTTTTTTTTGAGTTGAACTTTAGAGTATACATAACATCAAAGTAACATGAATGAAAGTTGTGATACCAAAAAAAGCATCAGAATACAGTGATACTTTAACATGGAAATTCCTTTTTTTCCCTCCAAATTGTATTGCATATATATACAACCTGAGGTCTGAAGAGTTTTTAAAAATGTTAGTTTTGAGCTGGGTGTGGTGGTACACACCTTTTATCCTAGCACTTGGGAGGCAGAGGCAGGAGGATCTCTGTGAGTTCAAGGTCAGCCTGGTCTACAGAGCGAGCTTCAGGCCAGCTGGAACTAAAGGGAGACCCTGTCTCAAAAATACAGCCAGAGCTACAGAAAGATCTTTTCTCAAAAAGACCCCCCATATGTTAGTTTTGTATTTACACATTAATCTAAATTTAAATTCTCAACAGAAGGCTCATTTTTTCATATAAAACAAAAATTGAAGCCCACTCTTTTGTAGGATGGGGTCTGCATGTGTGTGAATCTGTGGTTTGACTGTCTTCCTTGGAGGGATTTCACCCATGGTTTGGGCTATAGGACAGTCAAGAATTGATTCCTATTTGTTTCTTGCTTATATACCACCTCTAATCTTGTTCCTGTGTAAAAAGAACTAACTGGTTCATTGTTCTGATTTATATGCTGAAATAGAATTCATGTGAGAATAGAGGGGAAGTTGAGAGAGTTGGAAAAATCTTCACAGAAAAGAAAAACTTCTGAGCTATGACTCAAAAGTTGAATTTATTTCCTTATATGCAGAATTAAAGGAGTGGAATATGTATACAATATCACAGAATTTCATAGTAGGAACAATTTTAGAAAGAATTTAACATATCTTGTTTAATGAGGAGAATAAGGTTCCAAGAGATTTAGGAATGTGTTGAAGGTCATCCAAGTGTTGATAAGATAGAGCGAGAGTAAAAATGAGTTGTGTTCCTACATACAATGAGTAATTAAAAAAAAGAAATGAACAGGACAGCTCCATTTACATCAGTGTGTGAAAGAATAAAATACAAATAGACTTTCCCAAAGAAGTAAAACAGATTTGTACAAGAAACTATTCTGATGGAAAAATTAAACAAGACACAAAGAAATAGAATGGTAACCTATATCCATTGGTTTGAAAATTAATATTGTAATGCCTCTCAAAATTCCAATGACATTCTTTTTTTTCACAGACAGAAAAATTCATCCTAAAATTGATCTTAAAGACATCCAAATGAGAAAAAATATTGAAAAAGAGAAATAAAGTTGTAAGCCTCATGTTTCCTGTTTTCAAACCTTACCTATGGTAATAAAGCCATGTGGTACTCATGTGAAGACAGTCTTATAGACCAATGGATAGAGAAAACAGTTACTTATATGATTAAAAGGTATGATAAGCCACACCGAGACCATTCAATGGAAAGAAAAGTCTTCTTAACAAATGATGCTGGTAAAGCAGGCCATGTACATGGGAGGGGGCATCAAACCAATGTGCTATCACCAAAACCTAGAAAGGCTATTATTATATGAAAAACAAAAGATAAACTCTGTTGAAGACTCAAGGAGACTCTTGTTCACTATTGATGGGAATGTAACTTGGTGTAGTCACTATAAAAAGTGATATGGAGGCTTCTCAAAAAATTAAAAGTAGAATTTAAAAACTGGCATTCTTCTAGCAACCTACTTCTGGGTACAAATCCAGAGGAATTTGAATTAAAATCTCCTAAGACATATCTCTATTCCCATGCTCACTGAAGCATTATCCATGTCTAAGACACAGAATCACATTAAATATCCGGTGATGAAGGACAGATAAAACATGTTGGTACATAATAAACTGAAATCCCATTTAGGTTTAAAAATAATGAAACCCTGCTTTCCGTGATCACTTGGTAAACCTGGAGGACAAAAAGGAATATGCCAGATAGAAGAGCAAAGTGGGTAAAGTCATAGGGTCAGAGTTGACTGGTGACTTCAGGGTGGGGGCAGAGAATGCAGAGCAATTCACCAAAGGGAAATAGCTTCAGTCACAAAACTGACTGAAATTTACTGTACAGCATAGGGCCTAGAATGCCTTGTATGCTTAAAAATTTGCCAGCAAGGTAGACCTTAAATGTTCTCACACACATCTACAAGTAATAACAATAAAGAGGATAGGAATGCACTTTTGGAAGTCAAGGTAGGCTTAGTGTATAGATGGTCTCATGGTATGTTCTCATCTCAACCTCACTGAATTGCATATATGTACAACTTTGTATGTCTATAAAGTAGCTGTTCCAAATGTAGTTAATTATTGATAAATCTGTGTTATTAATATTCCTCCTGTTTTCTTCTGAGGTTTCCAACTAATGTTCATTATCGTGTGAACACAATAGGATTAAGTCACAAATCAATAACAGAGGGCTGGCAAGGTGGCTCAGTGGATAAAGGTGCTTGCTGCCAAGCCTGGCAGATTGAGTTTGATCTCCAGAACCCAAATGGTGGAAGAAGATAACTGACTCCTGGAAATTGTCTTTTGATGTCCATTCATGTGCTGTGCTGAGCATATCCGCGCATGTACACACACACACACACACACACACACACACCTTTTGATGTCCATTCATGTGCTGTGCTGAGCATATCCGCGCATGTACACACACACACACACACACACACACACACACACCCCAAGTAAATAAAAATCAAAAACATCTCTTAGCCTTTTTTTTTTTTTACACTCCATACATATACCAAATTTTCAAAGTCTGAAAATAAACCTTAGGTTAATTCTAAAACACATTTAGGGATTCACAGTTTAACTGTAAACTTGGGATGAAACTGATCAATGAATACCAAGTTGTAGTTACACCGAGTATGATGCTTTGGTGTATGATTTTATAGGATGAATATAGATGTAATGTTGCATGCATTTCAAAAGCCTCAAAGAAATGATACATATTTAACAACATAGACATTTTTATCTGATTTAAGCTTTAAAAAATGTATACATGCATGAAACATCATGTGACCCTTGTAATATGTGCAACTTTATATTTGTATGTTAGCCAAAATAAATTTAATTAAAAAATTGTTAACAGAAAGACAGCTGAAAATACAAGGGATTAAATAACACATCTCTAAATACCATATGCATGAAAGAAAAAATATAAAGAGAAATTTTTACAATATTTTGATCTGGAAGATGGTGTTCAGAAGCACAGAGCATCTGTGATACCAGAAATTTGGGAAGAAAAAATCAATATAAAAGTGGGCCAGGGGGGCTACCTTCTTCCTACGTAGCTGGCTATTGAGATCATTGAAGTTCCCATAGCAATACAGTCTAGGGTTTCTGTTTTTGGTTGCTCATCAGAACTAGGTGGTAAAACCTCACTCTGAACACAGCACATGTTTTTGTTTGGGAACATACAGAAGCCAAGCTGGAAATGAGCCACTTAGAGCTGGAAGGTGCCAAGCAGGATAGTGGAAGAGAATATTCATCAACAGTCTTACTCATCTGTAGAACCTGTTAACCTGCCAGGCAGGGTGTGTCTACTGTGCAATGGTGACATGACTATTTCAGAAGGAACTGACCACTTTTGACTGGATTTGAGGCTTGCTCCACAGGAGGGAATTTATGTCTGCTGCTCTAAAACTGGTCAAAAGTCCATGGTTGATGAGGACATAGACCGTAGTAGGAACCTATAGCTATTGTATTTCTAATTGATATGCTATGCCAATCATGCTTCTTCTAAATATTTACGCATATGCAACAGATTAATATGCTGTCAGCTTTAGTCAAAGGAGATTCTTCTTGTAGTGGGAGTACAGAGACCAAGCACTGGTCAAGGTACTTAGAATTAGTGGCTGTTGAATTGTCAGCCTTTAATAAGACTTCTATGAGACACTCTCAACAAAGCTGTTACATTCTTGAACTTCGCCCATCTGTAATTATTTGTAAAACCTTGTATGAGACTGGGCCCATCAACATTCCATTATGGAGGAGAGAGGGACTTAAGAGACCTTAATACACCCTAAGGATCTGTACTCAATTAATGATTGTTAGGAAAGGAAGGGGTATTTTCTTCTGTGGTGTAGCTAGTAGGTTGCCCAATCTTCCATAAACAACCTCCCACCCATGCTCTTTTAAACAGCCTTAATTAAACTCAATGGGTCATCCAAATAAATAAAGAAATGGATAACTAAATAAGGGAACAAGATGGAAGG
This sequence comes from Rhizomys pruinosus, assembly GCA_009823505.1. Classification (NCBI taxonomy): domain Eukaryota; kingdom Metazoa; phylum Chordata; class Mammalia; order Rodentia; family Spalacidae; genus Rhizomys; species Rhizomys pruinosus. The sequence continues at coordinate 108,016 of VZQC01002773.1, forward strand.
GGAACTAGACAGGAAGAGGAAGGGCATCAGTGATGGAGGGTAATGAGGATGAATATAATCAAAATACAATATATACATGTATGGAAGTATGAGGAAACGCATTATGTTTAATTAATGCATGCTAATAAAAAGCAGAAAAATAAACAGAAAATAAATGGACCAAAAAGCATATGATATATGATGCATGCCTCTGGTCAAAAATGTAATCACAAAAAATTAAATAAATAAAAAAATAAAGAAAATAAGCCAGGTGTGGTGGTGCATGCCTTTAATCCTAGCACTTGAGAGGCAGAGGCAGGTGGATCTCCGTGAGTTCAAGGCCAACCTGGTCTACAGAGTGAGTTCCAGACCAGCTCAAAAAGACCAAAAAAAAAAAAAAAAAGTAGTCACTATATGAAACAGGGTGTCCAAATAATACTTTCATCTGCTAAAGCAACTGACTTGGCAGTCAGTAGCCATCTAAACAATATGAGACCCAGGTAGGCTCATCGGTGATTTCTACCAAATTTTAAGGGAAGAATTTATAAATATCTACAATAAAATTCCCAACTTGCTCTTTGGGGCCTGTGGTAGTTTGAATGAGAATGTCCCTTGGAGGCTCAACTACGTGAATACTTGGTCAGTTGGTGGCACTATTTGGGAGGGGGTCATAGAACCATTGGGTAGTGTGGCCTAACAGAAGGAAGCATGTGGCTGGAGGTGGACTTTGGGAGTTCACAGCCTCCTTCCACTTCCTGTTCAGTGGTCTCTGCTTCCTGTTTGCTGTTGAAGGTGTGAGTGCTTAGCTCTCTGCTCTGGTTGGCTCTGGCAGTGCCTCCTTGCCACAAAGGGCTTTAATCCCTCTGGAACCTTAAGCCCAAATAAAGTCTTCCTTCTATAATTGTCTTGGTTATGATGATTTATCATAGAAACATAAAAGTAAGTAATACAGTGCTGGTTTACATTTATAGCAAAACCAGACAAAATAATACAAGGGAGGAAAATTATGGATGAATATCTCTCATTAACATTGATGGGAAAATACTCAATAATTATTAACTATTCAAAATCAATAATATACCATCAAATTCTATTGCATGAAAATATAAAAATTTAAAAATCAATAATATATAATCATACACTGAAGTGGGATTTGTTCGTGGTATGCAAGTAAGACTGCTTCAGCATTTAAAAATCAATATGATATATCACACTAGTACATTAAAGAAGTAAAATCACACAATTATATCAATAACTATAGAAAAAAGTCATGGCAAACCTCAGCACAAATTTATGGTATAAATGCCGATAACATAGTACCTAGTGGTACAAAATTAGAAACCTTCCTAGTAAAAGAGGGATAAGATAAGGAAACCCACATCATTACTCTGCAATATCATTGGAAGTCTTAGATAATTTAATGAGTTTAGAAAAGGAAATAGATGAATTTGAAAAGAAATAATACTGTTTTTTAACCTGTAGATAACATGACTATTATGAACAACTATGAAAATATCAGAATACTCTTAGAATTAATAAGTAAGCACATAAGATTGCAAGATATACTAGCAATGAACAAGTCATATTTGAAATAAAAATATAATACTATTTACATTAGCATTGTAAAAATGAAATGCTTAGTTACAACTCTGACAAAATATATGCAACCAACTATGTGAGGAAACCAGCTTACCCAGCTGGGAACTGTGTGAGCTTCTGTAACAACTGGCCTGGCAGGCTACGCCAGCAGGTGCAACAATGGTACAATTATTGTGGTAGTAACCAACCCACCACTTTCTGACTGGATTTGAAACCCATGCCACAAAACAGGACTTATGTCTAATGACTGCTAACTGGATCAAAAACTGGAGCCAGGTTAGATCACAGGGTATAGGAGAGACCCAGTACTATTACTGTATTGAATTGACATTGTATTGCACCTAAGTTATTATATTTATTCTCATAGATTAGTCCACCTCTCAGCTCCTACCAGAGAAGCATCTTTTTGTAGTAGATGGTGATTAACAGAGAGACCCACCACTGGTCAACAAGCAGAGCGTAAGAGCCTTTGGAGAGCTCCACTTTAAATGGGACATCTATATCAAAAGTTCAGAGGGAAAAGTGGTGGGGGGATTAGGGGAAGAATTGCAGGAGAGGGAAGGGGTTGGATATGATCAAAGCATTATATGCATGTATAAATTCTCAATAAAAAGGGGGGGAAGCCTGTGAAGAGTGAAGTCAAAGAAATCAATGAAATGTGAGACATCACATGATTAGGGCACGAAGACTCAGTATTATCAAGACATCAATTGTGTCCAACTTATTCTATGAATTCAGTGCAATCCCAGTCAACTTCAGCCACTTATTTTGTGTGTGTTGACAAATATGGTCAGAAAAGCTATGCAGCATAACCAGTATGGTTTTGAAGGAGAAGAAGAGAATCAAAGAACTGAAGATACCTGATGCCAGGAATTATTGAAAAACAAATAAATGACCGAATGAATAAGTAAATGAATGGTGAGAAAATACTGAAATAGAAGGAAATGAGCACAGATGAAAATGAGGGAGGCTGGAGAGATGGCTCAGCTGCTAAGAGCACTGACCACTCTTGCAGAGGACAGGGGTTCAATTCTCATCACCCACATGGGGGCTAAGAACCATCTTAAATCCCAGCACTCTGGGAGGCAGGGGCAGTCGGATCTCTGAGTTCAGGGCTAGCCTGGTATACATAGCAAACTCCAAGCCAGATGGGACTAAAGGGAGACCCTGTCTCAAAAATACCAAAAAATAAATAAATAAATAAATAAAATGACATGGTAATATATATCATCTATATTTTTATTGTAATGAAGGCAGTGTGATTCTCATGGGTAAAGTAATCTTTGGAAGAATTGACTAGGAATGTGGAAATAAGAACATGAGAAAATGCACTTGATGCATTATTAAATTTGGTTAAAATGTTTACATAGAAAGGAATGGAAGAAAACCAAAATATGAGCAGTGGTTGGAAGTGGCTTGTGGACTGACCATGGTTCTTGTCTTTCTGCTTATATGTCTGTGTTGTGTAAGTTTTAAGCAATGATCAATATGCATTTTACAGTCCATAAAGGATATCATATTTAAAACCAAAGAGTAAAGCATAGGGTAGCCCTCTGGGAGGCGGGTCTGTCTTTCCCAACAGCCTGCCCCCAGGAGCCACCTCCCCCAACAGTTCTCCAGCCTTTTCTTCGTCTTCTTTCTCCCATATTCAACCCAATGTGCGGGCAGTTTGAAAGTAAAATGCTGATACTGAGGAAATACTGCGATACCATCGGGAAGAAATTAAGTAGTTTTAAATGAAGATTGGAAGATTTGTCAACATATTGGAGATGATCCAGAGGGGAATGAAGGAATGACCAAGGATGAAGGCTGGTTAGACAGGAGAGATGAAAAGGCAGTGTGTTTAACTTGGCTGCACTCTTGAGTGGAGACTGGGAAACAGCACTGGATTTCCGTCAAACAGCCAACTACTGCCAGGCAGATCTTCATCCTGTGTGAGCCTGAGAGGTCAAAGCCGACTCTTAAAATGTCCAGTGCTTTTTAGTTCAACCTGAGGTTAAAGACCGTATCTTCTACAAAGCACAGATTGCTTTACACATGTGCCAAGATCTTGGCCTTAGCTTGTATCAGGCTGCAAACATCATGTAGAGCAAGCAAGACGCCAAAATTCCTGGTGACAGAAAATGCTGACACAGCCACATGTGTTTCTCCAGGTTCGCTCAGTACAGACGCTCTAATCAGAAGTGTTTCTTCTTGTGGGTCACTTTTCCTGCTTATTTTGTGTTTATTTTGGGGAAACAAGAGAAAGTGATGCCAGATCAAAAAAGAAAGAGATAAGTTAAAAAAAAAAGTGAATCTGTGAGTCCCTTAGAGAGGCCTGGGGAGGGCCCCACAGGGAGAGATCAGGCCCATCCTCAGCCCCAGTCAAGAATTAGGCTGAGATGAAAGCCAGGGCTAGGAATGGAAGAAGTGGCCAGAAAGGACCTGGGGCCTGTCCCTGGGTAGGAAACTGTCCCAGATCATGACCTATTTGCACTTGTCAGACTGTTGAAAAGGCTCCACAGGTCTGCGCAAGGCAGTAATGCTTATTCTTAATATGCCATTGTGTTTTGGTAGCAGAAAGGAAAAGACCAACAAAAAAAATAGATTGGGACTATAGAGCCCCACATGGCCTCTTGAGAGTCTCAGGTATAGGCACAGCTTCCCTATGTTGGAACATGTTCATCTGATGCGGTCTGCCTGGCACCCTGGGATCCACCTGTAGAGTTGGCTCTGGGCTAACTCCATTCGTATGGATACAACCTTACAATGGGGTGAGATAGTATCAAAGGTTACTACCCAAATTTTTAAATTCTGGCTCTGGCTGCTTCACTCTGAAGCACTTAAGCCTCCTCAGTAATGAGGATACAATTTGGAGGTTTTGTGAACTTATATGGAAGCTGATTTTCAACGTTGCTACTCTCTACGATGCTGTGTGACTACAGGTCTGACAGACTGATGATCTGGGCTTCCCCAGAGTTCCTCTAAGGCATGCGTCTGGGACATAATGAACACCCACTTCATTCCCATCTTGCATGTCACAAAGGTGATAGAAAATAAATGATCTGCTCTCTTGTCTCTCCATGGTTTGATAAAAAGCATATAAAAATCTCCCAAGAAAGGAGGTTAAAAATTCCCAACTCATCTTGATTAACTTTTAAAATTTAATAGAAATATTTCAATTCCACTTCCCTCGTCATGCTAAGATGACAGACAGGAGCACAGGCAAACAGTGTGCCCTGCAGAAACACACAGATCTGTGATTCTAACTCTAAACATGGTGTGTTCTCTGTATTGGAGGAGATGCCCATGCCTGAAGAGCTTTTGCACTATTTACTCACTCAGAAATGCATTCTTCTGGATTTAAACTGTAATTCTTTTGAGACATGATGCACACAGACATATGCATATGTCTGCAATGAAACAGTCCTGTCTCGGGGTATGCTTGCAGTCATCGGAGGTGGAAAGCTGATAACTTTGGGGTACCATTCCCACAGGCTATGCTCTGGAAGAATTCTTTGAGTAGTAAAACGCTTAAGAAAGAAAGCTGCATGGTCTGCAGGGATGGCTCAATAGTAAAGACATTGGCAACTTTTCCAGAGGACCAGAATCCATTTTCCAGAGCCCAAGTTAGGCAGCTGACCACTGCCTGTAACTCCAGCTCTTGGGATCCAACACCTCTGGCCACTGCAGACAGATGCAGTCATATATGCACACATGCAAATATACACACATAATTAAAATAATAAAAATGAATCTTTTAAAATAGAAAGAGACAGCCACAGATAGGCTTGGCTGGACCCAATGAGTCTGCAAGTGAAGGTTGATCGGAATTTGAAAATAATGCCTGTTTTTGCTTCATATCTGAACTACCAAACAAGTGCTCCACAGAGAGACCTACAAACCTCTTTCAAAACCCTTCTTATGTGTGGAGTGTCACTGTGAACAGTGTGGCTGGAAGAACTGCTTTCCTACAAGTGTCTGAAAATGTCCTCTGTGTGATGATCGAAGCAACACAATCAGGCAGGTAACCACATCTTTTAGTGGCAACTAAACTGTTTCCATGTGGAATTAGACTCTCTCTAGTGTTTCAATCACTAATTCTATTGAATGGCTCTAGAACTGCACAATTTATTGATACAACTTGGATGTTGTTGCAGATAATTTTCCTCCTGGGGGGGGGTGCCCAAACACATAGCGTCCCACCCCGCCTCTGCCGTTATCCGTTCCCTGGTTACCAGGCAAAGCAAGCAATGGCTCTCCAATTGACTCTCCAATCTTGTTTTTTTTTTATTTTTATTTTATTTATTTATTTTATTTTTTTATCGATGCTTTGTGTATTTCATACATCATTTTCCAATCCAGTTCAGGCATATTTCCCTTTCCCTTCCCCTGACCCCAACCCACCCCATCCCAGATCATGCATTCTGCCATAACTGTCCTGTTTCTTTCTCTCAGTTTTTTTTCATTTTTTTAGCAATAAGTGATAATTTATGAGTACAAGCATCCTTCATGTAAAACCAATTTGCAGGTAGTGCCCAAACCCACACAGCTCATGGGTCTCACCATCCAGCGGCGGCGGGGGGGGGGGCTTGTATGTTCAATCGAGTTGATCAAATGAGTGACCAGACTATATTGCTATAGTTTCACCATTCACCCCAATCACAGCCCTTACATTTTACCACGCCCCCTCTTCTGCAGATTGTTCCCTAGGCTTAGAAAAGGAGCACAGGTGGATGAGAAGCAAAACAGTCTACTTTCTCTGGAGCTGCTGTCTTGGTCTCTGGTCAATTCTGGTTGTTTCCTTTCATGGGCTGACAGTTTGTTCAGGAATAACCTTTCAATCCTACTAATGAAGCACAAGCAATTAGATATATAGGTATTTAAACAGTACTAATAGCTATGGTAGGTTACTTTGGTATAGACACAGATGTTTGGATGGTATGTTAATCCATGAATTACATTTTTTTTCCTGTTAAATATGACAGGGTCTTACTGTGGCTTATAACATCTCCTAACCATTAGAGGATGTAAGCTTGTGGCATCAGCCGTGGCTTACATCCTCTAATAATTCAATCTTGGTTTTAAAAAAGACTAGAGAATTTATTAGGCTTGCTTACAACGTGATGGAGGAAAGCATACACTCACTAGCATGGAGGCAGTTCTCCTTTCCCAACATGGCGGCCAGAGTCCTGGCATGAATTCTGTGCCGTTCGCCCATGATGGTGAAATGGAAAGAGAGCCCAGCCCCCGGTAACAGGCTTTTATATACCACAGTAGCATCCCAGAGTCCCAGAGTTCCTGGCTCTACTGCTAGCATTGTGGGAACTTCGCTGTGGGCTTGGCTTTGCCCTTAGCTCCATGGTTTGCAGCTTGTCTTGTGATTAATCCATTTCAAAGAAGATGTATTTTCCCACAGATTTTTTTTTTCAAGAAAGAAGGTGCTACACTTTGATTCTAGTTTCATTTTTCATTGTATGGACTTGATCGGGGTAAATAATGTGAAAGTCTGTTCCTTTTCCTATAGACATGTAGAAGGTGCAGCATCAGCACTTCTCTGGAACCTTGGTTAAGTGTCAAAGCAGATGTTTACTGCATGAAATCATAGTTGATAAGGTTTCCTTAATAACCTTTTTAAGTATATGCATGAATGCTTTGTGATCCCCCCAAATTTGGAAGACAGGAAGGGACAGAATGAAGAGAGGAGGGGAAGTGACAGGAATTCTAGGTAATATGTTCCCAGGCCCAGTGAGAGGGCCTGACTGTGGCTTAGCACTCAGACAGTAGACTGGAAAGCGGTGGGAAGACAGCCCTTGACTCATTGTCACCAACCCCAGTGAGACGGTTGACCTTTCAGTGTGTTGGTGAATGGATCCAAAGCAAAGATGAGTGGGAAAAAGCAACAGGATCAGACTGGGCATGAGGTCTCTTAGGTCAATAACTGATGATGCTGGCATTCAGCATTCTGATTCTCTGTGGCCTCCTCAGACTGAGGAATTGTCCTCAGTGCAGCAGACAACCCTGTCATTTTCATCTTGTGGTAAGAAGGAGAAAGCCTCTGATGTGGAACTTTGGATCATTGTGTGACTAAGAGAAGGGCAATTATTTCATCCTCTAGCGTCACCTCCAGGTCTGTACAGAACAAAGGCAGACAGGCTCCCCATGCAGTAAGTTTTTAAAAATCAACGTCATTGTGCCCAGTAGTTTGAAGAATTTGTCTGTCTTTCTACTAGCTTTGGATGTTTGCTAGCAATCGCTAGCTGTCCTTGGCACACAGCCACACCACTCTAATCTTTGCCCTTTCTTCATACCAGCTTCTTTCCTACATGTTTAAGAAAAGAACGGTTGTCATTGGATTTGGGGCCAGTATGAGTATTTACTGTGATCTCATCTTAGGACCCTGTCCCTTACCATATCTGCAAGTTCTTTTTCCCAAATAAAGTCACATTCACAAGCACTGGGAAGGCACGCCATTTTTTTTTGATGGGTGTGAATTCATCGCATTACCCTGGGAAACAGTGCAGTTGATGACAGGGTCATTGGAGTGTATTTTAAAATGGACTTTGGGAGCTGAACCAACTACCAGCTGACAGACAGTAAAGGGCACTTCACGAGGGGTGAATGGAATGCTGTAAGTCATCCTGGGGATGCAGGAGAGGGACCTTAGAGGTGGTATTAGAGCCAAATAATATTATACAAGGGGAAAGACAAGGAAAAGCTGATGGTAATTAGTCATCAATTTGAAATGAAATCCAAAAGCCAAAGGGGCCTCCCTGGCAGCATATGAAAGGTTCTCAGCTTCTGCAGATGGAGGACAGAAAAAGCTTAGGACTAGCCCCAGGATTTCATTAAAAGGGTAGCTAGCTCCATGGAAAGCTGTCTTATTAACCTTAGGAAGCCATTTAAGTTTGGCTGAGGAGGACTGAGATCCTGAGATTTTCAATGCTATAGCCAAGTCATCATACTCAAAAATCTTGAAAATTTCCCTATATTCCCCTGTCACACCCTTGAAGAAGTCTACACCTTCCCCTCTTGAGTGCAATGTAGGGGACTCTGCTAAAGTGCCATGTACCTTCCTTTACTGTCTGGGCTCACTTCCTGCCTTGGCTAGCCCTAACTGTCAACCTGACACTGCCTAGCATTATCTGAGAATCTCTACTGAGGGATTTCTCAGCTCCCGTGGCCTGTGGGCACAGTCTGTGAGGGATTATCCTGATTGTTCCTTGGTTTAGGAGGACTCAGCCCACTGTGAATAGCACCATTCTCTAGGCAGGTGGTTCCAAATGATGCAAAAAATCTAGCTGAGCACAATCTGGCTGCGGGCAAGCAGCACCTCCCTAAGGTCCTGCTGCATTTCTTTGGCTGTGAAGAGAGATAATGGTGTGTGGAAGAGCAAGTGGGCCGCATGGGTGCATTTGATTCTCTCTGGCCCTGTAAGCTGAATAAACCCTTTCCTCTGTGCTGCTTGCGGTCCAGGCATTTTATCACAGCAACAGAACTAAAACTAGAGCCCCTCCCTTCCCAGCCACTAGAACCATCTCTATTCTCATATGATAACACAGTCAGCTGGGGAACTGCTGGGTCAGGCAAGGACAAAGGTGCTAATCCCCATGAAGAAGCAGATCTCCTCATGAGAATTGGCAGGAGGCTGGGGAACATTATGCATGGGCAGGCTGCCGAGGGTGTTGGCTCAAACGGAGGGCAGCATAAGTTTAGACAAGGTGAGAGTTTCTTAATATGGAAGCCCTCTCTTATGATGGAGGAGTGTTAACCCGGCAAAGACACTGCACAGTGTTGGTAATAATGTTGGTGTCATGGCTCCCGAGGCTTGTAGAAAGCAGTGGTCTTTGCCAAGGAAAGAAATACTACGATTCTTTGGTTAGACATATGTTTAAAAAAAAATCTTAGAGTTTGGAATAAAGTCAGAAAATCCAGCCTCCCAGGGTTCCTCAGGAGAACCTGGAGACCTTAGTTCTCCAGTGGTAAGAAATATACCAGTGACAGGGGTGCAGCATTACTAGCCACCAGTAGGAGGTGCTATTTGAGAACTGATAGCAAGGAGAATAGCAGGATTCTGAAATAGCAAGGGGGTGGTGGTGCTTTACCATCAGAACAGCGTTTTCTGGATGTGGTATCTAACTTCCTGCAGCAGGAGCAACTCATGAGGAAGCAGGCCAGTGTGAAGTACCCTTTAACGACTCAGTCTTAGATGTCATTTAACCATGTTATAGTTGGTGGAAAGGAGTCACTAAGTCTGGTGCTTATTGTGAGGAAATCAGGTTCACTTTTTGAAGGGGAAAGTGTCAAAGAATTAGCAAACATATTTTATAGCAGCCTAAGGGAACTTCCTCAGGGAAGTCTGTAATTCTTATCACCACAACTTCAGGATCTGTGCATTTTAAAATTCAGATCTCAGTAGGGACAGTTCACTTAGAGACCTTGAATTTGAAGCTACAGCTGTCGCCCAGTCACTATAGGTGTTGGGACAAGAGACGAGGGAAAATGAATGGGTATCCTGTCTTGGGGTATTAGCTTGGTTATCAGGTGGAGAGGCCGCAGTTACTTAATGGGGCAGGGATGCATAATTTAGCCATCCCCGGGCATTTGTTTGTCAGTTGTGAATTAGAGTAGTCATCATGGCCTAGGAGTCTGGGAAACACCACCCAAAGAAACCATCTGGAATGGCAGAGCAGTTAGCCAGGGGTAAAAGGAACTGGGGCGGGGAGCTCATGGGCTCAGTTTAGGCTCCAAGAGCAGACTGGTTATGTAGCCCAGTGAGCTTCCATGTATAATTTTCTTAGGAAAAGAAACCATCCAGGATTCTCAAGGGCCTTTATATAATTGGGGTACATTATCGTCTGAGGGATCTGCATCTGGATTGCATGGTGGTGGGTAAGACTGCACTCAAGTAACATGCTCACCTCAGGACTCAGACACCTACTGCTCAGTTGCTGCATATTGCCAGCTTGTGGCTTATAGTCAGGCCCTTGTTCAGGAACATTGCTTGGCTGAGATTGCAGGATGCCCAAGGCAGTTACTGTCTTCACTGGGGAAAGTCTACATCCAGTGCCTATGTGGATGAGATGTACCAACCCCTCACATACTCCCATTTGGGGTTATTTCTGAAGGACTACCCGGGCTCTAGAACTTGTATTGGAGTTATCTGATGTGCTTCTGTACCTCTTCAGTTCACTTTCTGCCACACCCTTTGTCCTCATTGACTTAGGCTGCTGTCATCTAATCAATCCCCTCTTGTGATAGTGAGCTTAGCATAGCACATTTCCCCCAGAGAGTTCCATCATTGGCCGGGCCATCACTGTAGTGCTTGCTAGGGCATACCTGGAGATTTAAACCATATACACAATGCACAGCAGAATTTCTATGAAGTAGTTATTATTTGTATCTTCATTGTCCAGATGAAAAATCAGAAATAACTTGTTGATTTCACAGAAATAGAAAAGGGCAACCAGCATCGCCCTCAAATCTACCTTTGGAGCCTAAAATCTTGACCTCTGTCTTAGACCATGATATCTATTTAGCATAACTATTTTCTCATCATGTATGTTCTCCTAATATGGATTTAGCAAATGTTTAAGTCAGCTTTGCTGCAGTAACAAAGAACCCCCGAGTCTCAATGGCTAACCAAAATAGACATTGACTTATTGTTCTAAGTGAGCAGTTGCAACTTTCCTTCACTGATCTCTAGGACTGATGGTAGGGTTTCAGCATCTATTTGGGTTACTCCCTTTTAATGGCAGAAGGGAAGGGGCTAAAGAGCAGATGGAGATTTATGGTGCTCAATATTACATCTGTTCACATGATTATTTTATTCTGAAAGCCTAGAGGCAATGATCTTTTTTTCTTTTTTATTAATTTTTATTGAGCTTTTGTACATTTCATACAACATTTCTTAATCGAATTTAGACCTGTTCCCCCATCCATACCCCCTCGCCAGAATTCATGCATTTTGCCATACATGTTAAGTCCTGTCTTGCATCTTTTTCTCAGTCTTTTTTAACTTTTTTTTTGATACAGAAGTTTATAGCTTTGGTCAGTTCTTTGAGCAAGTCTTTTTGTTGTTGTCATTCCCTTTAATTTTTTACTCCAAAATATGCACATATATATGTATACACACACACACACACTCCATACATATACCAAAATTACAAACTCTGAAAATAAACTCTAGGTTCATTCCAAAACAAGTTTAGAGTGGAACTCTTCACCAGTGACCCATCTGACAAAGGTTCAACATCCAGAAGTCATTTTTTTATTTTTCGGGATTTATATTTTTTCTTTCAATTTTATATTACTCTAAAATATGAATATATACCTTCCACCCATATACATTAATTACCATCCCTGAAAGTAAGTGGTAACTTAATTCTAGGGCTCATTAATATATTCACATTATAATATCACAGTTGCTTTCAGATAGAAATATAACAATAACATTACTCAGCTTTTCCTTCAATTGGGGGATTTGGTACTAGCATCCACAAATGAGGAAAACCATTCCCTTTTTGTTTTGGGGGGACTGTGTTACTTCACTTAGCATAATGGCTTCGAGTTACATCCATTCACCTGCAAATTTCATGATGTCATCTTTCTTTACTGCTGCATAGAACTCTGTTGTGTAGATGTACCACTGAGAGGCATTTGGGTTGGTTTCAACTCTTTGCTATTATGAAAAGAGTTGCAATAAACATAGATGTGCAAGTATCTTTGCAGTAGGATGAGTCTTGTGGGTATATACTCAGGAGTGGTATGCTGGATCAGGTGGTAGGCTCATTTTGAGTCTGATTTTATTTTCATTAATGTGTATGTGTCTGCGTGAGCATATGCCAGATCTGTGCAGGTGCCCATGGAGGCCAGAAGAGGGTCTCAGATCCCTAGGAGCTGGAGTTACAGGTGGTTGTGAGCTGCCGATGGGGCTTATGGGAACTGCTCAGGTGCTGGTAACTGAACTTTGTCATCTGGAAGAGCAACAAGCACTTCTTACAGGGAGAAATGGCCTCAACCACAGCAGATAATGAATATAACAATGTGTTTAAGCAGGTTTATAGTTTAAACTAAAGTTATTAGTTTATTCATGTAATAAATAAGTTACTCATGTAACTTCTTTATGTAATAAATCGTGGTGTGCGGTTCACTGTGGTTGCACTTGTGTCAGGACCGTGTGATCAAGCAGGTGACTCTTTGGTCACTTGTAGCACTCTTATCCCTCTTTGCTGGGATTCTCAGAAGTCTGCAGTCAGACTTACAGGGAATTTGATGACAGGGTTGGGAAATCATTTTTGAAAGAAATCAACATTGTGTAGCATTCTGTTGGCGGGAAGGCAGAATTACATGCAGGGATCCTGTTGCTAGTTTAATCCAGATACAGCAGGGTTCAGGGGGCTGGGAGGGAGACATTTGCAAACCCAAATACACTGTGTTGCAGAGGCACATGGCAGATACACCTTTGTGACTGCAAGAAAGCTTGCCTATTGGGCTGGATCCTTTCTGTGGCCACAGGAAGTCTCTGCCTCACACCACCAGTGTTAGGAAGGCATAAATAAAACAAGGACACCTGGGCTTGCCGTCATAGAAAAATCAATGAAGGACAGTGAAGTTCTTCATTTGTCAAGAGAGACCTTTGTTCTTATATATTTTTTTTATTAATTTTTATTTATTTCTGTATGTGTACGAATGTACTGTCTGCATGCAAGTTTGTGCACCCGTGTCGTGCAATGCTGCGGAGGTCAGAAGAGGGTGTCGGATTCCCCTGGAACTGGAGTTCTCCTGGAATTGGAGTTTCAGACGGCTCTCGGCCGCCATGCGGGTGCTGGGGATCGAACCCGGGTCCTCTGCAAAAGCGGTCGGCCCTCTTAACCGTTAGGCCATTTCTCCAGCCCCTGTTCTTATATTTTGTTTTTTTTTAAATTTTTTTTATTAATTTTATTTATTTATGTATGTGTATGAATGTACAGTCTGCATGAAAGTTTGTGCACCCGTGTCGTGCAATGCCGCGGAGGTCAGAAGAGGGTCTCGGATTCCCCTGGAACTGGAGTTCTCCTGGAATTGGAGTTACAGACGGTTCTCAGCCGCCATGTAGGTGCTGGGGATCGAACCCGGGTCCTCTGTAAGAGCGGTCGGCGCTCTTAACCGCTAGGCCATCTCTCCAGCCCAACACCTGCTTTTACTTTTTGGAGTTCTTTACAGATTATAGTGTGGTTTACAAAGGCTTTTCCCCATTCTCTGAACTGCCCACTCTGCTGATAATTTCTTGGTATATGGAAGATTTTTGGTTTTGTACAATCCCATTTGTCAAGGTTAAAATGATTTCCTGAGCAATTAGAGTCCTTTTCAGGAAGTCCTTGCTTATGTGTATATCTTGAAATATTTCCCTTGGGGATTTTCATAATTTCAAGTCTTACATGAGGTCTCTGATCCATTGTGAATTGATTTTTGTGGTGAGTGAGAGATGCATATGGACACTGTGCTGTACTTCTGTATGTGCATATCCAGTGTCCTCAGCGCCATTTGTTGAAGAGATTGTCTTTTTAACAATGTATGTTTTTTAATATTTTATTGAATATTTTTATTTTATGTGTATGAGTGTATCGCCTGCATGTGTGTAAGTGCACTCATGTCCTGCAATCCCTGGAGAGGTCAGAAGAAGACATTGGATCCCCTGGAACTGGAGTTACAGATGGTTGTTAGCTGCCATGTGGGTGCTGGGAATCTAGCCCAAGTCCTCTGCAAGAGCACCAGTGCTCCTAACCACTGAACCATCTTTCCAGCCCCAGCCATTCATGTTTTAACACCTTTGTCAAAAATCAGGTTAGTTGTAGCTATGTGAGGTCTTTACTATATTGTAGGAATGAAACTTTGTCTGGCTCGAGGGAGGACCTGCAAGTCCTGTCCTGGCACTTCCATGAGTTATCTGATACCTCCATGGGCATTCAAGTTGCCTGTGTGAGTTATTTGTAGCTCCATGAGGTCGGGATATTGCAGTATATCCTGCCTCGCCTATCTCTGCAAACTTCCAGACCCTGATGGCCTCTTCCTTTGAGGTAGTGAGCAAAATGTCACACCTCTGGTTTACTGGTTGCACAAACAGGAGCTCTGCAGCCCCCGGTAGGAGCCAGGATGGTCCATACTTCCCTTCCCCTCATTCACACCCTTCTTCCCCCCACTTTCTTGCCCAGAGCACAGTAGCTTTTAGTATATAAACACATTGCTGGCATGAATAAGACTGAGTCTTTCTCCCGGTCACTCTGAGTCCATTTCTTTTGTCTTCAGGTGACTTCTTGCAGTTCCCTTCCCCTTCCTTGCCAGAAGCTCAGCCTAGGAACTGTTACACTTACAGCCAGGTGAAGCTGCCAGCCTGGTTTTAGGAGGGAAGAACTTCGTGTGGATTGAGGCCACATGTGATTAAAGGACCAACAGATGATATATATATTAGACAACAACCCACACTATATCCCATGTGTACCCATCTGTTTTTGTGTTGGTGCCATACTGTTTTGGTTGTTATGGCTCTGCAGTAGAATTTAAATAAGATGTGTGATACTTCCAGCATTGTTCTTTGTGACTGAGATTGCCTTTGCTGTTTTGGATATTTTGTGTTTCCATAAGAATTTTAGAATTCCTTTTTCTAGTTTTGTGACAATGTCATTGGGGTTTTCATGGGGCGTGCCTTGAGTCTGTGGATCCCTAGTACAGCCATTTTTGCAACACTTCTGGGGATCCATGAGCATGGGATGTGTTTCCAAATTCCAGTGTCTTCTTTAATTTCTTTTTCAATGTTTTAAAATTTTCATCATAGATGTCTTTCACCCCTCAGCTTATTACTAGGTATTTTATTGAAGGTATTGTAAAATACTAAAGCAATGGAATTTCTCTTTTATAAAAAGATTGTCTTGGAGCTGGAGAGATGGCCTAGAGGTTAAGAGTGCCGACTGCTCTTGTAGAGGACCCAGGTTTGATCCCCAGCGCTGAAAACCATCTTTAACTCCAGTTCCAGGGGAATCTGATGCCCTTTTCTGACCTCCGCAGCATTGCACAACACGGGTGCACAAACTTACATGCAGACAGTATACTCATACACATACAAAATAAATAAAATTAAAAAATTTAATAAAAGATTATCTTGAAGAATAAAGAAATATGTTTTCTGTTGGTACTGATGTAGTTTTGCCAATTTTCACCTTATACTTTGTGAAATGATCCGATTTCCATGAAGAGGAATGACATTTCCTATTTTGATATAACAAACATGAGTGGTTTCAGGAACTAGAAATTCATAGATGGGGGACTCAGGAGGAAGATCCCTTTTGATTAACCTTACTTCTGCTTGGTTTTTTAACCAGTTTATAATCACCAACAATATCTTCCTCTTTTTACTCAAAACAGAATCACAATATTCATTTCTTTAGTGACTTGAAATGAGAGAAAATAAACATGCAGGACTGCCTTTACATAGTCAAGTATGAGTACAATGTCTGACTGAATTCATATTACCTAAAATGGATTTAAAAGACAAATATGCCTTAAGCTGGAAGGTGGTCTAGGCCATGCGAATTACTTGATATGTTTGTTTCATTTTTCTCATGAATAGCGACCATGAAGCATGGTACTTTTAAGAGGTGGGAACTACTTACTTCATCTAAAGGACGTTTTGGTGCCCCAAGTTGTGGGAAAGACAGGTTGCACAAACTGATTTTAACCAGTGAGTTTCTCTACATTTCATTAGCTTCTGTTTGCAAGCTCTTTCCTATTAATTCCCAAATCAGTTCCCTCCGGCTTACACAATACAGACTCTTTAGTCTCATTTCAAAGTTTTGTGCATTTGTGCCTGGAGATGTCTTTTTGAACTATCCAAGGGATCCCACATATTTTTCCAACTTGGGTCTCTTTTCCATCTGTTCTTCTAGAGAGGACCAATATTGGCATCTGCTGACCAGGAAACCTGCTGTGGTCCATCCAGAAATCCCCTGACTTCATTCTTCAGTTTCCTGGGATTTGGTGGGTTATTGCTTCATATGTATAATGTTTCCTTATTTTTATAAACATAAGGCTGAAGAAAACCAACTCTTAGACTGTGAACTCTTAAACAGGTAGAGTCCAGGATGGCTACTCATTCCACAAGACTGGCTAGAGGAAGGTGACTCTGAGTAGCAGATACAAATACACTGAGATTGAAAGCTGTGTTTTAGGTTTAGAATGGATGTAGGTGAGATAGAGCATCTCTATTCTACTGCCATTGGCTGATGGTAGAAGGCTTCAGAACCTCTGTAAATCCTGTTTTGCATCATAGGTGTAATTTGACCTGTCTAAGTGGCTGACTAGTAACTTCAGAGCACTAAAAGAGTTGTTACATATGGCTATTTGATAACCCCCAAACTGCTTTTGTACAATGATGTAAGAATGCATTTAGTCCCTTGGGCTTGGTGGTGCATGCCTTTAATCCCAGCCCTTGGGAGGCAGAGGTAGGTGGATCTCTGTGACTTTAAGGCCAGCCTGGTCTACATAGTGAGTTCTAGGCCAGCTGGGGCTGCAGGGAGACCCCATCTTAAAAAGGCCAAAGGAAAAAAAAAGAATGCATTTATTAGATTATCAGAAATATATCATCATTGTGAGTTCAGAACAGCATAAGATTAACAAACTGGAAATCTAGAGGACTGGCAAGAAAGGTTGGATGAAGTGAAAGTGGTGAAGTTTAACCTCAGTTCATCTCTAGGCCTCTGTTTTACATCATTTGTGACTTCTATAAATTTCCTTAAGTCAGAGAACACATAGTAGAAACAATCTGTTGATTTTTTTAAAATATGATATTTTGGCAGGAAAAAAGGAGGCCATCTTTATTTCTCTCTCAGGCTGAGGCTCATGCATAGTCTTCCACCAGTGACAGAGATCAGCCAACTGTGGACACTCTCTTCATTTTCCTCTCCAGTCCTGAGAAGTGGATTCGAGAAACAGGAAAAAGAAGTTGAGGACATGCACATACCCTTAATGCATTTTGCTACACTTAATGTTCTAGGAGCGAATATATTCAAATAAAGGATATATAAAACTATATATATATATATATATATATATATAATATATATATATAGAAAACAATAGATATATATATAAAACAATAGATTATATATCCTATTAAATGTTACTAACATTTAATAGGATATATAATCTATTGTTTTCTAGACCAGTGCTTCTCAAACTTCTGGGTTAACATATAGCACCTGGAGAGGAACTTATTAAAATGCAGATGCTGGGGCTGGAGAGATGGATCAGTGGTTAAGAGCACTGACTGCTCTTGCAGAAGACCCAGGTTCAATTCCCAGCACCCACATGGCAGCTAAGAACCAGTTCCAGGGGAATCCGACACCCTCTTCTGACCTCTGCAGCATTGCACGACACAGGTGCACCTACGTACATGCAGACAGTACATTCATACACATAAAATAATAATAAAAATTGCAGATACTGATGCAATAGGTTTAGGCAGGACCCCAAATCTTCATTTTAGCAACCTCATAGATGAAGCTGATGCTGCATTTTGAGGTCCACACTTTGAGCAGTTCCATGGTGATCTTAAATGCTCCCCAAAGGCTCATGTGTTGAAGGCTTGTTCTTCATCACATGACATTACTGGGAACTATGAGAGCAGGTAGGAGGCAGAGTCTACCAGAAGGAAGTTATGTCAATGGAAGAATGCGCCTGAAGGGATACTGGCATCATGAATCCTGGCTGTCCTAGGAAACGATTAGGCCACTTTGGCCACATGCTCCCACTGTGATGTACAGCGCTACCACAGGCCCCAGATCGATGCCACCAAATGCCTATGGTATGGAACTGATGAATACATGAACCCAAATAAGTGTTTCCATCTTACTGTTCTCTTTGTGGTCCTGTGGAAAGAACTCAGAGCCGTTCACATGCTAGGCAAGGGCTTTACCATTGAGCTACGTCCTAAGCCCGGAACCTTTCCTCCTTGTAAGTTGATTAGCTTGGCTATTTTCACTCAGGACCAAAAAAATTAACTTCTGTTTATCCCTTTTGCTATTTTCTATATGGATCCATAGCCAACCATTGGGACCTTTGAGAGTAAGAGATGAGAACAAAAAAGCAGTTGTAGCTTAGCAGCTATTAACCATTTGATAAAGACTTATTAGGAAGAAGCTATAAACTGGATGATATTGTGTGTGTGACCAAGTGACAAGAAAAAACCAAAGGAAGGAGGGGCTTCTTTGGCCTCACATTTCGTGGAACCATCCTCTGTGGCTGGTTAGGCATGGGAGCATGAATAGGAGGCTACTTACTAACATTCCAGCTGACTAGAAATCATGGAAAGAACAGGAAGAAAGGCCAGACTATAGACCTAAAGGCTACCAAGAGCTCACGTCCTCCAGCTAGGTCCTAGATCTTAAAGGTTCCACGACCTCACAGAACAGGATCAATAGCTCCAGCTGAACCACCTGCTGTTCACACACATGAGCCTGTAGGGAACAGTTTCTATTTAAACTTCAGTATTAATTTAATGCAGTAAGGTTGACAGAGAAATATAAGCACTGTATGTTTTCATGTGTGGAAGCTAAAAAGTTGATTTCATGGAAATAGAGTCTAGAATAGTAGACACAAGACCATAGGAAGGGTAGGGGCAAGGGAAGTATAGAGAGGTGACGCAACAGACTCCAGCATACAGGCAGACATGAAGAACTGATTTTAATGTGTTTTATAAAGGTGACCATAGTCTACCAAGGTTTATTATGATTCAGAATAACTAGAGAGTCTGAATGCTTTCAAAACATAAAAAGGTAATCCACCAGAACTGGATGATAAGACCTCCTTGCTGAAGATGGCACATTCTTGGGTTGCAGGACATAGAGAAATCCAGGTGGAACTGAGATGGAAACTTCCTCTTTGTTGGTTAGCTTCCATAGTGCCAGAGGCTCCTGAGTGGAAAAAGTGATCAAATGGATTATCCAGCTGTGAACCCCATTGAGCTTCAATACCAACCTGTTAGACAATACTGGTACAATACTGGTGCAATAGTGGCATTGTTGTTATAGGGCTAACCAACCACTCTGTTTGAATTTGAGGCTCACTACACAGGTGAGGATTCATGTCTGTAAACTTGGACAAAATCCATGGCTGTGGATGTCAAAGGCTCTGCTGTTTTTGCTAAATGGACATGATGCTAAACTGACTTATAAATATTTATGTTTACACCCATGGATCAGTGCTGTTCCCAGCCTTGGTCATAAAAAGTTCTATTTTCAGGGCTGGAGAAATGGCCTAGTGGTAAAGAGCACCGACTGCTCTTGCAGAGGACCCGGCTTCAATCCCCAGCACCACATGGTGGCTAAGAACCATCTGTAACTCCAATTCCAGGAGAACTCCAGTTCCAGGGGAATCCGATGCCCTCTTCTGACCTCTGCAGCATTGCATGACATGGGTGCACAAACCTACATGCAGAGAGTACATTCATACACATATGAAAATAAATTAAAAAAATTAAAAAAGTTCTATTTTCAGGGTAATTACGGTTAATGTAGAGACTCATAACAGGTCAAATTCTGAGAATAAGTGACTGTTAACAGCAAAAGATAGACCATAAAGAATGTGAGAGGCAGGGGATGGGAGGAGTGCAGTGAAACGCTGTCTCCTGGATATGTCGCAACCTTTGTAACCATGAACTCACAGCATCTGTGGTTGAACCACCATCTTCATCAATATCTCTCCCATGAGGAACTACTGGTGGGTAATAGTTATTAGGGGAGAGGAAGAGTCATAACAAAAAGAAGCTATACATGTTTGAGGCAGGGGAATTTTATCACTGTACATCGTATGGACACTGAGTATTTGTATTGTAACCCTTAAGTATCTGCAATTATTATGCACCGGTTTAAGAAACTCAGATCCCTGTTCAGGGATGATGTCTAAGCTGCTGTCTTTCTGACAAGCTGTCAGGAAGTGTTGAAGCTTTTGGTTAAGGACCAAACTCGGTAGGCTCTCCAGACAACAGAATTTACAAAATTTCTCCCATCTTTGCTTTTCATTTGCCTTTGGTGAATTTACTGGAGAAGAAAGAGGAAAAGACATGACAGAATCCTGAATTTATTTAAATGAGCTACCTGCTGAGATTCTGGAGAGGGGACCAAAGGAGAGTGAGATGCCTGGTCAGCCTGAGGATGTGGGGAGCAGGCTTCTCAGTGATTTAAGCTGTTTTCCAGTTGGGTTCATTTGCTTATTAATTCTCAGTGTCTGTGCCTGTCTCAAAGCCCAGAGGCATCCAGACAGGTCTCACTCTGCTGTGTCTCAGGCCACATAGAGCACTGAGATGAGTAATTTTAACCCGGAGAATTTCCTGTGTGACCAGGACTGCCTCTTTTTCATTCCACTTTGAGTGAAAAGAATTCAGCAGGACTTTTCATCACCTCTCACTTCTGCCAGATTCAAATTCCTGTCTGCATATATATGCACGTGGCTGTTTGTGGCAAAAGGAAAGGCTGTGTTCCATCAGCCCCCTCTCCAGAGGCCTCTCCATTTCCTAGACAGGCAGTGGTGACCCGGTATATTTTTCCTTATGTACCTAGGCTTGGTCTGTCTCAGATCATCTGCAGCACAATCTCACTCAGTCTCCATCACCGCACCCTGATGTTCTCTCTCATCTACAGTGATCTTGTCTCAGTCTCATTGCTCCATCCTGACGTCCTTACTTCCCTCAGGGTCCTCAGCACTGTCTGCTGGATATCGAAGGCAAACCATCAAGGACAAGCCCCTGTCGTGCTGACCAGCATCCGAGACATCTCACCCATTTTCATCCTTGTCACACACTCATAGACATGAGCTTGGGTTTCTGTGCTGAACAAACAGAGGCTTTCCCCATTTACTTCAGAAACTGCATTGCACAAGCCTGAAAACTGAAACCCTCCCACTTCCTGACCAGCCTTGAAACTTTCCTGCTGGCAACCCCGAGTAACCACATAGGCCATGAGCTAATATTTCAGTTTGGAGATTTCCCCACCTTCCTCTCCTGTCCACGAGGCATGCAGTTCTCAGATGATTTCTCCATCTAGCCTGACCATTCCTGGAAATCATCTTCCAAGGAAGTCAATGACAGAATTGCCTAGGCAGAGGGGTGGGTGTAGATATGTGTAAGAGGCTGACTGGTTTAGTAGCTCTTTATGGAACTACCTGAAAGAGGCTACTGTGTGTGGCGGGGGTGGAGGGTGCAGGTGGGGATGTGTGTATGTATGTGTGTGTGCATGTCCATGTATGTGTGCATGTACGTATATGTATGTATGTATGTATGTATGTGAGCATGTATGTATGTGTATGCAACTGAGGATGGAACCCGCCCCATACTAGGTAGGCAGTACTTCCTCACCGAGCTGCATCCCCGGCTCTGCCACCAATTTTTTGACTCTACCATTAACTTTCTACAGAGATGTAAGCCCCTAACTTAAAACAAATACAAATAGTGGGGAATACAGTAGCATTGTGGTCCTCATTAGAAACATTCTGGGCATGAAAATTGCAAGAATTGGCTTTATACATAAATCTCGGCTGATGTTAGATAAAATACAATACAGATATTGGCTGTACCAAACAAAGACACCACTCTGTCTATTTGTCTGTGTGGATGCTTACACATATATGCATGTCCACAATATAGAAACAGCCAGAGTTCTATTTAACTTCTTAAGTATTGGAGGACAGACATCTCTTACACCCACCTAATATTTTTTCAGATTTTTGTCCACATGAGTTTCTGAATGGTCCCAGAGGAGAGGTCAGCCAGTGTTTCTAGGAGTTAGCTAAGCATTTAGATTTTCAGAACTAGTTGAGAAAAACTCTTGGCAATGTAATTACTGGAGTCAGTTTCTATGCCAGATGACCTAACAGTACTGTGCAAACTGCTGCAGAAAGACGTATAAGGTGAAGCCGTAAATGCATGTGAGGAAAGAGATGACCTAGGCTCCCCACTGTAGCACAGAATCCCGGGAATACAACAAAACCCCAAATCTAAGACTACTCACCCCTAGCATTAACTCCAAAGCAAAAATGACCTCTTCTTTGAAACTGTCCTGGTGTCTGTTCACATGGGTTCAGCAATTTCCTGTCTCCAGCCAGGCTGAGAATGCTGCCTTCCAAGATGGACACCTCTTTCTCCAAAGACAGGGAAGTTCAGTGAGTCTGCCTCGTGAGTAGACAGCCAATCCCTGAAGAATGACACTTGGTCTCCACAGTAAGGACTTGCTCCCAGCGGCTCTGGGAATGCTCTCAGAATTCACATTAGGCTGACTGACATCTAATTTGTACACAAAAGTAAGACTTTG
Source organism: Rhizomys pruinosus (assembly GCA_009823505.1). Lineage (NCBI taxonomy): Eukaryota > Metazoa > Chordata > Mammalia > Rodentia > Spalacidae > Rhizomys > Rhizomys pruinosus. Next base: position 130,908 of record VZQC01002773.1, read on the forward strand.
ATCTTGTTTTTAAATTATTTTCAAAATTATTAAGAAAATTACCTGAGTACATTTTTACCAGAATTTATTTTTATTTTATTTCTTATTTATTTATTTATTTATTTAACTTTTTTATTATTATTATTTGTTTATTTTTAAGGAATTCTACCATAATTTTTTATTATATACCCAAATAAACTCTAGGTAAATCAAAGGATTAAATGTCTAAAGGGAAATTTTAAAATTCTTAGAAAATTAAGAGAACAACTCTTAGAATTTTCAGGTAAGCTTTTTCTTAAGCAACCACAAAACTAAAACCACAGAAGAAAATACTGATAAGCTTAACTACATATAAAACTGAAAACTTCTGTTGAATGACATACTTTTTTCACATCAGCAAAGAACATACCAGAATACAGAAAGTGTTTCTATAAATAAATGAAGGAAAGAAGAACAACCCAAGAGGAAAATGTAAAAATAACCATGTTGACCTTTTACTCAGAGAAATAAGCACAGCCAATGTAAATACTTGACATCATGCCCACCTCACTACGAATAAGGAAAACACTGGGTGTGGGTAAGAATGCCCAGTAATAGGGATTCTGCAACATTGCTCTTGAAGTCAGAACAAGAACTTTGAAATGGTTTGGGGTTGTTTAATGCACCTGAGTATATGAGTGTCTGTGAACAGTTCTGCTGCGCTACAGGGTGTGAACAAAACTGCGTTGATTGAAACATTTCAGATCGGAAACTTGTCTGTACTCTGCAGTTCCATAGCAAGCCATCACTGATTCTGGAAAGTGAAGGAAGCTCCAATAGGTACAAAGTTTAGTTAACATGGAGTGTGTGTGTGTGTGTGTGTGTGTGTGTGTGTGTGTATGTGTATGTGTGTGAAATAACCTGGGGCTGAAGAGATGGCTCAGTGAATAGGAACACTACTTGCTCCTGCGAAGGTCAAGTTTAGTTTCTAGAACCCATGTCAGGTGACTCACTACTACTTGTACTTCCAGCTCCAGGGTATCCCACAGACTCTTCTCCATTGATTACATGAACTAAATGCTCATATCCCCACACAGACACACAGACACATGCACAATAAAACTAAATATAATTCTTTTTTTTAAAAATTTTAAGTGGATTATTTTTTTAATTAATTTTATTTATTTCTGTATGTGTATGAATGTACTGTCTGCATGCAAATTTGTATACCCATGTCGTGCAATGCCGTGGAGGTCAGAAGAGGGTTTGGATTCCCCTGGAATTGGAGTTCTCCTGGAGCTGGAGTTTCAGATGGTTCTTAGCCACCATGTGGGTGCTGGGGATCGAACCCGGGTCCTCTGCAAGAGCGGTCGGTGCTCTTAACCACTAGGCCATCTCTCCAGCTCCAAATTCTTAAAAAAGAAAGCTATGTGTGTGTGTGTGTGTGTGTGTGTGTGTGTGTGTGTGTATGTGTGTGTGTGTATATGTATATGTCAAGATTAATGACAAAAATCTTTACTCATAATTATTTTTTTTTAACTTGTAAAAATCTTTATGCTCATTAAAAATAGGATGAGTGCCCTCTTCCCCAACTACTAACCAGACCTGATGACATATATGTTTAAAAATGCTTCATTATTCGCCGGGCGTGGTGGCGCACGCCTTTAATCCTAGCACTCAGGAGGCAGAGGCAGGTGGATCTTTGTGAGTTCAAGGACAACCTGGTCTACAGAGTGAGTTCCAGGACAGCTGGGGCTACAGGGAGACCCTGTCTCGAAAAGATCAAAATAAATGCTTCATTATTCATATCTCATTACTTTGTATGCTATCTTAAAAATTAATTTTAAAAACATTTTAATAAAAGAATGGCATATATAAATGTATTATAAAACTACAGCATGGAACTGGCATAAAGATGATGTGTAGACCAATGGAAAAGAAGAGACAACTCAGAAACAGACCCATGTGAATCTAGTCAACTGCTCTGCAACAATCAGTGGTGGCAGGGATACATAACACTGAAAGGACATTTTCTCTAACAAATGATCCTGGGAAAACTGCATATCCTCATGCAAAAAAAAAAAATAGACCCTTACACCCTACAGAAAATCAGCTCAAATGAATTGAAGACAAATGTGAGACCTAAAATTATAAACTTCATTAAAGAAAATAGAAAAGATTCCAGAGACTGCCTAGAGCCCTGCTGCCTTAGTTCCCAGGCTTCCTCCGGTCACCGGCATCCTCTCCACTCCCAAATCTGCATTCTCCTCCAATCGTGGCAGGGTAAATCTCCTCAGTGATCTCAGCACCCAGGCCAGCTTGGGACTCCAGGATATTTCCTTACCCAGACTTGCAGTCCTGAGCCCCCTTCTGAAAACTTCCTGTGTCTCCCCATCTGACCCCTATGTCACTCCCCTCAACTCTGTGGGCTCTCAGCCTAACCTATCAGCCAATCTGTTCACCTCAAAGCCCCTATCCACTCTGTTAACTCAAGATCCTGTAGAATCAATCCTGGAATCTCAACCCAAAATTTCCACCAATCTCTAGCTGAAGTGAGACCATGTCTTTCACCCCATTTGCACATCAACATAAAGTTGTCCTTAAACTGAACATCAAATACTACATAGCTTGGTCATAACATAACACATTGGGGAAAAGCAAACAAAGATACAGACATTTAACAAACAGATCATTTAGCCAGATCAAGAAATACTACCACACAATTTCAGATGCCTATGTCTTATTGAAAAAACACAAATGACATGAATAACCAAGCTAATATGGCTACTACAGAAACGAACAACCCCGTCATGTTTCCAAGAATGAAAACCAGGTGGATGAACAAAACAATGATTTGAAAAACCATAGTAACCCAGACATGGTGGTACATGCCTTTAATCCCAGCACTTGGGAGGTAGAGACAGGTGGATCTCTGTGAGATAGAGCCCAGCCTTGTTTATATAGTGAGTTCTAGGCCAGCTAGGGCTATACGGAGGTCCTGCCTCAAAAACACAAATAAAAACAAAACAGCCATTATAACTATGCTCAAGGACTAAATGAAAACAGTGAAAACACAAAGAATTGAATGAATAATTAACACAATTTAAAACACGAAATTAGAATTCAATAAATAAGATCTCTGAAGAAAACCCAAACTGAAAAAAACAAAAAACAAAAAGCAGTAACAAAAACTTCAGGAACTCAAACCAAAAACTAAGCAGAAAGAATAAAAAAGGAAGTGGAGGAAATGTAATTGAGACTATTGGATCTCAAAGACAAGCTTGGGGAAATGGATTGCTCAGTCAAAGAAAATGTCAAGCCTAAAATAACCCAGGATGGAATACATAAGACCTCTAGTACATTGTAAAAAGACAAAACCTATGAATCACAGGCATAAAGGAAAAGAAATCCAGGTCAAAGGCACAGAAATTATTTTTTTAATTTTTTATTTATTTATTTTCTATGTGTATGAATGTACTATCTGCATGTACGTTTGTGCACCCATGTCGTGCGATGCGCGGAGGTCAGAAGAGGGCGTCGGATTCCCCTGGAACTGGAGTTCTCCTGGTATTGGAGTTACAGACGGTTCTCAGCCGCCATGTGGGTGCTGGGGATCAAACCCGGGTCCTCTGCGAGAGCAGTCGGCACTCTTAACCGCTAGGCCATTTCTCCAGCCCACAGAAAGTATTTTTAATAAAATCATGGAAGAAAATTTCCCAAACATATGGAAAGAGGCATACAGACTACTAAGCAGACAGGACCAGGAAAGAAACCTCCCATGTCATGTGACAATCAAAATGTACAGAACAAGGCAAAGCTATTTATGTGTGTGTATGTGTATGTGCCAGCATGCGAATGCCATGGTGCCCATGTGGAGGTCAGAGGACAACCTGTGGGAGGTGTTTCTCTCCTTTCAGTGTGCAGGTCCCAGGGGCTGATCTCAAGTGTCAGGAAAGACAAGTGTCTTTACTCATTAAGACATCATCTCACTGGCCCAAGACTTATCTTTTTTAAAGCTATGTTTTTAAATACTTTTTGAACAGTTGGAAATGAACAATTGTCTTTAAAGCTGGGTAGCATCTATGTAGTAGTTCTGTTGCTGTGATAAAACACCATAACCAAAGAAACATATATAAAAGAAACATATAGAAGGAGGAATTTATTTGGCTTATGGGTCTAGAGCGAGAGTCTATAATGGCTGGGGAGGCATGACATTGGGAAGTGGCTGGAACAGAAAGCCAAGTAATCACATCTTCAAGAAGGCACAGGAAGCAGAGCAGAGACTAGAGATCTGGCAAGGCTTAAGAACTTTGAATGGCTGTTCCCAGTGAGGTTGCTTCTTCCAGCATGGCCACACCTCCTAAAGTTTCCACGGCCCTCCCCAAACAGCTTCATGAACTGGGGACCAAGTGTCCAAATCCGTGGAACCTCTAGGGGACACTCATTCAAACTACCACACTCTACTCGCTGGTTCTTATAAGCTCAAGACCATATCACAATGCAAAATGCATTTAGTGTAACCATCAAAGTCTACATAGTCTTTAGTAGTCTTCAATATTATTTAAAAGTCCAGAGTCAGTCAAAATTTTTTTCTGAGACTCAAGGCAATCTTTTAACTGCAACCACCTATAAAATAAAAAATCAAATTACATACTGAAAATATGCAATGGGACTGGATACACGTTCCCATTGCAAACGGGAGGGACAGGAGCATAGTGAGGAAATACCATATGGAACCGAAGACTCCAAACGGGGCCAAACACCAAATCCTGCAGCTCCATGTTTGGTGTAGGGCTCACCCTCGAGCTTTGTTGCATCCAACATACATCTCTCACTTGGGCTGGTACAACTCCCTGTACACAGCTTTCCTTGGCAGATGTCCTGGGGCTCTGACATCTTCAACATCTTGAAGTCTCTACTGAAGACTAGGCCTCAGATTTGCAGCTTCAGAAAATTCTTTTCCAGGGCCTCTTGGGCTCCCAGGGCCTTCTTCTCACAGGGACTCAGCTTCTGTGGCTCTGAAACCCTTGATGAAGAACTAATGACCCCCGCATTCACTCCGGCATCCTTCATGCCTCTAAAGCCAGCACACTGCCAAGTTTGGCTTCCAGCTTGGGGTGGACCTTACCCTGCTTCATCCACCTTAGCAGCAGCTGGTTGCCTCTGTTGCAGTTTTCCAGGAGCTTTAACTGCCTTAGGCCTTTCACTTTCACCAGGAAGCTTAGCTGGGGGGGGGGGGGGAAGGATCTTACCAGGAAAGTGCTCTTCCAATTATTTAAGTGCAAATCTGGAGGCCTGTCCATCTTATCAAAGAGAGTCTCTCCTTTAGGCCAAGCCTTGGCTCCAACACTATTAAGCTTCATAGTGTTCTTTTCCAATCCAAACTACATTCTGTATTTTTTTCCCCACCTACTCTTTTTTGTTGTTGATCTCCAAAATTTTCACCATTAATAATCAAGCCACAATTTCTTTTCCTTTTCTTTGTATTTTTGAGCCTCAGTTACAAGGAACTCACTATGTAGAACAAGCTGGCCTTGAACTCACAGAGATGCGCCTGCCTCTGCCTCCGAAGTGCTAGGATGAAAGGCATGTGCCACCATGCCCAGTTTCTATATTAAGCTGTCTTGAAATTCCATCAGACAAAGAAATAAATTAGTTCATTACTTTTCTTTTTTTTCCTATTACTTTTTAAATATTTTTTCATTTTTTTAACAATAAGTAATAATTTATGAGTACAAGTATCCTTCATGTAAAACCAATTTGCAAGCAGCCTTGCCCAAACCCACACAGCCCAAGGGTCCCACCATCCAGCTGGGGGGCTTGCATGTTCAATCAAGTTGATCAAATAAGTGTCCAGTCTGTATTGCTGTAGTTTCACCATTCACCCCAATTGCAGCCCTTACATTCTGCCATGCCCCCTCTTCCGCAGACTGTTCCCTAGGCTTAGAAAAGGGGCACAGGTGGACAAGAAACAAAACAGTCTACTTTCTCTGGAGCTGTCATTTTGGACTCTGGTCAATTCGAGTGGCTGTTTCCTTTCATGGGCTGATAGTTTGTCCAGGAATAAACTTTCAGTCCTACTGATGAAGCACAAGCAATTAGATACATAGGTATTTAAACAGTACTAATTGTTATGGTAGGTTACTTTGGTATAGACACAGGTATTTGGATGGTATGTTAATCTATGAATTACATTTTTTTTCTGTAATGTATGACAGGGTCTTACTGTGGCTTATAACATCTCCTAACCACTAGAGGATGTAAGCTTGGGGCATCAGCCGTGAGTTATTCCTCCAAGGAGAGAGCTAATAACCAATTAGATTTGGGATATACAGGCATATGGCTGCCACTGCTGCACAGCATTTCCAGGCAGGTGAGGTGTAGCTGGTGCTGACAGAGGAGTCTTGCTTGACTCAAGGAGACCTATATTTGCTTTATTGGTTTAGTGGTCTTTGGTAACACTCTCTGGTATTCCAGAGACCAACTGTACACTTGCAAGTGCGGTCTCAATATATCTTTCCCATGCTTACATCAGGTCTTCAACAGCAGGGCCTTATCACCTTTCTTCTCGCAGGTATCCCAGTTTACAGGCAGGAAGACTTTACCTTTTGGGGGGCCTTGGATCCCCTGGCCAACATCTCCTTGGTAGAATTGCTGATATCAGAGCTCTCCTGTATTAATATATTTTGCTTAAGTGCATAGTTTAAGGATACTTTAGTATTATATTTGATTCTGAATAGAGAATAATCCTTTTCACAGTTCCTATGTCTATTAGTCAATTAAAGAAGGCAGTTTTACCAGTTTTATAAGAGATTACCTCTATGACAGTTGGCTCCAGTTTACAGTTAGAGAATGACCTCATCATCATCATATTCCTCCTTATTCTATGAAGGAGAGGTAAGAAAAATCTCTCATATTAAAACTTTGTGGCACCTAGAAGGTAAGTTTCATTAGGACTCATTATAAATAGTTGTTACAAGTAGGATCCACAGAGGGGTTTGATGTCTGTAGCATCTGAGGTTTTTCTTCCTTTCAATGTTCCGATGGGCCAACCTTTCTGCTGGCACTTCCTGGTACATCCTACACATGCAAAGCTGTATCTTTTCTTTCTCAGCCGTTAAGTTGGTGATGTTTTGACCTGTGGGAACATACAAATCTTTTCCCGTAGTTAGTTTTAAGATTTGAATTATAAAGTTTTTGACAAAAAGGTTTCATATATATCTGTATCCCCCCTTTTTATTTTAGGTTTTTGTTTTTTGACCCATGAGTCTCAAAAAGGCATTTGTAGTACACACACCTATAGGCAGGAATCAAGGCACAGATTTCATCAAATTCACCCAAGCTATTTTGGGTGACCGTATGTCGTTAACTTGGGAAGCAAACTTAATTTCTTAAGTTAAATCATCATGCAGGTAAAAGAGAATGCTACAAGATGATACTGTACAAATAGAGAACATTTGTATGTGCCAATCCCAAAGTTATTGATATACAGATTTTAAGTAAAACAAATGTGGACGACAACAACTTATATTTCCAATTAACTAAGGTGCATTACCATTTTTATCAGAACCTTTAAACCAATGTTGCTGAATATACACATATTTACTTTTACCAAGTCCTAAAACACCATGTAACCTGTAGGCAGAGTCTGGGCAAAATTGGATACTTGTTGAACTCACATCAATTTTTTTTTTTGTTTGTTTTGGGGGTCTCCAGTTCAAAGGGAGCAACCCATCCCTGGACTTTTTATTTAAAAATTTTACAATCTGGGGGAGTCTCTATTTTTCTTTTCTTTTTTTAATTATTATTTTTTTCACATAAATTTATTTTTTTTTTTAACATCTAGACCCGTGTTCCCACCCATTCCCCCACCCCACCAGAGCTCATGCATTCTGCCAAACGTGCTTTTCATCTCTTTCTCAGTCTTTCTCAATATTATCCATGAGGAAGTTGACTGTTTTGAGCAGAAGTTCACTGTTTCCGTCAGTTCTTTGATGCAATCCTTTCTGTTGTTGTTGTTGTTTCCAATATGCATTACGCTTTGGACAAAAGCTCAGGGGGCCTTACACAAGAAATACTTACAACTAGGTAATTGGCACTATCATCCACAGATGAGGGATACCATTCGTCGTTTGTTTTTCTGGGACTGTGTTACTTCACTCAGCATGATGTCCTCTAGCTCCAGCCATTTTCATGCAAAGCTCGTGATGTCATCTTTCTTTACTGCTGCATAGAACTCCATTGTGTAGATGTACCACATTTTCTCTATCCACTCGTCAGTTGAGGGGCATTTGGGTTAGTTCCAGCTCCTTGCTATTGTGAAGAGAGCTGAAATAAACATGGCCGTGCATGTGTCTCTGCGGTGGGGTGAGTCTTGAGGGTAGATGCCCAGGAGTGGTATGGCTGGGTCGGGTGGCAAGTTCATTCCAAGTCTTCCAAGGGTTCTCCACACTGCTTTCCATAGTGGCTGTACGAGTTTACATTCCCACCAGCAGTGGATGAGTGTTCCCCTTTCCCCACAACCTCTCCAGCACTTGGTATCATTTGTTTTCTTGATCTTAGCCAGTCTTACTGGAGTAAGATGATATCTTAAAGTGGTTTTCATTTG
>VZQC01002773.1:149388-247049 GCA_009823505.1 Rhizomys pruinosus
TCATTCACTTGTGTTCTTTCTGTTTTTTTAATGTAGGCACTTAGAGCTATAAACTTCCCTCTTAGGACTGCTTTTAAAGTGTCCCATAGATTTTGCTGTGTTGTTTTATCATTGTCATTCAGTTCCAGGAATGTTTTTATTTCTTTCTTTATTTCTTCCTTGACCCACTCATTATTCAGGAGAGTGTTGTTTAGTCTCCATGTGTTCCTGTAGGTTGTAGGGTTTATTCTGGTGTTGATATTGAGTTTTATTGCACTGTGGTCTGATAGAATGCATGAGATTATTTCAATCTTTTTGTATTTGTTGAGTTTTTTCCTGTGTCCCAGTATATGGTCTATTTTGGAGAATGTTCCATGAGGTGCTGAGTAGAAAGTGTATTCTCTGGTGTTTGGGTGAAATATTCGATAGATGTCTGTGAGGTCCATTTGGTGTATTGTATCATTTAGTTCAGATGTCTCTCTGTTTATCCTTTGTCCTGTTGATCTGTCTAAAGGACTTAGTGGGGTATTGAAGTCCCCTACTATTAGTGTGCTGGGGTTAATCTGTGCCTTGAGATCCTGAAGAATTGTCTTTATAAAGTTTGGTGCACATATTCATCGTCAATTATTTGTTTAATAAAAATGTAATGGCCCTCTTCATCTCTTCTGATTTCTTTTGCTTTGAAGTCTATTTTGTCTGATATTAGAATAGCAACACCTGCTTTCTTTTTGGTACCATTTGCTTGGAATATTTTCTTCCATCCCTTCACCTTAAGTTGATGCCTATCCTTGAAATTGAGATGAGTTTCTTGTAGAGCTTATAGATCGGTTTTGTTTCCTAATCCATTCTCCCAGTCTATGCCTTTTGATTAGGGAGTTTAGCCCATTAATATTTAAGGTTATAATTGAAAGATGATTGTTGCTCCCTTTCCCCTTATTATCCATTTGGACTTTTAGCCTCTGATTCTACTCCTACGGTTATATTTTTATTAGTTTCTTTTCCTAGGTGTTTGAGGATTGTTGCTCCTCTCTTCTGTCCTTTGAATTGTTTCAAGTATTTTATGAAGAGTTGGTTTTCCATGTATTCTATCATCTTGTTTTTCTCATGGAAGATTTTTCTCTCTCCTTCAACTATAATTGACATTTTTGCTGGGTAAAGTATTCTGGGTTGGCATCCATAGTCCTTTAACCCTGGGAATGCTTTGCTCCATGTTCTTCTTGCTTTCATGGTTTGCGCTGAAAAGTCAGTTGTAATTCCGATGGGTTTCCCTTTGTATGTGACTTGTTTTTCTTTTGTAGCTTTCAGAATTTTGTCTTTGTTTTGGGCGTCTAGCATTTTAACTCTGATATGGCGTGGGGAGTTTCTTTTCTGATCTTGTCTGTTTGGAGTCCTATGTGCTTCTTGTATTTGTATAGGTTTGTCTATTTTTAGTTTGGAGAAATTTTCATCTATTATTCTGTTGAGGATCTGATCAATATTATTCTCTTGAGATTCTTCTCCTTCCTCTATTCCTATGATGTGGAGGTTTGATCTTTTCATAGTGTCCCATATTTCCTGGTTGTTCCACTTTTGGTATTTTAAAATTTTTCATAATCATTATTTGAGGTTTTTAGTTGCTCTGTGTTATCTTCTGGATCTGATATTCTTTGTTCTGCTTCCTCCATTCTGCTTCTGAGGCTTTTTCCTTTCCTTTCTTCTTGATTGGATGAATGTTCTATTTCCTTTTTCATTTCATCCTGTGTTTTCTTTAGTATTTCCATTTCCTTTTTGAGCTTCTCCATCTCTTCTTGGTGCTCCTTACTTCGTTGGTTGGCTTCCATTTTCAGTGTTTTTACTTCCTTTTGGAGTTTGCTTTTTTCTTCCTCTAGATCTTTCTGGAGTTTGTCATTCTGTTCCTTTAGTTCTTTCCGAAGTTTGTCATTGTATCCCTCTAGGTCCTTTTTGAGTTTTTCATTCTCTCTCCCTAGTTCTCTGACTTCTTTGTTTTCTTTAATTTCTCTGCATAGGTCTCCAATTATTCCTCTAAGATCTGTTTCTTGGGTCACCTCCAGGGGAATCCCATTGTAGCTATCCCTTATAGGGGTGGGAGACCTTGATGCAGAGTTATCCTGCACATTTCCTATGTTATCCCTTCACTGTGTCCCAGGCATGGGGGTTTACTTTTTGTTTTTTGGTTTTTTGCCTGTATTCAGATGCCAATCACAAATGTCTTTTCTCTATGTTGAAGGCTTGTTTGCTTGCCTCCTTCCAATGTGTTTTTTCCCCTCCTTGTTTATGGAGTGTTGACTTGTCTAGGTTTCAGGCTTTCAATTTTGTTTATATGTTGGATATTTGAAGTCTAAGCCACTCTTCCCTTCCTGTTCTGAGGGTTCTCCAGAAAAAAATCCACTTGGATACTCTTTCCTCAATTCCGGTTGGTGGGGGTAAATATTACTGACTTAGCCTGTGCCCCGGTACCTGTCTGGATCAAGGTTTGGGCTCCTGTGGTTCTTGTCATCTTAGCAAGACCCCAGCCTGAGCCCCCTGCACACAGACTCACAATGGCACCAGGCACTCACTGCAAGGGCAAAGGGCGGCTGCACCCAGACAGCCACACCCTACAAGGGTTTCGGGTTTGGACCCAAGCAGGCTGGCTCACAGCTCCCCTGCTATGAACCGGCAGATCAACTATCCAGCAGCCCAAGAAACAATCTGTCTGGATTGAGGTCCGGGCTCCTGTGCTTCAGGTGGTCTTAGGAAGACCCCAGCCTGAGCCCTCTGCACACAGATTCACAATGGTGCCGGGTGCCGGCTGCAGTTCATTACTTTTCTTTTTTTTTTTTAGAATTTCTTTTTTTTAATTTAATTTTTATTGATGCTTTGTGCATTTCATACATTTTTTCCAATTCAGTTCAGGCTTATTTCCCTTTCCCTTCCCCCCCAATCCCACCCCATCCCAGATCATGCATTCTGCCATAACTGTCCTGCATCTTTCTCTCAGTTTTTTTTTTTTTCATTTTTAGCTATAAGTGATAATCCATGAGTACAAGCATCCTTCATGCAAAACTAATCTGCAAGCAATTGTGCCCAAATCCATACAGCCCATGGGTCCCACCATCAAGCAGGGGGGGGTTGTTTGTTCAATCAAGTTGATCAAATGAGTGTCCAGACTACATTGCTGTAGTTTCACCATTCACCCCAATCGCAGCCCTTACATTATATCACGCCCCCTCTTCCGCACATTGTTCCCTAGGCTTAGAAAAGGGGCACAGGTGGATGAGTTCATTACTTTTCAACTTAGCCTCAGGTAAGCTCTTAGGCTGTGGGTGGACACAGCCAAATGCTTTGCCAAATATCCCAGTTCCTGCTTAAGTCCTTATTTCCTACTAGAACTGCTTTGTTCTCAGCACTTCTTTCTTCCAGACTCTTCCTATGCTAGCCCATTGAGGTCTGCTTACGCATTCAACTGCCTTTCTAGCCCAGACTTCCAAAGTCTCCCACATTCTTCCCCAAACCCACATGTTCAGGTTCTTCATAGGAACATTCCACTCCTGATACCAGTTTCTGGATTAGTTACTTTTCTGTTGCAAAAGACCATGATGAAGGCAACTTTAGAAGGAAGAGGTTTTTGGCTGATGGCTCCAGAGGGAGAGCCCGTAATGACAGGGGAGAATGGCAGGTGGGGCCTGAGCAGAGAGCTGAGCCCTTTTATCTTCAAGCAGGCGCAGGAGGCTGAGCTGAGACTGGAAATCTGATAAAGCTTAAGAACTCTGAAAGTCTGTTCCTAGTGGTGTGCTTCCTCAAGCATGACCACAGCTCCTAAATTTTCCATGACCCTCCCCAAACAGCTCCATGACCAAATGGCCAAATATGAGGAGCCTATAGAGGTGGATACTCATTAAAACTGTCACAGTCCAACATTATTAGACAACTTTGCATTGGTAATCATCGACTACAAAATGACAAGAGTAAAAGCATTAGGCTTACATGAGGAAGAATTATCATTATTTACAGGTAATACTATCTACAGAGAAAAGACAAATATGTCTATAGATAACTTACTGTGAAATAGGTGAACTGAGAAAATTGACTAGCTATAAGAGCAATCAAAGTCTGTTACTCCCACAATAACTGGAGTCCCTATGATGAAGGTATAATGTTTAGCAGACACATGAAATAGCACGTTTGTAAACAACATTCTGTGGGCAGGTGAGCTGATTTATGGGTATGAATTACCACATGACCACTATAGAAGCCAAATCATTTGACTCAAATGCCAACTTGGTTTCAAGCAGGTTAATATTTGTGTATACTAGTGGACAGAGAATACTCATTAATACATACTTTATAAAGAAAAAATGATTGGAGAAGTATATGCAGATTGCTCAGTTATCAAGAATATTCTATGAAGGCCACAACCCTTGTTATCATATGGTATAATTAGGGCTACAAGTTATAGATCTGGTGAAATATATAAGTCTGTCTTAAACCCTTTTTGTTGCTGTCCCGTCCAGTCTTTGATTGTCCATTTCTGGGTGTTCTACTCATTTTGACAGGAATAATCACCTCTTTGCATCACACTAGATGAAGCGTATTTGTTCTTGTTGTAATTGCTCAGTGCCAGCAGAGTTTAACAGAAAGCCTGCATTGTGCTCGCACCTAGAACCACACCACAGACTTGAGGAAGAGTTCACCTTCTGCCAACAGCAGCTTCTTCTACGGTGAAACTGTCCATCTGTTTGTGTAGGGTTTGCCTCGCTCTTACTGCTATGTTTATTCTCTGTGTTTTCCTTCCCTTGGTGTGACAGAGTTGATTTTCAGATCTTGAATGGTTCTAATCCTCTGTGGGAAACAGTTCTGAGCACATAGTAGCTGTGGGAGTCCACTCTATGGAAAACAGCCCTTAGTTTACAGTGGCCATGGGAGTCTGTAGCATGTCATCCCTCTGTCCACAAACTTCTCAAAAATGACAGTAACATTTCATCATTTGATCTTCTTATTCCCACAACTGGGAGGGTTGCAAAGCCATTCTACAGTTCTATTTTACAAGTTGTTGTTATCTCTTTGACACAAGATATCCTCTTAAATACATCCACCGGATAATGAGATTGCTCAAATATACATAGATATGTAAATATGTCAATTACAAACAATAAAACTGTTTATCAAAGTTATTTCTAAATGGCCTTAACTAACGTACACTTAGCATTTAAAAATAAATGCATAAAAAAGATGTTGCAGCAACAATAATGATAAAACGCTGAGGGGGAAAAAGTTAAAATTGTGCAAAATGTGAATGAGGAAAACTAAATTCCTAAGAAACAGAAAGGAAAAATAATACTTAAATGGACATATCCTATTCTTGAATGAGAAGAGGGATAACTCAAGATCTTAATGAGGTTAATTCTCTTACTCAAATTACAAATTTTTTAGAAAGTCCGTAGAAATACTAGTGCAGTAGTTTTAGAACCAGATAAATTGATTTTCAGGTTAACTGTTAAAATATCTATAAAGGAATTGGCCACAAAACTCTAAAGATAAGAATATGTGAATAAAACTCCATTGTGTAAGTGTGCCACATTTTTATTATCCATTCATCATTTGAGGGACATTTGTGTTGTTTCCATTTCTTAGCTATTGTGAAAAGAGCAGCAACAAACATGGCTGCACAAGTATTTGTGTGGTGGATGACTCCTTTGGGTAGATGCCAAGGAAGGTTATGAGTGGATCAGATGGTAGATGTATTTTTAGTTTTTTAAGTGTTCTACATACTGGTTTCCACAGTGGTTGTACCAGTCTGCAGTCCTAACAATGGATAAAGGTCCCCTTTCCCCACTTCCACACAAGCATTTAGTGTCCATTGTTCTCCTAATCTTAGCCATTTTAACTGTCCTTAGATGAAATCTTAATGTAGTCTTGATTTGCATCTCCCTAATTGCTAAGAATGTCAAACTTTTTAAAATTTTATTCACCTTTTTATGTGTATGAATGTACTGTCTGCATGTAGATTTGTGCACCCACGTCGTGCAATGCCGCGGAGGTCAGAAGAGGGTCTCGGATTCCCTTGGAACTGGAGTCAAAGATGGTTCTTAGCCGCCATGTGGGTGCTGGGGATCGAACCCAGGTCCTCTGCAAGAGCAGTTGGAGCTCTTAACCAGTAGACTGTCTCTCCAGCCTCAGAACGTCAAACATTTTTAAAGGTGTTTCTTAGCCATTGTTATTTCTTATTTTGAGAGCTCTCTATTCAGATCCATAGCTCATTTTTAAACTGGTTCCTTCATTGTATTGCTTGTTTGTTTTTTCTTTGCATACCCAAGTACACATGGCTGGAGAGATCATAGATCCTAGAGAAAAACCCACTTTTGCCACATGCTTGGACCAATGTAATTAATTACTTTATTCTAAATATGCATCCCCTCATATTTACAGACAAGTGTCCCTTTCATCCCTCATCAAAGAAGCTTGTTTTCACAACAGATGGAAACTATTAGATTTCCAGAACTGGTCAAATGCAGAGAATAAGTGTCTGTGAGATGCTTAACCCTAAGTAACACATCTTAAATGCAACCTCTACACATAGGATGAATACATCTCTCAACTCTCACCAGAGAAGTTTCGCAGCATATGGTGATTAACACAGAAACCCACAATTGGCCAATGTGAAGAGAACAAGAGGCTGCAGAGTAGTTATCCTTGAATAGGACAGCTATTTCAATCTTCTGTCTCCCCAGCCTCAGGGGGCATTGCAGAAGTGGGGGCAGAAAGAGTGTGAGAGCCAGAGGCAGTGGATGACCACAAGGAAACAGAGTCTCCCAGACAGCTGGTCAGTTACTCATATGAACTCACAGCAGTGGTGACAGTGTGCACAAGTCCCATGCAGCCCCAAACCAGAAAAAATCCCAGCATAGTCATGGGGGAAATTGATAAGAAACCCCACCACAATCTAAGAAACCTTTGGCAATTCATGACTAAGAGGGAGAGAGACAACGTCTTTTAGGGATGGGACTCTTGATGGGCCTAGTGGATAGACACACGCTGAAGGGCATTGGGGGACACGTATCCAGCTCTATAGACCATATTATCTGTCTGTCTATCTATCTATCCATTAAATTGGGTGGGGGGGGCGATATAGGAAGGTATGGATAGGAGGGGATCAAAATACTTTCAAACTATACTGTATGAAATCACAAAAATGCAATAAAAAGTAAAATTAGAAAGAAAGGAATAAATGAAGAGGTACTTCGATAGTGAAATGTTTCCCATAGGGTCACGTGAGAATATTTGGTACCCAGCTGGTAGTGCTGTTTGGGAACATTGTGGAACCTTTAGCAGGTGGATCCTTGCTGGAGGAAGTGGGTCACTGGAAGGGGCTTGAGGCTTTATTGTCCACTCCCATTTCCTGTTCATGTGCTGCTTCCTGGGTGCTGGTGAACAGCAAGACTCCTACTCCTATCTCCAGGCCTTTCCCATGATGGAAGACCTTCTAATTTTAACAGAATAAACCCTTCTGCCTTTAAATTGTTTCTTGTCAGATATGTGGTCACAGCAATGAGAAAAGTAAAACAGTATATTAGCAGTATAAAGATACAGTAATTAAAATATCATGGCCCAGGCGGGCGTGGTGGCTGGTAACACACGCCTTTAATCCCAGCACTCGGGAGGCAGAGGCAGGTGGATCTCTGTGAGTTCAAGGCCAGCCTGGTCTACAGAGTGAGCTCCAGGACAGCTGGGACTAGAGGGAGACCCTGTCTCAAAAAGACTAAAAAAATCCAAACAAACATCATGGCCTGAAACTATCATATCAACAAATAGATCCATTGGATTGCATAGAGAGCCCAGAAACTCACCAGAGACCACAGTGCAGAGATTTAGTATGTGAAGTAGCCATTGTTGCTCCTCACTGAGAAAATAAAGGGTTTTGGAACATTTGACTAGTTATATGGGAAAAAAAAAAACTGTCAGAAGTCCATTCTTTTCTCCCACTTTGTAGGATCTGGAGTTCAAATTCAGATCCTATGCACAAGGACATCTGCCCACCGAAAAATCTTGCCAGTCCCTGAGCACTGATGTTTTAAATCCTGGCCTTTGCCTTAAGTAGGATAATAAACCATGACTTGAAGGAAGTATTCTGGCACTTGAGGTCTCACTGGAGTGATACTTCAGCAACCCTTGCCAAGTTTCTGCAGTGACTGAAGAGAGAACTTGGGCACTTTTTGTCATTGTCTGCTTGCTTAACCATTCTATCCTAGCTCAAATAAGCAGCGATGGTACAGCTATTTTTGTGTAGATGTTGCTAGGCTCAGAGAAGATAGATAAGCCCTCAACCTCACAGATTCTATAGACTCTCAAAATGGGAGCATTTCTCTTTGAGTTGAACAAAACTAGTAACATGCCATGATCCATACTGATTTGCCTGCTGAAGATGGTGATCTCCCAAGAAGTGGGCAAGGCCCACGGATCGTGCCAGTTCTTTTTCCCCTTTCTTAACAAGTTAGCAGTTGAAAGTGGCCAACCCCAAATCAGACTGTTGTTTAAATACATTCTTAAATTGTTTGTATAGATTCTTACAAAGTTTTCCTTAAATTCTAGGATGGTGATATGACAGTTTTATGAGGTGATGAATTTTATTCACTATTGTAAAAATAATCATATCTTTGATTAAGTAGCTGAGTAGCCAGCTTAAC
Source organism: Rhizomys pruinosus (assembly GCA_009823505.1). Lineage (NCBI taxonomy): Eukaryota > Metazoa > Chordata > Mammalia > Rodentia > Spalacidae > Rhizomys > Rhizomys pruinosus. The sequence goes on from VZQC01002773.1 coordinate 158,031, forward strand.
CTTGTTTATTATATAGTAAGCTAATGAAGCACATCCTTCCTGGGTTCCAGCCTCCTTCTTTGGTATCTCATGTGAGTTGGTTACTTGGTTGATGTGATCTTAGGCTCTTCAGGTGAGGCACTTCTAAGTTAGCTAAAGTCATCTCACTTGGTTTCACTTTCTCCCTCTGGTGGTCACTAGATATCTAACTCCATTGCAGGGTTCATGTGTGTTCCTTTGTGTCCCTTCAAACTGGTTTTTATTTATTTATTTATTTATTATTTTTATTTTATTTTATGTGTCTGAGTGTATTGCCTGTATGTCAGGCACCCATGTCATGCAATGCCAACGGAAGTCAGTAGAGGGCTTCAGATCCCCTGGAACTGGAGTTACAGACAGTCGTTAGCCTCTCTGTGGGTGCTGGGACTCAAACCCAGGTCCTCTGCAAGAGCAACCAGTGCTCTTAACTTCTGGGCCATCGCTCCAGCTCCCAAACTGATTTTTAAACAGCTTTTCTCTGTTGGAGCCCTGCAGCAGCTACAGCTTGAGTCAGGTATCAAACAGACCACTCGCCTGGCACAAGACCTTCTTCTGATTTCCAAGCAAATCACTAAACCATCTATCCTAAAACTCAACCTGTAATAGAGCTTACTAATATTCAATAAATTGCCAACTGGTTTTAAAACCTGTTCCACTCTGTGCCACCCACAGGAGCAGTTGTAATAAACTGCTTGGTTATAAATTACATGGCATGTAATTATTGGCATTATCGTGTCCATTTGTTCTCTTGTGCTCTGTCTTTGGAAACAAAATTCTTAGTACAAAAACAGCTTTCCAGTGGCATTTCCTATTCTGAATCGCGATGTGAAATTTAAGTAAAAAATAAACTTGGCCAGCAATAAAAATTTTTAAAAATAAAAGATCCCAAACTATAATTTTAAATGAGTCATTGGTGATTAATATAATAATAATTTTCTCTGGAATTTTCTGTAGCATATATAGAAAAGCCACTATGGAAACTCATAAGAGTGTTGTGGTTTGTCAAATTTTTAGATTTTTTTTTTTTGTAAGAAACTGTAAACATGTGTCTGGGGATAGTGTGGAGATTAAGGACCTGGCTTATTTCTATGAGGCAGGACTTCAATTTCTGAGGTCTAAGAAATATCCAATAGCCTGACAGCACTTCTCTATGTAATAGACATTTATTTCTAAAAAATCCTGGGGTGGGGAGGAATCTATTCTGGTTCGGGAGCATGGCCAACAAATATGTCAGCTCAGTCAGGTATCAGAAATATGTAGGTAAAACAAATAAGTTGTCAAATTCAATTTCTTTATTGAAATTCTAATGACAAGTTAGTTGATTGTACGTGTACATGGCAAGTTTGCTCTATAACAAAGGTTTATCCTTGAAATGGTCACGGATGAGATTCCTCATCAGTGCACAGTCAGGGTGCCTCTGTTCCTTTCTTAGCATCTGGGAGCCACACGTAAGCTATTTTGTGGACATTTTCCTGAGCAAATATATTAAAGTCTCCGCGTACTTTTGGACATGATGAAAGTTAGGATTAGGTTGGCGGCTATATAGTACCCATGATGCAATGGGGCAGCTAAATGAAGGCAAGCTCCAAGTTGGCTCATAACATCTAGGTAGAACCTGTCAGTCAGAGACCAAATGCAGATTTCACAGTTGGACCCCCCTAGTGCAGGGAAAGATGAAAAAACTAGAATCTCTTTAAAGGCCCCAAACCTCATTCCAGACACTAAACCCTAGGGGCCCATGTTACAGAATTTTACAGAATTTCTGCTGGTGTTGCAACCATTCTGCATCTCGATTACGTAGAAGGAGGTTAAACCACAAAGAACAGGCGACTTACAAAAAAATGTGGAAGAAGTCAAGCAGAATTCTGATGAGGCTGGGTAACATCCCAAGTCTTTTCTCATAAGTAATATTTAGGCATTTTCTCGGGTCCATGACCTGCTTTGGAAGGAACTGAATCCTGAACAACAGCAGGGACCCCGCTGCAGTCTGTGACTGCCTTGTTGCCAGTGGAGATGCATGTGTCTAATGCACCCTGCTGCAGTCTGTGACTGCCTTGTTGCCAGTGGAGATGCATGTGTCTAATGCAGACCATAGAGAAGGATCCAAAGGCCACATGCCTGAGAGTGGAATATGGCATGTTGCATTGCTGGAACAGTTTAAGTAGATTTTCTGACTGGCACTCCCCGATTCTCACATCCCCATCCATTCTGTCATTCAGGATGCTGGTCTATAGTAATAATTTATCTGTCTGGTCAGTTTGGTTTGGGGATTGTCAGACCTAAGTAAGTCAGAGCTATAGTAGTATAAGAATTCAGGCTAGCTTAAGAAATCTGAGAAAGAGGAAGAAAATAAAGTGTGTGCGTGTGTGTGTGTGTGTGTGTGTGTGTGTGTGTTGGACATATTTACTCTATCATCACAAAGGGGCAGAAATACAGCTTCTAACTTGACCAGAGTCTGTAAGAACTCATCATAGGCTGTTTTCTTGCCTTCTTGTCTCAACCTTCCCCTTACCATTCAAAACCAAATACAAAAGAGACCTTCTACTGTGTCACACTTTGTTGAATAAAAATAAATTCAGATGCTACATTAGTTTTGTTGCCTGCAATCTGCTAAGTAGTCCCAATTTCCCTCCCTCAATAGATGGTCTTTGGCAGACATGGGTTGATTCCAATCTTATTTGCTAATATTAACTCAGATCACATAATAATTAGATATATATCTATTATGTATAAGTGTAGGTTAAAGAATGGCTACTGGGATGGACAGCTTTAGTGTCAACTTGACACACCTGGGTTGAGGGAACCTCCACTGGGGAATTGCCTCTACTGGACTGGCCTGTGGCCATGTCTGTGGGGTATTTTCTTGATTGTTGAGTGATGTGGGAGGCCCCAGGCCACTGTGGGCTGTGCCACCCCTGGGAAGGTTGATCTGTATTGTGTAATAAAGCAGGCTGAGCATGGGCCAGGGAAAAAAGACAGTAAGCAGCATTCCTCCATGGCCTGTGCTTCAGCTCCTGCTTTCAGGTTCCTGCCCTGAATTCCTGCCTTGAACTCCATAAGTGATGAACTGTGACCTGGAAGATAGAAAAGGAATAAACCCTTTCCTCCCCAAGTTGGTGCTGGTCAGATGTTTTGTGACAGTGATTGGAAGGGAATAAGAACAGCTACCAACAGGCTAAGGTTATTCAAAGAGGGCTTACAGGAAGCGGAGAGCTGATAAAGATGCAGAGTCACTGCACTGGTAAGAAAGATTACTAATGAACCCAGCTGGAGAATTGCTGGAGGCACAGACCCAGGCCGCAGGGTCTCAGGGGTGAAAGAGGCTTCTGAGTTGAATTGAGCTGCATAAGCAAGGCACAGAACCCTGACGGCCACAGAGGTAAGGCACAGGACCCAGGACTATGGAGGTAAGGTACAAAACGTGGTCTAGGCAGACACATGTGTGGAGGGATGGATGACAATTGAAATTGGCCCTGTCAGTTGTAGGGACAGAGCTGGGTTGAAGCCCTAGGGACAGCTGGAAGTTCGCTGCTTGTAGATCCCTTGACAAATATCCTAGATGGTCAGATGATATGGTGGGGACATCACCATTGCAGGGTTTAGTGTCTTCCTCTTCATGGGGTTCACATCAGGGCGCTGGAACTTTTTTTGGTCTTGTGAGTTTGAAAAGTTCTTGGGAATTTTTTTCTGCTCTGGTTTCAATATACCCCTGTGTTCCCTTGATCCTAATGCATTTGGATAAGTTTACAAGATGAGACACTCTTACTTTTAGGATTAAATAGTCATCAGTGTTTTCCTCATGGGGGATCCTGGACAGGGTGATGTCTACCTCTACAACGTCCACAATCACCCTGCCTCAGCATTTGTACTCAAAATGGAGACAAATGCTGCTTGTAAAATGGAGTCTCTCAGCAACGTATGGCGTGAAAGCCACCAGTGCACACGACATGGATTAACTCAGAGCTGGAGGCAACCTCCTGTGAGGTTTCTTGAGTTAGATGCTGTGCTCTTTATCTTGTGGGTGTCATTTGAGAGAAGCAGAGGACTTAGGGTATTGGAATTGCAAGTACTCATGAGCTTCAGGAGGGCCAGACACAGCAGCCCACGGATTTTCTCCCGAGTCACTGCTCTAAATCCATACCACATGACTTTTTGCCGTGGGGAAATTCACCCTTTCTCAACTGACAGTCCTTCTTTTTGCTCCTGTTTTCCAGGTGGAACACTTGGGATAGGTGGAGAGGGAAATGACACACATCTCCTTTAAGGCAGCTTATGGTACAAATAGATTTCTTCCTTTAGTGGTCTTTGATCTTTATTTCCAAAGCCTTTTCCTATGACTCATTTATTAGTATATATTAATTATACTTTGGGGTTTTATTGTATTTTCGCACATGCCTATAGGGCACCTTCCTCTCCTGTACCCAGATTCTGCTGATCTTCTTCCTCTTCTCAACTACTCCCCCTTCTACGTGAATGCCTGTTTTGGATGATCTGATCTGTTTCATTAGGGTTGCTTACAGACGGTGGTGAGGCCTTGCTTACAAGAGCATGAGTGTCTTACCATAGTGGTTACACCTCTGAAGTAAATGCCTTTCCCTCCCAGCAACATTTAATTGCATATAAATCATCAGGAAAAAGTAGTGATCTCCTCTCTACTTCACAACAGGATCCCGGCTGGGCCAATCTTATACAGATCTTGAGCAGATAATCGCAGTTCCTAAGAGTTCAAGAGTGCAGTGGCCTTGTCATGCTCTGATGTCAGCAATCCACTCTCACCTCCTCTTCCTCTAGCTCTTAATGTTCTTTCTGCCACTAAAGAGGCATACTTCCATTTTTCCTTAAAAATTTATTTCATGTGTATGAGTGTTTTGCCTGCATGTAAGCAAGTGATCTAGGATGCCAGAAGAGGGTGTCAGATCTGAACTAAAGCTACAGCTAATTGCTAGGTGCTGTGCCGGTGCTGGCACCTGAACCCAGGTCCTCCGCAAGAGCAGCCAGGAATCCTAACCACTGAGCCATCTCTCTAGCCCCAGAGGCATACCTTAGTGTAACTGGTAAATCAACCTCAGGGTTCAGTTGACCTTCTTGGCCTGGAGTCAGTAGGAAGATGGAAGCACACAGGGCTCTTTGATGAGCACAGGAGCTCCATCAATCCACTCTGAAGTCTCCCTGTAATGTGAGTGTTCTCATAATGTAAGACAATTTGAGGTAGGTTCCTTTGTTTGCAATACCCCAACCAGCAAGTTGGGGACGTGGCTCAGTGGCAGAACACTCACCTGCCCTATTAGGCCCTGCTTTGGATCCCCAGCACCTCTATGGAAAATTCTCAGCAGATATCCCAATATTTTGTTCCTATTAGTTTTTGAATCTGTCACGTGCCCCATCTTGTCTCTGCCTTCCTGGACCCAGAAGGCCAACACCCTGGGCTGACAGCTAGTTCTGACCATCCAACAGTAGAGGACCCAGAAGGACAACACCCTGGGCTGACTGCTAGTTCTGATCATGCAACAGTAGAGGACCCAGAAGGGCAACACCCTGGGCTGACTGCTAGTTCTGACCATCCAACAGTAGAGGACCCAGAAGGACAACACCCTGGGCTGACTGTTAGTTCTGACCATGCAACAGTAGAGAACCCAGAAGGACAACACCCTGGGCTGGGCTGACTGCTAGTTCTGACCATCCAACAGTAGAGGACCCAGAAGGACAACACCCTGGGCTGACTGCTAGTTCTGACCATCCAACAGTAGAGGACCCAGAAGGACAACACCCTGGGCTGACAGCTAGTTCTGAGCATCCAACAGGAGAGGACCCAGAAGGACAACACCCTGGGCTGACAGCTAGTTCTGAGCATCCAACAGTAGAGGACCCAGAAGGACAACACCCTTGGCTGACAGCTAGTTCTGACCGTCCAACAGTAGAGGACCCAGAAGGACAACACCCTTGGCTGACAGCTAGTTCTGACCGTCCAACAGGAGAGGACCGAGAAGGCCGTGGGAGGTAGAGGAGGAGCTAGGGTGTTCCTGACTCCCTCAAGATTAGAAGCTACTTTTTGCCCAGTTCTCTTCTGCTCAGTAGTGTTCTTTCCTGTCTTCCCACTTAACCCAGGGGTAGTAATAGTTTCCTGCTATTCTGTTAGTTCCATCAAGTTTGTCCCTAGCACTGGAAGTGGCCCTTTCACTGTAACTTCTTCATTTGAGCCTCTGTTCACTATTTTTCTTTCAGGAATAACTGATACTGTTTATCTTCTGCCGATCTTTTGGATCTCATTTGCTTAAAGCTATAGATCTCTCCAACCCTGAGCTATAAGTGAAATAATTTGGGCAGAGATGGGAGTGGTCAGGGTTGAAGGATCTTTCTTTTTGCTCAAAGATAGACTTTGGATGAGAGAGATGGGTAGGTTTTCCTACAACTGTTTTAGACTTTATGGGACATACAGTCTGTGTTGTAACCATGAACTCTGCCACTTTTAAATGAATGGTTATGTATGTGTTCCAATAAAACTTTCTTTACAAAAGCAGGTGATGAGTTAGGTTAGATTCTCGACCTGCAATCTATTTACCCTGAATTAGTTCACTTGGTCTATGGTCCTCTTAGTGGGAAGAAGATTTTAATTTTCTAGACAGCTTCAGATATCGGTGCATCGTGAAGAATGTTCTTTTGGTTACAAGGTGACTCTCGCACATGCTAAAGGCATTCTGGGGAGATGAGATTCATGTTAAATAAAGCAGAGAACCACAGCACAATGCAGTGATCACCAGGAGGGAGCCCTTATCCTTGGCTGGCCTTTTCAAACTCCCCTCTAAGGTGACATAGATTTCTAGGTCCAGAGGAAGGCACTGGTTTTAAGGAGCAGCTTATTATTTTATGTCAGATAAGGACAGAAATTCCTGGGGTGGCCCTTGAGACTCGAGGAGAGTTTAGATTGGCAAGCAGCACAGATGCTCACTGTAAGGCCATGTGTTCCGGGAGCTGCTGTAGACTGTTCAAGGTCAAAATCCCCTGCCCTCTGAGATTTTCATCTGGACTGTCTCCACAGTCATCTTGGGACTGATGGACACGGTGTGCATGGAAACTGCAGTGTGCCTCTCTGCTTTACCACCAGGTAGTAAGCTCCTAATGAGGCAGGCTTAGTTTATCTCCCTACGTGTCATAAACCTGCATGGGGCCTTCCTACACACCACTTAGGCCAGTGAACTGAATTTAATTTTGAAATAATTTCGAGCTGGGCATGGTGGCGCACACCTTTAATCCTAGCACTCATGAGGCAGAGCCAGGTGGATCTCTGTGAGTTCAAGGTCAGCCTGATCTACAGAGTGAGTTCCAGGCCAGCTGGTGCTACAGGGAGACCCTGTTTCAAAGAGACCAAAAAAAAAAAAGAAAGAAAGAAATAATGTTTAAGCATAACATGTGAAAGGAGGCGTCCACCATTTGTTCAACCTGGCTGTGTTTCCACCCCTGGCCACACAGCCTGTTCCTTGGTTATCATAGTGAGTGAGACCTGTGGGTCCTGCTCCCTCCTGGGCCAGGCCTGCTGGCGTCTGCCTGAGAGGTTGTGCAGACCTCCATGGGCGGAGGAGGAAACAGGGAAGCTCAGCCCGGGCTTAGGACATCTCTGTTCTCCCGGGAAGCTGTGGCTGACTGATGCTCAAGTGTCCTAGGGAGACTGGCTGGGCCAGTCTTCTGCTCATGGCTCATTTGTCTGACTTGGGATTTCTAGGCAGTGCCAAGGACTTCCTAGAGCCGCTTCATGGAAGGGAAGACAGAATGGATACCTAGGGAATTGGGCAATGAGGGCGGCCAAGTTCAACAAAAATAGGCACTGTGACTGTGCTCTTCCAGGGTAGAGATGGTAACCAGCTGACGTCCCTCCCTGCTTTCTCAGCCTTGTGCCCCTTGGCCTTGGGTTTTGTTCACTTTGCATTGCCTTTACTCATAATCTTCATGCATTTATTACTGAACATTAACAAGAATAATGAAGCATCGTTGAGTGCAGTTTGTGAGGTCTGGGCTGAATCCAAGGGCATGTAGAGGATATTTTATTCATTTTCTGGGTGAATCTGCTTGCTGAACCCTGTGTGCCTGTGGTCGGACTTGTCTGCAGGGCTTGCTGACACACACACTGTTAGGTCCCACCTCCTGGGCTCCTCATTCAGTTTGTTGAGATTTTCACATCCAAGAACCTTCCAGGTGATGCAGCTTGTCTGAGCCCACATTGCCATGGGTGTGGACAACTGTGGTTTGTAGAGACCCTAAAATAACCATGCTTCTCATAACTCTACAGACATGCCATAGGTTACCCTGGCTGGCGTTGGCCCCAAGATATTGTTAGAAACTTGATCTTTAGTAGCTGGGAAAAGAGTGAAACATTCAACTCTGCAGGCGATTTTCAGTCTCTAAGGGTGGGGACATGCATTTACCTCAGAGGAAAGTCGTTGCTTTTGGTCTGGGAAAACCACTTGAGTCTGCCATTTATTTACAAAAATGTAAATCAAGTATTCTCTCACTGTTCTAGAGGGAAATGTGAATTCACTATGAACCCTAACACAGACGTTTTAGACCGAGAAATGAAGTATTCTAATTGATGACATAAATTTGGGGGAAAGACTGAGCCAAACTTCTGTCTGGGAAACATAGCTGTCTGGTGGGGGGGAAATGAATGTTTCAGCGTTTCTAGGCCTGTCTCATTCTGAGGACACTTTTCCACCAGCGGGTGCCCTGTGCAGCTTTGTGTCTGTAGTATGTATTTCCAGAACGTCTGTTCTTTGACCCGAGGGCTGTGGAAGGAAGGGCATGACTAGAACCACAGATCTTGAGACCCGGGAGACTCACCCAGAGTATCTCACCACAGATGGAGGTTCAGCTACTAGTAGCCTTTTTTCCGAGGTGATTGAGGGAGGAATTTTCACAGAGGGTGATGGGACGGGGACGTGGCTGAGACTGGAAGCTGCACTGAGGAAGGCGATCAGACTGCTGGTGGGGATCTTTGTAAAGAAGGTAGAGGCTATGGACCTCCAGCCTCAGCCTCAGCCCCTCTGTTCCAAGATTTCTCATTCTTTCTTTAATATTTGAATTTTTGTTGAAATATTTTACAAGCTACATTTTCGTCTCTGTTGGGACACAAAGACTTAAAGGATGAATATGTCACCATTTTGGAACTTACTGCAAAAGGGAGATCACGGTTCATGTCTATGGCCAGTTCTCAGGAACGGTGGACCTCACCACATTGAATGGCTCTTCTGATTTAGTATAGCAAGGGTGGAACAGAGAAACGAAAGGGTTCAAGCCATGGATAAATAACACATGGCATGTGGGGGATGGGTGGGTTACACTCAAAATTAACCATGATTTTGAAGCTGTGGTATTGTAAAGCTGGATGTTCGGGTAGCGGATAGAATACAGGTGCCATCTGGGACTCAGGGGCCATTGTGGAAGAAGCAACAGAAAGATTGGAAGAGCCAGGGGTAGTGGATGACCACAAGGAAACAGAGTTTCCCGAGTTGAATTATTATATTAAACCTCAGCCACCCAGTGCCTGGAACGACTGCGGATGAGGGGGCAGAAAGATTGTAGGAGCAGGGGGTGATGGGTAACCTCAAGGAAACAGAGTTTTCCAGGGTTCTGGGAACTTGCCGATCTGAGATGACAGCAATGGTGACAAAAGTCAACCCAGACAAAAACCCACACAGAACTGGGGAAACAGGTAAGAAGCCCCAACCTTAGCTGAGGAGCTATTGACAGTTGATCACTGCTGGGTGAAAGAGAGTTTATCTTCTTTAAGGGGGTGACATTAGATAGGCTGACCAGGCCTCAGTCGATGAACTCACACTGAGGGACACTTGGGCACACAAACTTGACTCAATTAGTCCTTAACATATATGACAAAATGTATGAAATTCTGTGGGATGTCTATTGTTTGTACAGATAGGAGTCTAAATATAATTAAGATGTATTCTATGAAATGCATAAATATTCAATCAAAATCTATATTTAAAAAAATCAGCCATCAGTAGAAAGAGTTTTGTTTCATTAACAGGATAAGACAATTCAAGTCTTTATGACAAGTGAATATTTCTAAAGCTATATCAGCAAGAAATGTAATGCTTTCTCTGCAGATTTTAGAAAGCAAATAGAGTTCCTGAGTATGAGTTTTAAGAACTCCTTCCAATTGCATAATATAATTCACATCAACATTATTAATATCCCACAATATATAAAAAAGTCCTAAATACAGAGGAGGCAAATCGAGTTAGAGCAACATAAGGGGCAGTATAGTGTGTGCACTGTACTGGTCACCAAAGAACAAGACCTACCTTGTAATTCAATAAATGCCATAGAACCATCTTTCTTTCTCTTTTACAGCTTCCTAAGTCCAGCAGACTGACCAAGGCCACCTACAAGGTGGGCCATCTTGACTTTCACCAGAGTAAACAAACATATTTGTGTAGAAAACCCAAATAATTTAGAGAGACGATGCCAAGACATCACAAGTGCTGACTCAGGGAGAAAGTGACTTGATACTACATCAGAGGAGTGGGCCGAGGTGGGCACCATGTGGGTGCAGGACCATTGGAGTGACAACCAGCAGCTCACTCCTACAAAAAATGTTGTTTATGTGAATGACAGCCCTCTATTGATTAGCAAGGGAGGAGGGAGCAATTTATCTTCCTTTCAAGGGAATTTATGCATGCACTGGCTATTTTTTTTTTCTGAGACAGGACTTCATGTAACTTGGGTTGGCCTTGAACTCGTTATGTAGCCAAGGATGCCCTTGAATACCTGATCTTCCTGCCTCTATCCTCAGAATCCCGGGATTACTGGCACGCCCAATCTATGCAGTGGTGAGCAGCAAACCCAGGGTTTTGTGCATACCACATGAGCCTGCTACCAACATGTTTTGGGCTGCTTTACTGGCTTCTTGATCTTAAAAAACTGAAGTGACTGTTCTACTTTGATATTTGGATGAAGGTGACAGATATTAGTTTCTTAAATACTGTTCATTCTAGGAATTATAATAACATTATGCTGGAAGGTTCATATAATAAGTTCAGATGTCAATTGACCGGAGTCCAAGTCAACAGCTCCAGAGAGAGTGGACTGTTTTACCTCTCATCCACCTGTGCCCCTTTTCTAGGCCTAGGGAACAACCTGCGGAAGAGGGGGCGTGGTAGAATGTAAGGGCTGCGATTGGGGTGAATGGTGAAACTACAGCAATGTAGTCTGGACACTCATTTGATCAACTTGATTGAACAAACAACCTGTCACCCCCCACTGGATGGTGGGGCTGTAGGTGTTTGGGCACAACAGCCTGCAGATAGGTTTTGCATGAAGGATGCTTGTACTCATGGATTATCACTTATAGCTAAAAATGAAAAAAAAAACTGAGAGAAAGATGCAGGACAGTTATGGCAGAGTGCATGATCTGGGATGGGGTGGGGGTGGGGGGGAGGGAGGGGGAGATGGGCCTGAACTGAATTGGAAAAAATGTATGAAATGCACAAAGCATCAATAAAAATTAATTTAAAAAAAAATAAGTTCAGATGTCATGCATAAATAGTTATATTGAAGTCCTTTTTTTAACTCAATATATCCTTTTGATTTTTAACTTATTTTTATTTTGTGTGTGTAAGTGGCCTTCCCACATTTGTGTGCGTGCACCCTCTCATGTAATGCCTGTGGAGGTCAGAAGAGGGGATCAGATCCCTTGGAACTGGAGTTATGGACAGTTATTAGCTGCCATGTGGGTGCTGGGAACCAAACCTGAGTTCTCTGCAAGAGCATCCAGTGCTCTTAACTACTGGTTGTCTCTCCATTCCTTCAAAATCTCCTTTTGAAAAAGATCCACAGCTTATTTAGGCTGTGAAACATTAAAAATTCCTTTACCTCATTAATGTGAGAGAAAGGGGAACATTATATTTTCCACTTCAAATATGTTGTGAACTAATTGGCATCAAACAGTATTTCTTGACTGTGCAATTTCTCCCTACTTGCATAATTTCCTTGGGAAAGTCTACTGGCATATAATTATCTTTTAACCACATTTTTTAGGTGGAGATTTCAGAGAGCTTTACCAGAATTTTCCTATCCATCTCCTGCACAGAGTGAACAGCTGATCCAGGATTCCATGGAGAGTCAGCTATGCAGTCCAGCAGGGGTTGGGCTCTGGATCCCCTACTCAGGGCATTTGGAGTTTGCCAGAAAGACTGATCTGCTTCTTGTGGCTATAAGTGCTTGGGCCACAGAACCCTCACATGTGCCAAACTCTCTATGAAGATGCTCCTGTTACTATAGTGCTATCAAACAGTGGCATGGTGTAGACTTCGAAAACACTCGAGAACTGATGACATTGGGGAAATTTCACGTTATAGGATTCTTTATTTCAGTAAGAATAAAATAGATCTATTGTCTATATTTAGTCATTCATTAAATCCAGGTATACCACTCCATAAAAGGCCTAGACACTCTAAAATGCTTTATTATTTTCATACTAGGTACTGTTAAATGATAAATAAAAATTATGATGCAAGGAAAACATTTAGAAAATGCAATTGTGTATTCCAGGCTTTTGGGAACTTGCTTATATGAACTTACAGTAATGGTGACAGCACACAGAAGACCCATGCAAACTCAAGCAGAAAAAATCCCTACACAGAACTGGAGAACTGGGTAAGAAGCCCCAACCTTAGCCAAGGAACTATTGGCAGCTGATGACTGTTGAGAGAGGGAGAGTTGCTCTTTTTTAGGGGTGTGATGCTAGATAGGTTGAACAGGAGCTAGTGAATGAACTCATACTGAGGGACTTCTGGGTAAACAAACTTGATGCTCTAGGACTTAACATATATGACAGAATGCATGAAAACCGGTGGGCAGGCTATGTGGGGTGCATATAAGGGAGAGGTCTAAATGTGATTAAGATGTATTTTATGAAACACACAAAAATTCAATAAAGAATATATATCTCTCTTATATATATATATATATATGTATGTATTACAGTTGTAGAGCTTTATCAGATAGTCTTTTACATTCTGAGTTTTGCCATCAGGAATAATAATATATTACATATAAAACTCAAATAAACTACTTTTTTCTAGACTACAAAACTCAACAGTATACCAGATACACTGAATGTTACATTTGACAAGAATCAAGAGGGATAAGAAAGCCTTCAATGATGAGAGAGTAGAAGAGAGTATGTGAAGAAAGAGTTGAGGAGTCAATTGTTCTGTGCTGATTTTTCCTGCCATGGTCTCCTTAATTTATGGCACTAATAAGAATTACGCAAAACAAGGAAAAATGTATCCAAGCTTAACTTTTTATGGAGGATTTCCAAGTCAGAACCCACCCAGGCAACAGCTCTCAAGGTCTGGTTCCTGAGCTTTCGTTTGTTATCCTTGTAGAAGGATCTTTCATTCTTTGCCCGTCTCATCTCTTTTTGAGGGTTTACCTGACATACCTTGTTTATTGTCACTCAAAATATAAACCAAAAGGCACTAAAGAAAACAAGAGAGCCTACCAGTTCAGTCAGTTCCACAGACTCAGATTCTGTTTAGACATTAGTCACAAAACCCAGACATGTCCGCGACTCTCCTGCGTATATTCTCATGCACCCCTTGTATTGACCCAAAGGTTAATTTGGGGACAGATAATATTTTAGGATTTCCCCCAATCAATGATTTGCCTGTCGGAAAACTGCGTTGGTTGGCAGCACTGTTTGCATGCTTGGTCAAACCTATAAAATGGCTATCATCAGTGAATTCAGGATGACCTGCTCTAATGGACTTCTATAGGTAGACAGGAAAGGTTCACCTTAGGGACTTCCCCCACTCATTTCAGAAGAAGAAGACTGTTTTTAATGGGGAAAGAGAAAAACAAGTAAGGAAATACTGTAAGATATAAGAACTTTAGTAATAGCAGTAAAGGAACAATCATAGCCAACCCATTTTTCTAAGAGTATTCTAGCATAAAAATAAAATTTTGGCTCTTGCTATCTTTTTTATTTATTTATTTTTTGGTCTTTTTGAGACAGGGTCTCCCTGTAGCCCCAGATGGCCTGGAACTCACTATATAGACCAGGGTAGCCTTGAACTCACAGAGATCCACCTGCCTCTGCCTCCTGAGTGCTAGGATTAAAGGTGTGCACCACCACCACCACCACCACGTCTGGCTTCTTGCTATCTTTTTTGTGTTAGAATAACATGTTTTATATAAAAGTGTGTGTATGGGGGGAAGCCACTTAAACACATGCCTTTAAATACTGGGAGTTTCGTGCTTGTGATGGATGGGTGTAAGCATTGTAGCTGCGTGTGTGTATGTGGTGTGTGTGTGTGTGTATGTGTGTGTGTGTGTGTGTGTGTGTGTGTGTGTGTGTGTTAGGCTCTTCTACCTCTGTATGGAAATGATAGGAGGGAAAGTTCCTGTCATGAGATCAAGGAACCAACTAGCTTTTAAATCTGTGGAAATACTTTTGAAAATGTCAGTTGAAGGAGTCCTTGCTGGCTGGCGTTCTCTTGTCCACTTACACATCCTCCTTATCTTGTATAATTTATTTTTTATGACAGTAACAAGAGTGTGGTGATTGATAAAGTACTTACGACAAGCATTTTGCCATCTGTACCTGTCTCTACCACACTCTGCATTTGGTGAACTTGCACTCCCTTTAATTATTAAAACCTATGGAAGCTTGCCATCAAACTAGAGCACTTTGATCTTATACAGCTCTTTTACACAGGGGTTCTGAGTCAGTAAGTTCAAGGCCCACAAGAGCGCAATGCCTTGTCCCCCCCTTTGGGGGACCCTCACCCCATACTTGACTAACACACTGCTGCCAGAAACTTGCTGAAGGACACCTGGCTCCTCCATCTTCAGTAACAAATGTCAACTTTATAAACAGAAAGCAAATCCCCAGGTGCTCCCATTACCCCTGGGACTTCTTGAGCTCGGTCTGTCATTACCTACTTGGTGTACAAGGCAATTCTCTCCCCTGGTTTTGAAGCCTATATTTCAAAGGCCATCAGAGAGTTCTAATTAGTTTACCTTTCACTTATCAGATAATCGTCTTGAAAGGCCCATTTTGTCGCCAAAGTATTTGGGGCGACTTTTAAAAGCATATTTTATAAGACTTTTCCTCTGAAATTATCAAACTATCTTTTTGGCCAAAGGAGAATGATATTTGAATTCTAACTCAAATTGACAGACCATTCGTTTTTATAAAGATTCTTTTTGAAGACACGTGTATGCTTGGCAATTTGATCTTTTTCAGTATTAACCAAAATGTTAGCTGCTTAATAGTCTGAAAAGAAAGCAGTAGAAAAGAGTGTCAGGAGCCTCAAAGCTTGGTGCTCAATGCGTTACATTCCTCTAAGCAGTCCCTGCACATCTGCTTTTCAAGGCACTGTGCCCTGTGTTTGGGAAGATATAAAGCATGGTCTTTACTTTTAAGGAGTTTACCTTTGAATAAGGGAGAAAGAAACTCACAAAAAGGTAATAAAAGCTGTACAGGGTACAAAGTGTTATAAAAGCATAGAGGTGGGGAAAATTACTTTATAAGAGACAAGAAAGGCTTAGTGGCTCAGACTGCCTTTGAACAGCTCAGTGGTTGGGAACGTCACCTAGGGAGAAGGCCAGGCACCCACTGACGGTGATTGAAGGAAACCCAGCTAATTCAGGAAGCAGTGACTGGTCTGAGGAGACCCAAGCCCTAGTTTTCCATCTCAGTAGCATGCTCTAAAAATGCTTAAAAAGGTATGATCAGTCAAAATACACCAACTATTAAGATCTGTGTGGACTTTAACAGCCCAATCTTACAGTTAATGGAGGACTATAACTTGTCACTTGGCATGAACAAAAGAGGACCTGACCGGTGGAATTGAAAGCATGGTGACCTGGTGGACACAGCACCAGCTGGCATTTTGGTGACCAGTGACCAATTCTGGTCTCCAGACTGTGAACCGGATCCATGTCTGTCACCAAGTCTGCACAGTGGCCTTTGCCCTCTATATCAGGGGGAAATTTCCCATCACTTTGTATTGCATTATATGTGACAGGGCCTGTCAGATAGTCTAGGAGGTTGGCAAGCTCTGCTCAGCCTGGTCTTTTGTAGTGTGGATTTACTAGTGGAATTATCTTGATGAATAACAAATTTGGATTCACCAAGGATCAAAGGCTGTGCCTCTGCATAGGTGTGAAAGATTTTCATTGAATGGTAGGAAGACAATACCAGAACTTTCTGTATGTTGCAACATAGTAATAGGAAGGAAACAAAGCTTTACTAATGTATGAAGACCAGCTTCTGGGTTGTTCAAGTCGGAGCATATCTGCTTTACTGTTATTGGCAGATTTTTTTCGTTTATTTGTTTTGTGATACTAAGAACAAACTTAGTGCCTCAGTCTTACATCACCCTCTCTATATTGAGTATGAGAACCGTGGGTCAAAGAGCATGGCTTAAGTGTGTGCATTCAAGCTGGCTACATTTGGCATGCTAAATGAATTCACACATTACTTGCCATCAAGATGACATTATATGATGGCATATATAATATGATGGCCATCATATAATGTCATCTTACATTATTATGCTTTATGATATTATCAAATGCCAACTAAACAGAACCCATAAATATTTTGGAAAACTTCCAGGAAAGAATTATGAATTGAAGGTACTTTTGATCATGAAAGTGGGAGGCTGTCACGCTTCTCATGTCTTTCTGCCACACAGTCATCAAAATCAGGACATTATGCTCTGATATACGAAACATGCTAAAATAATATAAGACAGACTAGGAACTATGCACAACTATGTACAGCACATGATTATTAATACATGCTTTCAAAAATATATTATCTTCTTTTATATCAATTTATTTATTTTTATTTTTTCACATTTTTTCCTTTTAATTTTCTATTACTCTAAAATTTGAATACATACCCTCCACCCATATACTGAAATTACAAAGTCTGAAAATAAGTGGTAGGTTAATTCTAGAGCCCATTAAGGGATTCAAAATATAACAGCGCAGTTTGTTTCAGATAAAAAGAAATATAACATTAACGTTTGTATTAGTCACTTTTCTGTTGCTGTGATAAAATGCCATGACCAAGGAACTTATAAAAGGAAGAGTTTATTTGAGCTTACGATTGACAGTTCCAGGGAATTAGAGTCCATTGTGGCAGGAGGCATGGCGGCTGGAGACTGGAGCAGCAAACCGAGGGTCACATCTCGCAAAGAGCACAGGAAGCAGAGAGAGCAACTGTAGACCATGAGGCTTGTTAAAACTCACTAAGCCTGCCCCCAGTGACACACTTTCTCCAGCACGGCCACACACCCCAAGACCTCCAAAAACAGCGCCATCAACTGGAGACAAACGTCTGAATACCTAGAGCCCATGGGGGACACTCATTCAAACCACCACATTCCACTCCCTGGCCCCCATAGGCTCCTGACCATATAAAATGCAAAACGCATTTAGTCCAACCTTAAAAGTCCCCATAGTCTTTATCAGTTTCAATGTCATTCAAAAGTCCACAGTCCAAAGTCTCTTCTGAGACTCAGGCCAATCTCTTAACTGTAAGCTCCTGTAAAATCAAAAGGCAAATTACATACTCCCAATGTACAGTGGAACCGAATACACATTCCCATTCCAAAAGGGAGGAATAGAGGCATAGTGAGGAAATACTGGACCAAAACAAGACCGAAAACCAGCAGGGCAAACACCAAGTCCAGTAGCTCCATGTGCAAAAATGTGCCACTTCTGGGACTTTACTTCTAAAAGGGCTTAGATGGCTCATTTCTTCCAGCTTTGCTTGCAAACACACATCTCTTTCTTAGGCTGTTACCCCTCCCTGTATACCTCTCCTTGGCACATACTCACAGGTCTGGCATTCAAATGCTTCTGGGGTCTCCGCTGCTGCCAACCTGGCTTCAAATTCATAGATTCACGCAATGGACCTCTCAGGGTTTCTTTATTAAGGGACACCCTTGCTGCACTCTTCCTGAAATGGGCAGCTCTCTGAAACCGTTGGAGGAAGAACTGATGACCCCTTCACCTTGCAAACTTCATGCCTCTAAAGCCAGACCCACGTGAACGGAAACTGCCGATTTTGGCTGCAATTTTGGGATGGCCCCTGGCCTACTTCAACCACACTTGCAACTTTTCTCTGCCATGGGATGCTGGAGGATAGCTTGGTGTTGGTGGTCTTGCCCTGAAGGTACTGATTCTGTGTTTAATTGTAAAATCTTGAGGGCTCTCCTTAATGCTTTAATCTCCTTATGAAGGGAGCCTCTCAGGGCTGGAGAGATGGCCTAGTGGTTGGAGAGCACCGAACACTCTTGAAGAGGGCCGGGTCGATCCTACGCACCCCATGGCAGCCGAAACCATCTGAAATATCCAATTCCCGGGGAACTCCACGTTTACAGGGGAATCCGACACCATCTTTCTGACCTCCTTGGCCTTGCATTACTGACATGGGTGCCCAGACTTGCATGTAGACAGTACATTCATACACATACAAGAAATAAATAAAAAATATAAAAAAAAAGAAAGGGGATCCTACGCCTTCACATGCCTTGGCCCCATTTTTAATCTTCCTAGTGCAGTGATCAGATCCAAACTGTACATTCTGCATTTCTTTCTGCACCATCTGCTCTTCTTCAACGTAGATGCACAATATTCACCATTAAACGCCATGCCACCCTTTCTACATTAGGCTGTCTTGAAATAGCCTGGCAAAGACATCAGTCCATTGCTTTTCAACTTAGCATCAGGCAAGCATCTGGGCTGTGGGCAAACTGCTGCCAGACTCTTTATCAAAATATCCTAGTTGCTGCCTAAGTCTTTATTTTCCCCTGGAACCACATCTTTTGCAGCCATGCTTTCTTCCAGGCCTCCACTAGAATGGCCCTTTAAGCTCTGCTTACAGTAGTCAACAGCCTTTCTAGCCCAAAGTTCCAAAGTCTTCCACATTTCTCCAAACATCCACAGGGTTAGGGTCTTCACAGCCAACAGCCCACTCTCTGGTACCAAAATCTGTATTAGTCACTTTTCTGTTGCTGTGATAAAACGTCATGACCAAGGAACTTTTAAAAGGAAGAGTTTATTTGAGCTTACGATTGATGGTTCCAGGGAATTAGAGTCCATTGTGGCGGGAGGCATGGCAGCTGGAGACTGGAGCAGCAAACCGAGGGTCACATCTCGCAATGAGCACAGGAAGCAGAGAGAGCAACTGTAGACCACGATGCTTGTTAAACTCACTAAGCCTGCCCCCAGTGACACACTTCCTCCAGCATGGCCACACACCCCAAGACCTCCAAAAACAGCACCACCAACTGGAAACAAACGTCTGAATACCTAGAGCCTATGGGGGACACTCATTCAAACCACCACAACGTTGTTCAGCATACCTTTCACTAGGGATTTGGTGCTAGCATCCACAAATGAGGGATACTGTTCATTGTTTTTCTGGGACCCTGTTACTTCACTTAGCATAATGGCTTCCAGTCCATCCATTTATCTGCAAATTTCATGATGTCATCTTTCCATTGTGTAGATGGACCACATTTTCATTATCCACTCATTGGTTGAGGAGCATTGAAGGTTGCTTCCAGCTCTTTGCTATTATGGAGAGAGCTGCAATAAACATAGATGTGCATGTATCTTTGTGGTAGGATGAGTCTTGTGGGTATATACCCAGGAGTGGTATGACTGGGTCAGGTGGTAGGCTCATTTTGGGTATTTTAAGGGTTCTCCAAACTGCTTTCTACACCAGCAGTGGATGAGTGTTCCCCTTTCTCCACAACCTCTCCAGCATTTAGTGTCTTTTTCTTACCTTAGCCAGCCTTATCAGAGTGAGATGATATCTTAAAGTTGTTTTAATTTGCATTTTCTTAATTATTAACGATATTGAACAATTTTTAAGATGTTTCTCAGCCATCTTTTTTTAAATTTTTTTTAAATTTAATTTTATTTATTTTATGTGTATGAATGTACTGTTTGCGCGTAGGTCTGTGCACCCATGTCGTGCAATGCCGCAGAGGTCAGAAGAGGGTCTCGGATTCCCCTGGAACTGGAGTTCTCCTGGAATTGGAGTTACAGACAGTTCTCAGCTGCCATGTGGGTGCTGGGGATCGAACCCAGCTCCTCTGCAAGAGCGGTCAGTGCTCTTAACTGCTAGGCCATCTCTCCAGCCCCATCTCAGCCATCTTTACTTCCTCACTAGTGAAGTCTCTGTTCAGCTCTTTACTCCATCTTTTGAGTGAGTCATTTGTTTTCTTCTTTGTTTTTTGAGTAGTTTATATATTCTGGAAGTTAATGCTCTGTCAGATGAATCACTGGTGAAGGTTTCCTCCCACTCTGTGGGGTCTCTTCACGTCATTGATGGTTTCTTTTGCTGTATAGAAGCTTTTGAGTTTAATGAGGTCCTACTTGTTGTTGACCTTATGTCCTGTGCAGCTGCTCTTTGATTTAGGAAGTCTTTTCCTATGCCTATGTCTTGTAGGTTGCTGCCAACATTTTCTTCTATCACCTTCGGAGTTCCAGGTTTCGTGTTGAGGTCTTTGATCCATTTGGAGTTGATTTTTGTACAGGGTGAGAGGTAGGGGTTTAACTTTATTCTCTACAAGTGGTGATCCAGTTTTGCCAGCACCATTTGTTGAAGATGCTCTTTCCTCCATTGAATCTTTTTGGCCCCTTTGTCAAATATGAGGTGGCTGAAATTGTATGAGTTCAAGTTTGGATCTTCAATTTTGTTCTATTGGTTAACAGGTCTGTTTTTGTGCCAGTACCAGTCTGTCTTTATGACTATAGCCCTGTAATATAGCTTGAAGTCTGGTAAAGTAATCCCCCATATTGCACTTTTTGCTCAGAGTTGCTTTAGCTATTCAGGGTCTTTTGTTTTTCTATGTGAATTTAAGGATTTTTTTCCAAGTCTGTGAAGAAACTCATATGGTTTTTAATTGGGATTGCATTGAATCTGTATATTAATTTGTGTAGAATGGACATTTTTACTATATTAATTTTTCCAATCAGTGAGCATGGGAAGTCTTTCCATTTTCTGATGTCGTCTTCAATCTCCTTCTTCAGGGATTTAAAATTTTTTGGAGAGATTTTGGGTGTCTTTGGTTAGGTTTGTTCCTAGTTATTTTTTTTTTTTTGAGGCTATTGTGAGAGGGAAGGTCTTCTTATAGTCCTCCAATTGCTTGTTGTTGGTGTAAAGAAAGGCTACTGACTTTTCTAGGTTAATTTTATATCCCCCCACTTTACTGTCTTTATTTTTTATGTGTATGAGTGTATTGCCTACACGTGTGTAAGTGCGCCTGTGTCATGGAGTGCCTGGAGAGGGCAGAAGAGGGCATTGGATCCTCTGGAATTGAACCATCTCTCCAGCTCCTTGTTTCCAAGAGCTACTGTTAAGGAAGATCTAGCTCTAAAAGTATATTGCTCCTTGAATCAATAATAGTATTAAATAGCATTTACAAAGAAGTAGATACATCTTGGGAGATGTGCTTAAGATGTGGAAGTTCCCTGCTCAGCAGGGATCTCTGTGTCAGGTACCTAGGCAGCATCCTGGTGAGCCTGGCATGGTGGTTCAGCTGTGGTGCTGTTTGCTAGTGGTCTGCTCTGTAATGAAACAGGACCTTCTTCCCTTGGGCTGTTTCCCTGGGTTAACACTGCCAAGTGCTTATGCTTAGCAATCTCTTTTCTAGACTGCATTCTGAGTATCTCCATTCAGTTTTATATTCTTTTGAAAAATTATTTATTTTAATTTTATGTGTATGAGTATTTTCCTCCATATGTGTATGTGCACATATATGTGAGATACCTGCAGAGGCCAGAAGAGGGCATTGTATCCCCTGGAAGTGGAGTTAGGGACAGTTGTTAGCGCTGAGAACTGAACCTGAGTCCTTTGGAAGAGTAGCTCTGAGCCATCTCCTCTGTCCCTTACATTCTATCATTAGCTGCCTTAATTTGTTGTGCCTTAGATTTAAGAAGCTCTGGTGTTATAGTCAGTATTTTGGTAGATATATACTTAATCCGTTATGTTTTGATTTTGCTGAGCTCAGTATGAGAATGGTTACTATACCTCCAGAGAAGGTATCTTTAATTTTACCTAACAACGAACTTTCCCAATAGTTATACTGAACAAATTAAAATTTATAGTAGGTTCATTTTTAAACTCGAACTTCATCTGCACTGTAGAATTCCATTTACATTACAAGAACAGGCAACATGAATGTGAAAAATAACTGTAGGAAGTTTTACTAGGAAGTGACACAGGATGACATGTGTATGATGTAAATAAGGCTGTATTTCTCGCCTCCTCAGTGCAGGTGTTAGAGCAGGTGGTTTAAATTAAGGGATTTAGTCAAAGTTGAGCCAGTGCTAACTGCTTAATTAGACTTCTATAAAGTCACTTTCACTCCAGAATTCTAGAGAAAAGATGCTTGGCACAGCAAAGTCAAATATTTTAAATATTAAAAATATGTAGGGGGCTGGAGAGATGGCCTAGAGGTTAAGAGCGCCGACCGCTCTTGCAGAGGACCCGGGTTTGATCCCCAGCACCCACATGGCAGCTGAGAACCCTCTGAAACTCCAATTCCAGGAGAACTCCAGCTCCAGGGGAATCCGACACCCACTTCTGACCTCCGCGGCATTGCACGACACGGGTGCACAGACTTGCATGCAGACAGTACATTCGTACACATACAGAAATTAAAAAAAAAATGTATAATTTAAAAATTGTTTTTAGTTTCTTCTCCTCTTTCAGCCAAGGGTCACAGGGAAAAAAATCCAACCAACTCCTGGGATTTAATAAAATCTTCTGATGATCTTAGTATTCTTTGAAATTCATTAGCTTTCTATGTGTTCCTTCACCTCCATCCAACTGGAACTGTAAAATAATAAAATAGTCATGAGAGCAGGGTTAACTCATTTCCCCAACCAGGTTAGAGGGAAAGCATCGTGACAACATTGTGTTACAAGGCACAGGTATCAGATGAGGAGGTGTGATGAGGACAGGCCTTTGACCGAAGGAATGTGGGGGAGGGTATACTATTTCGTAATGCAAACCCTTGCACCTCAGTCCTTAATGACCAAAGGTGACCAGTCAGTTAAGTTCTCTCAGAGAAATCAGGGGTAAAGAATGAAATAAATTGCTGAATAAAGTGAAATCGAACCAACGCAGAACCTGTAAGTTAGTATAAAACGGGTCTCACTGTTTCCCACTTGCTGATACCAGGCACCTGATCTGAGTTCATTTAATTTCTCATGGTTCCTCATTCACAGGAAGCAAAATACCTTCTAACAGCATGGAGCTCGCTGTCCCTTGGCTCTGTGTCATCCTACAAGAATGTTAAATTCCTGTCAGTGTCTTGCTCATCCACATTCTCCAAGGTCCCTTCTCTCTGAATTTGCCATTTAAGGTTTGCAGAATTCCCCTGGGAAGGTTGGATAATGGCCCCTCTCACAGTTTACTGAAGGCTTTAATCTCATTCCTGGCTCCTCTGTAGAATGCAACAAGTTCTCTTTGCATCTCATCAACTCAGAAACTAACTTGAAGGGCAAAGTCCTGCCTCTGGAAAGTCCAGGGGCCCTGAGTCCCGCTAGCGTAATAGACACATTTTCTCTGTAACTCCTTAAGTACCATGGTGCTGAGACCAGTTATGTTCTGCAGGCTGGTGGACTAGCTCCCCATCACTGGACAATGGTGTCAGAGAAATGCCTTACCATCCATTGAAGGTGGCTTATATACATGGAAAACTACAAAAAGTGGTCTAATCACAGAAGCAGAAGTCTAGACATTTTACAAGGATTAAGGACTTGGCTTTGGGGAGAGCAGGTCATGAATTTAGATTAGTTACAACTTTATTTATTTACTTATTGAGATTTTTGTGGAGGTCTTATACTATATTCCAGGCTGGCCCAGAACTCAAGGCAATCCTCCAGCCTCAGCTTCTCAAGTGCTGGGATTATAGGCATGAGCCATCATGCCCGGAAGGTGGCCATGTCAGTGCTATCAAAAAGACTGAAAGCAGTAAGAAGGGATTCAAAAGAATGGTCAAAAGTGAGCCCCGTCCAAACGCAGGAGCCAGCCCTTCAACTGAATGCCAGGGAACGTCCTGAAGTTTTGTGGTTCATGGTCTCCACCTGCTTTAAATGATCTCAAAACCTGAAAAGAAATTCATTTTCCTTTTTTACTAAGAGAATGAGAGGGGAGGGGGGTGTTTGGGTTCGTGTGTGTTCCCGGGCTTGTGCTCAGGAGTACAACCCTCCCTCAACTTCCCTTCTGTGTTTGTCATAAAACTTGAAAGAAGTGCAAGTTTTAGCTTGGGGGAAAGCTTTTTATAGCAGAATTATAAATCACATCAAGGAGTGATTTTCAGTTGACAGCTCACAAGTGAAGTGACCGTGCCAGGCATGCCATTCAGGGGGCTGGAGACCAGCCTGATTTTCCTCTCAAATGGAAGTGATCTGTTCTTGAGGAAGTCACACGAGCAGGCAAGATTTAGTGTTCCTGTCATTTGTGCTATCTTTGGCTGAGACTAGAAGGCGGTGTTACTGTGACGCAATAGGCAATATCAAACATGAAATAATGAAGCAGTTGTGTTTGTAGCTACTCTCTGGTGCAGGCTGGAAATGGAAATGCTGTTTATGGTGGGAAAGGTGTCTGTCTGGTTGTTACATTTCAGTCCAATAGATGCTGGCTCCTAGCAGTAACTACTGCAGGTCTGTGGAACACTATAACCCTTTCCTGTGATACTAGGAAAACTATAAGCCTAGAGAGAGAGAGAGAGATTAGTCTCAAATCTCTCAAAGCAACAGTGTAATTTGTGGCACAGCAGAGTTAAAACAAAAGTGGACAGAGTAATGAAAGTGTCTTAGTCCTTTTTACATTGCATGACACAGTAGCACACACTGGGGAAATTAGAAAGGAAAGTTTATTTGCTTCCAAGGTCAAGAGGCTGCATATGGTTATGGGCTTCTTGCTGGCAGAGTCCAGAGGCAGCTTAGGCGATCACAAGGCTGGTGGCGGAGAGTGCTCTGCCTCTTCCTATATCTGGATGGAGAATTCATTGCATTATGAGCTTCAGTGAAATATCGAGAGGTCAAAAAGGCTCCTCGCACAAGGCTGTTGAAGGCATCTCAAGAGATGAACTCACAGGCCTCTGATGCAAGAGGTGGGACCTTCTACCACCCCTGCTAGTCATGAAGAATGGAGGGCACACAAGGTAGAGACCAGATAAGAAATCCTCTGAAATCTCCATTTTTGTACCCAGGCCCCAGGACAAAGGAACTGGAGGGAGATAGTCAAAATCATGGTATTTTCATTAGAGCTCACAGACTTCCACTGCAAACATCTTGACTGGTGTGAAAAAAATTCTGAAGAAAAAATTGGTTAACAAAATGTACACTGAAAAATATATTGGTTTCCAAAGTACTTTTTGCCATCTCAAATACTTTATGGAAAATTAAGCTTCAAAAAGAGTTTATTTAAAGAATAAACAAATCATATCATGTGGAATGTCAATTAGAGGCAGAGAAAGTTACAGAGAAGGGATTTGAATGTCATTCTTTATGTTATTAGAAGTTCCTGCTAAGATGCCTGCAGGGTACTTGGAGGCCCAGAGCTTCGTCCTCTGTAATGGCTTCACCATCGTACCATGTCCTTGGCTTCCTCTCAAAGTGGGTCTGAGCTCAGGGTGGCTGAGACCTTCATTCTACATGGAACTGAGGTTTTCATCTGCTCATCTTCATCTGAGATCCTCCCAATCACGTGAATTGATGACTCCCTTGCTTAATTTTACTTAAGAGTTAAAAAAAAAATCCCAAGGAAATAGATGCATTCAAAGAGCAAAATTTCTGAAATTATTTTTGAAAGGCATTAATGTCTCCCTCATCTTACTCCTTTGTCTATATAGGTTTTGATTTATATCAATTTAACTTACATGTAGCTTTGTGTATCTATGTAAATCTCGAGTAAATGGAGAAATGGCTCTACTTCTCATTACAGCGTTGAGGAACTATTTTTAAATGTTATCATATGAAAACATCTAAATCAGTAGACATTCACTGATTATCACAGCCAAGATCCTATTGTACAGAACAGACAAAGCCAGATAGGCTGCATCCTCTGGGGGCCTGCTTCAGTGAGGCTTATTTCTGTCTGGGAATGCAGTGTGCTATAATGGCTCCACCAGATGGGACACTTAACACTGTCAGCGCCCCTTCCTGCCCAATATGCCAGTGTGTAGGAGAAATCCACTCAGTAGCAGGAGTGATGATCAGGACAGGGCCCTCTCTCAATTAAAAATGTAGCACTTAGCTCCAACAAGTAGAAGGTTTAATTAAAACACTTGGAAATGGACATAGATTTAGGTGCCTCATTAATTGCTTGGGTAATTTCCTTTGCGATCACACGGTGAAGTCGCTCGTATTCTCACCACATGGCGCCCTTTCTACTGCCGCCTGCTCTGCTAATTTCGCTGAATCTACAGTTTGGTGATATGAAATCGAAAATCAAAGCTCTTGTTATTGAAGGATGACTGTTCACCCTAGAGCCATGGACTTTCCCACCACCGGTCCCCATAACCTATTTCCTTTGCAGGTTCCCATGCCTCTCACAAAGAATCTTAACTCTGTGAATAAATGAAAGAACACATTATTTAAGCATGGGCTTACTGTCTTCTGTTTGTGCCTCTGCTGGTATCCATGAGCTTTGAAATGGGTGCTGATAGTAAAGCTGGGGAAACGGCCACCTCTCTTCTGCTTTCCATCCCTTCTCATCATCCAGTACTGCTGTCTCAGAACTGGTTGGTTTATTTTTCAAAAAAATATTTTTATTGATTCTTTGAGCATTCCATATGATGTATTTTTATCATATTCAGACCTCTCGCTCATGCCCAGCACCACCTTGCTAAACCTTTCCTGTCCTCTATTATTTTTTAAAGGTTTATTGAGTCTATTTTGTGTTCCCCAAATGCTTTGTCCATCATTTGGAGCCTGGGTGACCTGCCTGTTATCACACTCTTAAAGAAAACTAACTCTCTCTCTCTCTCTCTCTCTCTCTCTCTCTCTCTCTCTCTCCCAGCAGCTATCAATTGCCCACAGTTCCTCAGCTAGGGCTGGGACCTCCTACCTGCCTTCCTCTTCCATACTGGCATGGCCTGAGCAGCTCTTGGGCATGCTGTCATAAGTGATGTGGGTTCATATGTGCAATTGCCCTGTGCTGTCTGCAGTCTGCAAAACACAGTTTCCTTGTATTTATTCACTTATTGCTGATAGAATTTAGGGCTGAGAACTCCACAGTGTTCTTTTCTCTGCACATTGACCAATTGTGGGTCTTTGTGTTAATTGCCATCTGCTGCAAGAAGAAGCTTCTCTGGTGAGAATTGAGAGATGAACTGATCTATGGGTTTATAACAGTAAGTCAATAGTTGTTTTAATACTCTATTTAACAGGATAACAGTAATAGATTCTACTTTATGTGAGCTGTCTAGCCACAGGAGTTTTGCCCTGATAATGGTGCCAGGTAGGGACTCCATCTTGTGAAACAGGTCTCAAATGCAATCAGAAATGGATTGGTTACTCCTCTACCAATCATGCCACTAGTGCACCACTGAGCATATCTTTCCAGACCAGTCATTATTGTAGATCACAGGGTTTGCAGCTGGGCAATATTGATGGTTACTTTTCCTTTGATGGCACAGTGCCTTCCAGCACTATGAAAGCTAGGCAGTAGAGATGAAGCTTTGAGGTGAGTACTTGATTTCTATGTTGTGCTATGACTCATATACGTAGCATCTTCAGCAACAGGTTCTTACTGTCACGTTCCTTCATCCTCACTGCATTCCTTCAGTGTCCGCTTTGCCTGGTGTATGGATGCAGTCACCTTAGAGCTCATCTTCCCCTGAGCAATCCCTGGCTAGACTGAGGGTGGACTGCCTATGTACTCAGGAGCTTTGAGAGTGATTCTTTACTGCATTTCCTTCCAAGTTATGTGCTTCAAAATCTATGATAACGTTTCATTTAAGGAAAACCCCTTCTCTCTGTGAGGCATTATCAGTACTTTCCCATGCTAACATGGGTATATGTGCTGTCCTTCATAACTACTGTGCCACAAATACACCAGTCAATGCCAAGAAATGTGAGTTATTTTACCAAAAAACAATATATAATATTATGCCAATATGGGTTCATCAGGCAGATCCCCAGGGATCAAAAACACATATTTGTAAAAGTCCTGGCTGAGATGGAAATATGGTGTGTAAAATTTCTCTTCCTCCATGATGATAAATCATTTATTACAGCCAAACCCATAGATGTTTCATGTTTAGACACTTGAACAAGAAGCACAAAGTAGTTAAGTTCAGGTTTTGGAACCACAGAAGTCTTTGTGAACTCCAGGTTTCAGTAATAGACATGTGCTTTTGGCGACTTATGTGTCCTCTTGGGGTCCCAGTTTCCTTCTCTGAAGCCTGGAATGACAACCAAACCTGCCTAGCAAAGTTATCTTTTTGAATATGGAAGGAAGAAATAGCATTCTTTAGCATGTCCAAGGCACTGGGCTTAATCGTTTTCACATAAGAAGAAAGTGGAGGGAAAAAACAAGACATCAGTTGTATGGTGCTTGTGATACCTAATATATATATATATATATATATATGACATATACATGACATATATGTCATACATATATGACAGAATGTTGCTACATAGCCTAATATGCTGTCCTAGTTGATCCTCCTGCCTTGGCATTCCAAACACTGGGACCTGGTACCCAATTTTATAAAAGTAGAAAATGCTCAACTGTCTTCATCAGTTGATTTAATCACAGGGTAAAGCAACCATTTCTTTAGTATGTGTGAATGTCAATTTCCAGGCCTGTGTCTGGCTACACAATTGCCGACATTTTGAAATATTATATTGCACAAAAGATACTGGAATGTCCTGTAACCTCTAAATGCTTACCTTAGAATTCAGTTCCAGGTGTCAAGGCAAACACGATGAGTCCTGCTGCCCCTCCTGCTTCCTCTGTGGCTCCTTAGTGTCACCCCCTTCTCGCCTAGCCATTAAATGTCACCCTTGACATCTCCCTCCTTCCTTTCCCACTAAGCCAACCAAGCACCTTTCCACTTCTCTCCATGCTGCAGTTTCATCCCCAAATTCTCAGGAGATCCTACTCCAGTTTCCCTGGCTTCCCTGTCTATAGTCTTCTTCCGTCTGTTGGCCAAGAACATGTAGATCAATTAAAACTGAAGGCTGAATGATGTACTCACAGGCAGACTTCTGCTTCTGTCCCTTCTTTAGTCGTGTTCTAAGACCAAAGATTTTCTACCATTGAACACATCCTGGGAGTCCTCAGACTGCCCAGTGAGTCAAACCCTGTCTGCATCTGCTCCAGCCCCCAGCAGCTACAAAGCCAGCAGCTCTGATGAAGTAATGATGTGTTTTCTCTCCTTATGTGTACTTCAACATTCATGACCAGGGAGGAATTCAAAACTTCCTTTTCTGTCCTCAAGGGGTGGCATAGTCTCTTGAGTGCTTATTTTCCATAGACTTTAGAGAACCGCTCATGAAATGTTAACAACAAGCCCAGTGTATTACTAGTATTTGAATTAGGTAGGCCCAAACAAAACTGGTATTTCCAGTAGGTCTGAAATGACTAAAGTAGCAACCCTTTCTTTAGTATGTCTGAACATCAGTTTCTAGGCCTGGGTCTGGCTACAAAAGTGCTGACATTTTGAAATATTGTACTACAGGAAAAGATACTGGAATGTTCTGTAACCTCTAAATGTTTACCTTGGAACTCAGTTCCAGGTGTCAAGGCAAATTAGTCATGTGACAATGAGATATCCAAAGTAGGGACATAGTTTGCCAGGCATCCGGGAGCATCAAAGCACTTTGGAAGGGAGGTTTAGGTAGAGCAGAAATCTGTTCAGTAGTAATTTCTGGGTAAGAATCCAACAGAACCTCCTCCTTTATTCCTGACATTGCTTGGCACTTCCATTTTATTTTTGTCATTACTGGCAACTGCCCATGGGTAATCAGGAGGATGCCAAGGGGTTATAAGGAAGGGACATCTTCCAGAAGGGATCCCGCCACCCTAGACTCTCTAGACTCTGACAGCTGCTCAGGCCAGGCTTTCCTGGCTCTCTTGATGCTTAGAGTATCTTCTCAACCAAGGCTGGAGCTGTCCAACACACTACCTGCTGACCTCTGTTTTGGCAAGCTGGTGATGACATGCCGACGTCTGCTTTGCGATAATTCTTCCTAGAGCTGCATCTAAACTTCATGGGAATGAGTAAAATAGATATTGGATTTTTTTATGGCTTTCAATTTTGGTCAAGTGATTTCAGCCATTGAAGACTTTAAGCTTCAAAGATGAACTTTTTAGTGCCAGTTTTTATCATGGGAATTTTATGATGATCTTTGGAGGCCGAAGGAGGTCTTTCAAGGCCTCTGCTACATTGGGCTTCTCTGATGTGCCCTTTGTGCAAGTACTTGATGGTTACTATTTCCTGCCAAACTGCAAGTTTCCTGTGGGAACAGGGCCTTTGCCCATTTTATTCACTGTGGGCCCTCAAATGTATCTGAATACTTTTTAGGCATGGGTCAAAAGTCATAAAAGTGCAAAAGAAATACATAAAATGAGACTCATAACAGCCTGGGTTCTAAAAGAAAAATTAGTTGAACTGAATGCTGCCTTGTAGCTAAAACAACTTTTATTTATTTATTTATTTATTTATTTATTTATTCATTTATTTATTTATTTTGAGACAGGGTCTCCCTATAGCCCCAGCTGGCCTGGAACTCACTCTGTAGACCAGGCTGGCTACTCACAGAGATCCGCCTGGCTCTGCCTCCCAAATGCTAGAATTAGAGGTGTGAGCTCCCATGCCCACCTTAAAGACAGTTCTTAGCCACCATGTGGGTGCTGGGAATCAAACCCAGGTCCTCTGCAAGAGCAGTCAGTACTCTTAACCACTGAGCCATCTCAACAGCCCAGCTAGAACAACTCTTTAATATCTCCTTAAATAATTTAAGGAGATATAAATAATTTATAATAATGAGAAATATGATTAATAAACTGCATTTCATTAAACTTACATTTTTCTGCCCTGTGAAAGGTAATGTAAAAGGAGGAAAAGAAAGAAAGCCAAAAATTTGGAAAAATACTTGCAAAAGGTGTGAGAAAGGATTATTACCAACAGTATCCAAGTACCTGAACAAATATTTATCAAGTTGGACAAATAACTGATAAACACACGAAAAGATAATCCACCCAGTATGTCATAAAATGACAGTTATGAAACAGCACAGTCTAGTAGGTGAACAGCCAGATTCCAGAACTCTGATGACACCAAATGCTGGCAAGGATGTGGAGCAACAGGAAGCCATACATGTTGCAGGAAGGTGAGATATTGCACATGCTTTGAAGGTTTCCTTGTAAAACTGAATACTCTTATCCCACAATACAGCAATCAAGATCCTTGGTATTAGCCTGATGCAGTGGTTCAGGCCTTAATCCCAGCACTTGGGAGACAGAGGCAGGCAGAGCTCCATGAGATCAAGGCCAGCCTGATCTACATAACAAGTTACAGCTGGGGCTACAAAAAAAAAAAAAAAAAAGAAAGAAAGACAGAAAGAAAGAAAAAGAAAGAAAGAAAAGGAAGGAAGGAAGGCAGGAAGGAAGAAAATCCTTGTATTAACTCAAAGAAGCTGAAAACCCGTGTTTGTGTAAACATGTCGGTGCAGATTCTTACAGCAGTGTCATTAATTGTTACACAAAATAAGCTGCCAGGCCATAAAAAGGCATTGAGATATTTAAAATATGTAGTGGTTTCCTTCCCTGCTGTGACTATAAGTGTGCACCATCATGCCTGACTTTTCTTTTTAAATGTGAGTTTGTGCGATGGAATTCAGGTCTTCCTGCTTATAAGGAGTGCACAGGCCAAGCCATATCCCCAGCCCTGAACTTTAGTTTTGAGAAAACTGAAGGCTGATGGTAAGAGCAGGAAGACAACAAAAGAAAGAAGAAATAAGTGTGTTTCTCTGTCTGAGGCTGGGAGAGAGAGCAGAAGATAGTTGGACCTGACTCTATCCTAACCCAGAATGGACTGAAAAAAATAGCATTTAAAAGACTAAATATATAGGGCTGTTGAGATGGCTCAGTGGCTAAAGAGCACTGGCTGCTCTTGCAGAAGACCAATCCCAGAACCCACATGGCAGCTAACAACCATCTATAACTCCAGTTCCAGGGAATCTGATACCTTCTTCTGACTGCTGTGACACCTTCTGACTTGCAGGACATGAGTGCACACATGCAGGCAATATATTCATACATATAAAATAAAAATAATAAAATATTTTTTAAAAGGCCAAACGTAAACAAAGGGCAAAAGTCCTCTCTCAGGAGCCAGTCAGGCCATGACGAGCTCTGACATGCACTCACCCTGCATGTTCAGTGTTGAGCAGGAAAGATGGACAGCTAAGGCCTGGAACATCCCATCAGTGTTCCCTAGAGACCAGCTGACCATGAATTCAGTCCAGAATGGGGACCAGGATATGGCTCCACAGCACAGAGGGGCGTATGAAGGGGCTGGGAGCTGAGAATGCGTGGTGCTGAAAGTGCACCCCACCTTGGCTTGAATGGGTTCCCACAGGACATGGTGGCACGCGCCTTTAATCTCAGCACTCAGGAGGCAGAGGCAGGGGGATCTCTGTGAGTTCAAGGCCAGCCTGGTCTACAGAGCAAGCTCCAGGCCAGCTGGGTCTAAAGGGAGACCCTGTCTCAAAAAAAAAAAAAAAAAAAAAAAAAAAAAAAAAAAAATAAATAAATAAATAAAATAAATAAATAAATAAATAAATAAATAAATAAAGCAGAAGCCATTTTGTTTCTTCAGCTGTAAAAGGAAGGTAAAGGTATTATTTGCTGTGTTCCTCCCCAGAAATACCGAGAGAGTTGAAGGATCCCATGAAGCTTCCAGGGCCTCTTTAAAGCAGTTTTCACAACCAAAGTTTAATCAGCAATGTTGTTTCTGGTTGATTTTTATTAACGATATTGTAATTTAGCCCCAGGGAAGCATCCTGTTAGTGTGGTGACCACCTGTCCAATACCTAGCTGTCGTTGTGACCTACTTGCCTACAAAGGCCTGAAGACCCTTGGTAGACCTCCACTGATACCTTATGAACAATTCTGATATTACAAATGGTACTCTGGGGCTGGGGCCAGAGCCTCTCACACTTTGAACAAGACTAATTCATCACCCGTGTCTTGCAATGCTGTGGAGGTCAGAAGAGGGTGTCAGATTCTTCTGGACCTGGAGTTAAAGATGGTTCTTAGCCACCATGTGGATGCTGGGAATCAAACCTGGGTCCTCTGCAAGAGCAGTCGGTACTCTTAACCCAAGAGCCATCTCTCCAGCCCCTAGTTATTGGTTTTTAAGTAGTAAGAAACTTCAATATCTAGAATTCCAGCTTCTTTTCCATAGAAAGTCTAGGACACGCTGTAGCATGTCCACAGTGAGAACAAACCAGTGTGCTGAAGAGATGGTTAGGCCTGGACCAGGCCCCCAATGGGCTTTATCCTCATGGTGAATCTCCCCATTTTGATAAAGACCCATTCATTGTGTGCGTGTGTGTGTGTGTGTGTGTGTGTGTGTGTGTGTGTATGTATGTGTGCCATCAGAGCCCTGACTGTAGGAGCCCTACTAGGCGGGAAGTGTCTAGGGCTGCCTGGTGAAGGACAGCTGCCAGTCCAGGAAGAACAAGCCAAAAGCAGAAAGGAGAAATCTGAATTCAGACTTGGGTGAAAGGTCAGAGGCAGGAATTGGACATTAGGAGCCTCCCCTTGGAAAACTAGAGCCAATAGACAGATTTTTAAGTGTCTGCAGGGTGCCTTTTAATGGCCGTGCTTATTTTGATCCAGCAGCCCACAGCAGTGCATTATGAACACTGGGGACATTACACACATGCATATCGTTGCATCCATCTGCACCTACACCAAGACCCAAGCTTACCAGCAATTTTGGTACAGAAG
The DNA here is from genome assembly GCA_009823505.1 of Rhizomys pruinosus. Taxonomy (NCBI): domain Eukaryota; kingdom Metazoa; phylum Chordata; class Mammalia; order Rodentia; family Spalacidae; genus Rhizomys; species Rhizomys pruinosus. The sequence continues at coordinate 192,079 of VZQC01002773.1, forward strand.
TTGTGGGTGGGCCTGGGTGACAGCATTTTCTGATGACTCCCAGGAATTCATACTAAGAAATGTACTCTAGTGAGCTAATCTTCCTCCTGATGTCCTATCTCTGTGTAGAAATCAGGCTCTGTCTCCATATATGTTCTGTAAAGAACAGAAATTCATTCTTTGGACTTTCCTCCTAGCTTACAGTTCCCTAAGATGTGGAGGAAGGCAGCCCAGTGTCATGATTCTGAATGATTGGCATCTGGCGGCTTAAGATCATTCCTGGTGTAGTGTCACTTGTACCACCTTTGATGTAGACGGGGTCTGATATCCTTCCTGGCTGATTCAGCCCACTATGGCTGTGTAGGTGTTATGAATTCCCCAGAGCCAGTGCCATATCCGCCAGCTGCCCTTCTCCTCTGGTCTCACCTTTAATCCCAGCACTGGGGAGGCAGAGGTGGGTAGATCTTTGTGAGTTCAAGGCCAGCCTGGTCTACAGAGCGAGTTCCAGGACAACTGGGACTAAAAGAAGACCCTGTCTCAAAAATACAGCCAGAGCTACAGGAAGACCTTGCCAATGAACTTTTTTTTTTTTTCAGAGAGGGTCTCCCTATAGCTCCAAATGGCCTGGAACTCACACTATAGACCAGGCTGAAAAAAAAAAAAAAAAAAAAAAATGATAAGCTGTAAGTTGAAAATCACTCATCTTAGAAAAAAGAAGCCTATAAATTTTGGTAGCAATTTCAATTTGAGTAGCTGTTATGGAAAACAGTTTGGAAGATCCATCCAAAATTAAAAATAGAATTACTCTATGATCCAGCAGCCTTACTCCTTGGGTCCATATCCAAAAGAAATGAAGTCACTGTCTCCATGCTTGTTAATACACTATTCATAGCAGTTGAAGTATGGGAGCAACTTAAGTGACTGTGGCTGATGGTTAGCTACAGATAATGTGGTACACAGTCGACAGTGGAGTGTTATTCAGCCATAAGAAAAGAAAATTCTGATACTTGGGACAACATGGACAAACATAGGATATTTATGCTAAAAGAAAAAATCCAAGTGCAGATACTATGTGGTCTGACTTACACCTGGAGTCGAGTCAACCTAACAGAGAGGAACTTTGAAGAGTTAGGGGTGGGACACAGGGGAGTGGTTGCTTAAAGAGCACAAACTTTCCCCTGGAACATGAATAAGTTCAGGATGTCTAATGCACAGCAATTATAGTCACAAAATATAAACTTTTTTGCTTGAAATTGTGAGGAGCAGATTATATGTTCTCATTTCCCCAAAGGATAATTCTTAAGTGGTGACAGGTGTGTTATAATTTGTAGGAAACACTTCACAATACATATGTATATTGAACCATCACACTGTACCCTGATTATATACAATTTTTATTTGTCCATTAAATATCTTAAGATTTAAGTAAACAAAACAAAGTCACCTTTACTGCTTGAAATGCCATAATACAAGGATGAGGGAAAGTAAGAACTACAAAAGGGGAAATATGTGAGATTGGTGCTCTGTATCTTCCTGGTCAATAATAGCCACAGGTTTGACTAGGAAACATGGGGCACTGAGGTCTCTTAGCACAGTATACTTTTGGAGCATGGAGGGCTCTGGGCACAGTCTACTTTCCCTTGAACAGTGCCCAATGGAACCCTGCCCTGCCTGTCCTTGGAACCCCTTTGAACAGTGGAGAGGAAGCCTGAGAGGTTGTGATCCCTGTGTTAAGACATGGAAACTGACTAGCAATCAGCCTCTGTAACTTCTCCCTTGGGTTCCCTATAGTTTCTCTAACTAAAAAGCATATAAATACTTAGATACAAGTGTACCTCTCATCATTCATCAAAGAAAACACTGTTACAAAGCTCCACAACTGGTCAAACACCAGTTTGTGTTTGATCAGAGAATAAGTGACTGAGATGCACAAGCCTAACAGCCTCTATCCCTGAGGCTTAGGAAACATTACAGAAAAGAGGATGGAAAAAAATGTAAGAGCCTGAGGGACAAGACAACTGCTGTGAGGTAATGCATCCTAGAACTGACAGGGAAGCTACATCAGTTAAATATTCATAATTGACTACCTGTGCCCAGCCACCAAGGCCTGTCTGTGTTGTGCAGGCGGCTGGCTGGTGGCCCACCTAGGCAGGCTCCATCCAATGCTAGGACCCATAGAGAGGAACTGCGTGAGTGGACAGAAGGTCAGCCAGCGGCGCACACTACCTGTGCCCAATCACCCAGGTGGGAACACCACCTCCCAAGTTACTGATACTGAGGTGGAAAGTGTAAACTGTTGGTGCTATGGTTTAAAGCTGTTGGGAGGGGGAATCCGACACCCTCTTCTGACCTCCGCGGCATTGCATGACATGGGTGCACAAACTTGCATGCAGGCAGTACATTCATACACATACAGAAATAAATAAAAAAATTAATAAAAATATTAAAGCTGTTGGGAGGATACAGCAGTGTCAGTGATTGGAAGCTGCATAGACAAAACTGAGGAAGAAACCAACAGGAAGCAAACTGAGGAACCAACCAATCCTCCCTAGCAACATTTGAGATTAACAACAGAAGGCAAACAAATAAACAAAGGGGGAAAAACAACAACAACAACAACAAAATACACATGCCAAAAACACAACGGAAAAAAAAAAAGGGAAAAACACAAAAAAAAACCCCACCGAACCCAACCACTCCTGTAGAAGATCCCAACAATGAGATCTCTCTGGAAGGGAACCAAGATACTGACCTTAGAAGAACAATTGTAGACATATTCAAAGACTATAAAGAACAAATCAGAGAACTAAAGGGAGAGAATGAAAAACTCATAAAGGAACTAGAAGGAAAGAATGATAAACTCCGGAAAGAACTAAAAGGAGAGATTGCTAAACTCAGAAAAGAACTAGAGGAAGAGAAATACAAACTCCAAAAAGAGCTAGAGGAAGAGAAATACAAACTCCGAAAAGAACTAGAGGGAGAGAATGAAAAACTCCGGAAGGAAGTGGAAATATTGAAAAGATCTCAGGCTGAAAGGAAAAAAAGAATCTGACCAGCAAAGCAAGGAGCTACAATAAAAGAATGAAAAGCTCCAAAAGGAAGTGGAAATACTGAAGAAATCACAGGATGAAACAAAAAAGGAAATCGAACATTCATCCAATCAGCAGGAAATGATGAGAAAAAAGCCTTAGAAGCAGAATGGAAGAAGCAGAAAAAAGAATATCAGACCTATAGGATAACACAGCGCATCTAGAAACCTCAAGTAAAGATTATGAAAAATTAAAAAAGAAAAACAAGAATGGAACAACCAGGAAATGTGGGACACCATGAAAAGACCAAACCTCTGCATCATAGGGTTAGAGGAAGGAGGAGAATCCGAAGAGCATGGTATTGATCAGATCTTCAACAGAATAATAGAAGAAAACTTCCCCAAACTGAAAAAAGACAAACCCATAGAAATACAAGAAGCACACAGAACACCAAATAGACAAGACCAGAAAAGAAATTCCCCACATCATATCACAGTTAAAACACTAGATGCTCAAAGGGGAAAAACATACAAGGGGAAACCCATCAGAATCACACCTGACTTCTCAGTGCAAACCATGAAAGCCAGAAGAACATGGACCAAGGTATTCCCAGTACTAAATGACTTTAGATGCCAACCCAGATTATTACCCAGCAAAAATGTCAATCATAGTTGAAGGAGAAATAAAAATCTTTCAGGACATAAACAAAATGAAAGAACACATGTCAAAAAAACCAACACTTCAGAAAATACTTGAAGCAATTCAAAGAACAGAGGAAAGGAGCAACTATCCTTAAGCAACCCAAGAGAAAAATAACCAAAAGCATAACATAGTAAATAAATACCTAGACCAAGAATGCAAACAAAAAATAAGTTGAAAGGACACAACACACATCTCTCAATAATAACCTTAAATATTAATGGTCTAAACTCCCCAGTCAAAAGACATAGACTGGGAGAATGGATTAGGAAACAGAATTCATCTGTATGCTGCCTCCAAGAAACCCATCTCACCCGCAAGGATAGACAGCACCTTAGAGTGAAAGGATGGAAAAAATATTCCAAGCAAATGGTACCAAAAAGCAAGCAGGAGTGGCTATTCTAATATCAGACAAAATAGACCTCAGAGTAAAATTAATCAGAAAAGACAAAGAAGGCCATTATATCCTTATCAATGGAACAATTAACCAAGAAGATCTCACAATTTTAAATATTTATGCACCAAACTCTGGCGCACCAAACTTTATAAACACAATCCTTCAGGACCTTAAGACAAAGATTAATCCCAGTACACTAATAGTGGGGAACTTCAATACCCCACTGAGCCACCTGGATAGGTCAACTGGACAAAAAATAAACAGAGAGATATCAGAACTGAACAACACAATACACCAAATGGACCTCACAGATATCTACATAATATTCCATCCAAACACCAGAGAATATACTTTCTACTCAGCACCCCATGGAACATTCCCCGAAATTGACCACATACTAGGATACAAAAGAAACCTCAACAAATACAAAAGGATTGAAATTATTCCATGCATTCTATCAGACCACAGTGCAATAAAGCTCAATATTAACACCAGGGTAAGCCCTAACTATAACACATCTAGACTAAGCAACACAATATTGAACAATGAGTGGGTCAGAGAAGAAATAAAGAATGAAATAAAAGCATTCCTGAAACTAAACGAAAATGACAATACAACACAACAAAACCTGTGGGATACATTAAAGTCAGTCCTAAGAGGGAAATTTATAGCCCTAAGAGCCCACATTAAAAAAACAGAAAGAGAAGAAGTAAATGATTTAACACTGCAGCTAAAAACACTTGAACGACAACAACAAATGAATCCTAAACTCAACAGATAGGAAGAAATAACAAAAATCAGAGCAGAAATCAATGAAATAGAAACAAAGAAAACAATACAAAAAAAATCAATGAATCCAAAAGCTGGTTCTTTGAAAAGGTAAACAAAATAGACAGACCTCTAGCCCAGTTAACCAAAAGAAAGAAAGAGCAACTCCAAATCAATAGCATTTGTGATGAAAGGGGAAACATCACAACAGATAAAGAAAAGATCCAGACAATCATACGAGAATATTTCAAAAACCTATACTCTACTAAATTTGAAAACCTAAGAGAAATGGATGAATATCTGAAATTGTGGGATTCGCCAAAGCATAACCAAGAAGAGATTGACAGCTTAAACAGACCCATAACACTTGAGGAAATTGAAGATGTAATAAAAAGCCTCTCAACTAAAAAAAGCCCAGGCCCAGATGGATTCACAGCAGAATTCTATAAAACATTTAAAGAGATCTTACAACCATTACTACTCAAACTTTTCAGAAGGATACAGACAGAAGGAAATATCCCAAATTCCTTCTACAAAGCCAGCATCACTCTTAATACCAAAACCAGGCAAAGACACAAACAAGAAAGAAAATTATAGACTCATATCATTGATGAACACAGATGCAAAAGTTCTCAACAAAATACTTGCAAATCGCATACAGACCCACATTAAAAAGATCATCCATCATGACCAGGTTGGATTCATACCAGAGATGCAGGGATGGTTCAACATACATAAATCAATAAATATCATAAAACACATAAATGGACTTAAAGACAAAAACCACACAGTCATTTCAATTGATGCAGGAAAAGCTTTTGACAAAATCCAGCATCCCTTCATGCTTAAAGTCTTAGAGGGAATTGGATTGGAGGCATCATTCCTCAATGTAATCAAAGCCATATACAAGAAACCCACAGCCAACATCATACTAAATGGAGAAAAGTTGGAAGCATTCCCCTTAAAGGCAGGAACATGACAAGGCTGTCCACTATCACCACTCCTCTTCAATATAGTGCTTGAAATGCTCACTAGGGCAATAAGGAAAGAAAGTGAAATTAAAGGAGTACTAATTGGAAAATTGGAAGTAAAACTATCCCCTTTTGCAGATGATGTGATAGTTTACCTAAGGGATGCTAAAAACTCCACCAGAAAACTCTTAGAAACAATCAAAAGTTTCAGTAAAGTTGCGGGATACAAAACAAACCTAGGAAAATCAGTAGCCTTCCTTTACACCAACAATAAGCAACTGGAGAAGGAATATAAGGGAACCTTCCCAATCACAATAGCCTCAAGAAAGAAAATGCCTAGGAATAAACCTAACCAAAGACACCAAAGACCTCTACAACAAAAATTTTAAAACCCTGAAGAAGGAGATTGAAAATGACATCAAAAGATGGAAAGACCTCCCATGCTCATGGATTGGAAAAATTAATATAGGAAAAATGTCCATTCTACCCAAATTAATATACGGATTCAATACAACCCCAATCAAAACCCCCATGAGCTTTTTCACAGACTTAGAAAAAAATTCTTAAATTCATATGGAAAAACAAAAGACCCCGAATACTAAAGCAACCCTGAGTGAAAAGTGCAATACTGGGGGGATGACATTACCAGATGTCAAGCTATACTACAGGGCTATAGTCATAAAGACAGCCTGGTACTGGCAAAAAAACCCAGAACCATTGACCAATGGAACAAAATTGAAGATCCAAACTTGAGCTCATATAACTTCAGCCACCTCATATTTGACAAAGGGGCCAAAAAAGCTCAATGGAGGAAAGATAGCATCTTCAGCAAATGGTGTTGGCAAAACTGGATCACCATTTGTAGAAGAACAAAATTAAACCCCTACCTCTCACCCTGTACAAAAATCAACTCCAAGTGGATCAAAGATCTCAATGTGAAGCCTGAAACCCTGAAGGTGATAAAAGAAAAAGTTGGCTTCCAGGCGTGGTGGCGCACGCCTTTAATCCTAGCACTCGGGAGGCAGAGGCAGGTGGATCTTTGTGAATTCAAAGCCAGCATGGTCTACAGAGCAAGTTCCAGGACAGCTGGGGCTACATGGAGACCCTGTCTCAAAAAGATCAAAAAAAGAAAAAGTTGGCAGCAACCTACAAGACATAGGTGTAGGATGAGACTTTCTAAACTAGACAGCAGCCGCACGGGAAGTAAGGTCAACAGTTGACAAGTGGGACCTCATAAAAATCAAAAGCTTCTGTACAGTGAAAGAAACAATCAAGGAGGTGAAGAGAAAACCCACAGAGTGGGAAGAAATCTTTACCAGTGACACATCTGACAGAGCATTAATGTCAAGAATATATAAACTACTCAAAAAACAAAGAAGGAAGAAGACAAATGACCTACTCAAAAGATGGAGTAAAGAGCTGAGCAGAGTCTTCACCAATGAAGAATTAAAGATGGCTGAGAAACATCTTAAAAAGTGTTCATCATCATTAATAATTAAGGAAATGCAAATTAAAACCACTCTCAGATATCATCTCACTCCAGTGGTGCTAGCTAAGATCAAGAAAACAAAAGACAACAGATGCTGGAGGGGTTGTGGGGAAAAGGGAACACTCATCCACTGCTGGTGGGAATGTAAACTTGTACAACCACTAAGGAAAGCAGTGTGGAGAACCCTTAAAAGACTCGGAATGAGCTTACCATCTGACCCAATCATACCACTCCTGAGTATATACCCCAAAGATTCATCCTATTGCAAAGTTATATGCACATCCATGTTAATTGCAACTCTCTTCACAATAGCGAAGAGCTGGAACCAACCCATATGCCCCTCAACAGATGAGTGGATGACAAAAATGTAGTACATCTACACAATGGAGTACTATTCAGCGTTAAAGAAGGATGGCATTATGAATTTTGCAGGTAAATGGATGGAGCTCGAAGCCATTATGCTGAGTGAGATGACACAGTCCCAGAAAAACAGAGAATTGTTTCCCTCATTTGTGGATGCTAACACCAAATCCCCCAGATGAAAGGCAAGCTGAACGACAGTATGGTTATATTTTTGGTTTATCTGTAAGCAACTATGTTGTCATAATGTGAATCCCTCAATGGGTTCTAGAATCCACCCACAAATTATTTTCAGACTCTGTAATTACTATTTATGGGTGGAGATTATGTATCCATATTTTGGAATAACATGAAATTAATGGAGGAAAATGTGAATTCCTAAGCATAAAAAAAGACTGAGAGAAAGATGCAGGACAGTTATGATAGAGTACGTGGTTTGAGGTGGGGTGGGGGGAAGGGATAGAGGAATATGCCTGAACAGAAATGAAAAATGATGCGTGAAATACATAAAACATCAATAAAAAACTAAAAAAAATAAAAAAATATTCATAGTCAAGATAAAGAGCTACAGGCAATGGATGCTGAAGTGGGAAGAATCAGTTTTTTCCAGGGAATGACTAGCTCCCTGAGAGGTTATCTATCTAATCCCAAGTGGGCAGCCCTAAGCACAGGTATTTATTTATAAATGTATGCATGTGTGTATAGTAATAATAATCAGGGCAGAGGACAGGACTTAAGAGAGAATGGGAGGACATGGGAAGATCTGGAGGGGTTGGGGAGTAGTGGAAACGATGCAAATACCATACACATTTATGAAATTCTCAAAAATAAATTTAAAAAATAAAATATAGTTTTATATGTAATATATTGACATAATTGTTTGAAAAATATTTCTGACTTTTACATCCATTTTATCTTTTTATATTGATACTATAAGCTTCAATATGCAATAAAATTTTGTTGAACATTCTTAAAATTATGTCATTTAAAATATATCTCTGGGGCTGGAGAGATGGCTCAGCAGTTAAGAGTGCTGACTGCTCTTGCAGAGGACCTGGGTTTGATTCCCAGCACCCACATGACAGCTAAGAACTATCTTTAAGCCGGGCATGGTGGCACACACCTTTAATCCTAGTATTTGGAAGGCAGAGGCAGGCAGATCTCTGTGAGTTCAAGGCCAGCCTGGTCTACATGGAGACCCTGTCTCAAAAAAATTTATATATACATATATATCTCAATAAAGTATAATCTGTAGATAAAACTAATTTCAAAAATAATAATGTTTACTCATTTCAATATTTGTGATCTTAAACCTTTTTGGAAATCATATTACCACAAGTTTTCAGGTTCAAATGCATCCAGTTCTCTAGGGAGTAATTTGGACAATATTTCAAAAAGAGAAAAAGCACAGGATAAGTAAGATAACAGAAGAATGAGTGGACAGATAGTAGAAGCATTCTAATGATACAAGAAGAAAGGAAAATGACTTATTAACTGACTGGAAAACATACAAATAGAAGCTACATTAAGAAATGGAATATTCTGACCATTTAGTCATTGGTTCTCTGGACTATTTTATTCAACCATAAATCTAGGAAGGAGGATTTTAATAATGCATGGCCATGATGAACACAGTGACCAACAATGCTGATAAAATTCTGAGCACGTAAATCTCTGGCCAATCAGCTTTTAGTATTTTGATCTGTTTAAAGACTCAGGAGCAGGATTTGTTTTCAATTTTGTGTTTACATGAAGCCAATTTTTTTCATATATTTCTTGAATCATGTAACAAGTATTATTCTTCAATCTCCTTTAGGGAGTTCTTATGTATACAGTTTAGTGCCACATTTATAGGCAAAATTTCTTCTTTTATAATCTTCAAGGACATTCAATAGGAGAAACACCATTGCTATCCACACGGTAGATGTGAAGACATTGACACACAGAGCTGTCAAGTAGTCAAGCAGCTCAGGGAGGACAGGGCTCAAGGACTACAGCAAATGCATATTAGAATTTGGTGCTAGGATCCACAGATGAGGGATACCATATGTCACGTCTCTTTCTGGGACTGTGTTACTTCACTTAGCATAATGGCTTCTAGTTCCATCCATTTACTCACAAAGTTCATGATGTCTTTCTTTACCACTGCATAGAGCTCCATTGTGTAGATGTACCACATTTTCTTCATCCACTCATCAGTTGAGGGGCATTTGGGTTGCTTCCAGCTCTTTGTAGTTCGAGGTCTTCCTGGGTTAAAAGTGACTTCCAAGCCAGCATGCCGAGTGGCAGCTCCCATCCCCCCATGTAAATCCAAAGTCTCCACATGGACTCCATGACCTCTGCCCCCTGGTGACAATATGGTGAGAGAGCAAAATATTTTTTAAAATGTAAAAAAAATTAAAAAAGCATACAAGAATTCTTCCCCTCTCTCCACCATAAAGTACCTTTGTTTCTTCAGCCAGCAATCCATGAAGTCAGTTACATAGGCCCCAAAGTGAAGTTCCAGCACATCTAAATGGTTTTGACCTCCCCAATAACTGGCCACTTTCCTGAAAGTTTCCACCAATCTGTCTCCATCTCTTGAAGAGGATGCTTGATCCCATGGCCTGATTTTTCTCATTATTAAGAAATTTACTGTTTTGTTTTTATTTATTCTAAATTTAGTTACAAAGAGGAGTTGATGACAAGAAAGATATGTTTGTGTTTCTAGACAAACATAAATATATGAAAGTGTTAGCAATATCATAAGAGCCAGAACAAAGCCCAGACACATGTGTTCTCCCGATTTCACCGTGCCTCATAGGATACACATACACATGTGCAGACTAGATGGCAGAGCTTGCCACCCCCCTAGGCCATGTGGTAGGGCCATTGCTTCTCAGCTACAAATCTGCACAGCAGGTTAACCTAGAGAACACTGTGGGTAACTCTGTCACCCAGTAGATATTTGCACATTGCAACATACCTAAGCATAAAAATGTACAATCAAAATGCAGCATGAAAGATAAAAATAGTCCTCCTGTCTAGGGTAGTGACACTGAATGGAGCTTTCAGTAGTAAAAGTTTCTGGAGAATCAATGAGTGAGTGGGATTTGTGTGGGAGGAACCCAGACACCTGTGCAGAATTTATACACTGTGCATACTTAGTTATACTAAATTTACAGGACAATTCTTTATTTGATAGTAAATGAACCTATACTGAGAGCAATTCTAACTATAAATCTGTCACTGTTTCAGAATGAGGATGTTATTACTTTACAGTACTGGGAAACCATCTTCAGTCTTTTAGGCAATGTAGGCTATTGTCCTCAACTGACACTTTTAGGAAACTAGGATTCGTGTCCACATTTAGAAGAGGAACCAATTCCATGCTCTGTATCCATGCACTGACAGTGGTGCACTGCATAGCAACATTTTGGCCAACAATGGGCAATAGAGAAGCTGATTGTCCTATAAGATTATAATGCTTTCTCTGGAGCTGTTGTCTTGGTCTCTAGTCAATTCTGGCTGTTTTCTTTCATGGGCTGACAGCTTGTCCAGGCATAACCTTTCGATCCTACTAATGAAGCACACACAATTAGATATATAGGTATTTAAACAGTATAATATATAACCTTTCGATCCTACTAATGAAGCACATGCAATTAGATATATAGGTATTTAAACAGTACTAATTGTTATGGTAGGTTACTTTGGTATAGACACAGATGTTTGGATGGTATGTGTGCTGGATAGCTTTAGTTGACACACCTGGGTTGAGGGAGCCTCAATTGGGGAATTGGCTCCACGGATTGGCCTGTGGCCACATCTGTGGAGTATTATCTGATTGTCGAGCAGTGACAGTATAAGAAGGCAGGATGGGCATGAGTCAGGGAGCAAGCCAGTGAACAGCATTCCTCCATGGCCTGTGCTTCAGCTCCTGCCTCCAGGTTCCTGCCCTGAGTTCCTGCCTTGGGCTCCTTAAGTGATGAACTGTGACCCAGGAGATGTAAGCTGAATAAACCCTTTCCTCCCCAAGTTGGTGTCGGTCAGAGTGTTTTGTCACAGCAATGGAACACAAACTAGAAAAGAAATTGGTACCAGAAGAGTGGGGTATTGCTGTGACAGACCTGACCTTGGTGTTTTGGGGAAGGATTGTGGAGGCGTTTGGAACTTTGGGCTGGGAAGATCATTGAATGCCTAAAGATCATTGCTGTGGAGCTTGGAGCAGTTTTGCTGAAGGAGTTGTAGAAGACAGAGGCCTGGCTTGTGAAGTTTCTAGTTTCAAAGGGGAGCAGAGATCATCAGGACTATGTAATCTGTGGGTTCTGGTCAGCTGGGGCTGAAGAATCAGCTGTAACAAGAGACCAGAACCTGAAGTGAAATCTTTGTTGTATTGGGACAATTGATGCTGGTTAGCTGGGGTTGAAAAATCAGCTGTAAGTAACAAGAGATCAGCATCACTGTGGTGAAATCTTCTGGGAAGAATTTCTTCAGAGTCAGCACACAGAAGCTGTGTTCCAGAAGGGGCCTGAGCCTCCATCTCAAGCCAGAAGCAGGACTTGGTAGTGTGTAAGAGTCTCCTATATGGTTCTGGTGTTGAAATTTGAGGGGGGTCACAGAGAGCAGCCAAGGCTTGGCACTGTGAGAGGTCAGGAAAGACCATTGATGGAAGTGCACCTCGGTTGCAGTGAAGACCCCAGGATTGCAGGGGTCATGGAGAGAAGCTGAGGCTTTGCACCAGGAGAGATCAGAAGAGACCATTGGTAAAGGTGCTGCCTCAGTTTCAGTGGTGACCTCAGCTTTTTGGTGATGCCAGGACCATGGGACGACCACCAAGAGCAGCAGCAGGTGTGAAATGGAGTTGGCCTGGGCCTGTGAGATGAGCTGTGTGTGCCACAGACGGCAGAGTCAGAGAAGGGGAGCTGCTGAAACCCTTTGGAGCCCAGAAGATCGTGAGTGAATCCCAGGTGTCCAGCCTTGAGCTACTTGCTGGACTTAGGTTTTGTTTGAGTGTGCCTGATTCTTCCCTTTGAGATAAGACAGTACTTGTTTTGGATTTTACAGCAGCCCACAGTTAGACTTTTAACAGACTGTGAACTTTTAAGTGTTTGGACATTTTAAGGACTGTGGGGCTTTTAAGGTTGTACTGTCTTAGGTTGTGATTGTGATTAATGTTAACATCATACTTTGGGGATAAGAACTGGAAAGGTGGTGGTTTAATAGTGATGTTTTGTGTGTCAAGTTGACAAGGGGTCAATTGTGCTGGATAGCTTTAGTGTCAACTTGACACACCTGGGTTGAGGGAGCCTCAATTGGGGAATTGGCTCAATTGGATTGGCCTGTGGCCACATCTGTGGATTATTGACTGATTGTGGAGCAGTGACAGTATAAGAAGGCAGGCTGGGCATGAGCCAGGGAGCAAGCCAGTAAACAGCCTTCCTCCATGGCCTGTGCTTCAGCTCCTACCTCCAGGTTCCTGCCCTGAGTTCCTGCCTTGGGCTCCTTAAGTGATGAACTGTGACCCAGTAGATGTAAGCTGAATAAACCCTTTCCTCCCCAAGTTGGTGTCAGTCAGAGTGTTTTGTCACAGCAATGGAAGGCAAACTAGGACAGTATGTTAATCCATGAATTACATTTTCTTCTGTTAAGTATGACAGGGTCTTCCTGTGGTTTATAACATCTCCTAACCATTAGAGGATGTAAGGTTGTGGCATCAGCCATGGGTTATTCCTCCAAGGAGAGAGCTAATAGCCAATTAGATTTGGGATATACAGACATATGGCTGCCACTGCTGCACAGTATTTCCAGGCAGGTGAGGTGTAGCTGGTGCTGACAGAGGAGTTTTGCTTGACTCAAGGAGACCTATATTTGCTTTATTGGTTTAGTGGCCTTTGGTAACACTCTCTAGCATTCCAGAGACCATCTGTATACTTGCAAGTGTGGTCTCCATACTGTTTTGTTTCTCATCCACCTGTGCCCCTTTTCTAAGCCTAGGGAACAATCTGTGGAAGAGGGGGTGTGGTAGAATGTAAGGGCTGCGATTGGGGTGAATGGTGATACTACAACAATATAGACTGGACACTCATTTGATCAACTTGATTGAACATACAAGCCCCCCCTGCTGGATGGTGGGACCCATGAGCTGTGTGGGTTTGGGCACGACTGCTTGCAAATTGGTTTTACATGAAGGATGCTTATACTCACAAATTATCACTTGTTAAAAAAATGAAAACAAAACAAAACAAACAGAGAAAGATGCAGAAAAGTTATGGCAGGATGCATGATCTGGGATGGGTAGAGATGGGGTGGGGGGAAGGGAAAGGGATATATGCCTGAACTGAATTGGAAAATGATGTATGAAATACACAAAGCATCAATTAAAAGAAAGATTATAATGCTGAAAGGTCCTGGGACTCGTCTACTGATCTTGCTACCACTATACCATCCCAGCACAGCAGTTACCGGGTGCTGCTGATGTGACCTCGGCTCCTGTGCCGGGTCCTCCACAGTGCCCAGCGCTGAGAAAGACAAGGGATAACTGTGGTGTTGGTCTGCACATCTATTGTACACACGTTTTACACTATTTTAGAGTCAATGATGGCATCATTCAGTAGCAACCTCCTCTCCTGCTGGTGTGTGTGTCCAGGAACTCAGCTCTCTAGTCAGCTGGCTGCACTGCAGAATGAGAAATTATCCCCAGGGACAAGGTGAGCCTCTGAGCAGTGCTGTTCATTTGCTCATGTTTTCCATTTTATTTATTATTTTAGTTTGGTTTGTTTTGAGACAGGGTCTCTTGCTCCTCCCAGCTGGCCTGGAACACTCTGTGTAGACCAGGTTGTTCTCAATCTCACAGAGATCTTATGTTCTGGGACTAAATGCATGTGCCACTGTGTCTGACTAATCAAGTCTTTCGAAGGATAGCAGGGATTTCTGGCAATGTCTGGACTCTAACTAATCATGCAGTTTAAACATGCTGTATAGCATTTTAATTGCAGACTTCTAGGCTTTTTGTAGTCACCTGGTCTGCTAACACAAACAAACAATGGAATAAAATCAAGGGACAGTTTACAAACAAGTTCTAAATGGTCAAAAGATAAATGAAGGTACTCATAGTGTGGCAGCCATTTAAATCATACTGTGCTGCTGGTAGGTATTTAATTGATAAATAATGATGTCTAACTTTTTATAATCCATTAATAAGGGATATAAAATCTTTACTATTTGAGAAAATAAAAGCCATTAAAAGCTGATACTTCTGATAGCAAATTCCAGGCCAGCTGGGAGATACAGGGAGACCTGTCTCAAAAAGACAAAAAAAGGTCACATGCTTGCAATCCTACCCAGAAGGTGGAGGTGGGAGTCAGAGTTCAAGGTTGTCCTCTTTTGCAGAGTGAATAACTGTCTCAAAAAAGAAAAGAATTAGCTTTTAAATCATAACACGATTTCTGAGGTCTTCACCATTAAAATCAACTCGAGGCCCGGGATCCCAGCACTCAAGAAGCCAAGATGGAGCCTGTGATCCCAGGACTCAACACACCCAGATGGAGCCTGTGATCCCAGGACTCAAGATGCCAAGATAGAGCCCAGGATCCCAGCACTCAGGAAGCCAAGATGGAGCCTGTAATCCCAGGACTCAACACACCCAGATGGAGCCTGTGATCCCAGGACTCAACACACCCAGATGGAGCCTGTGATCCCAGGACTCAAGACACCCAGATGGAGCCCATGATCCCAGGACTCAAGATGCTGAGATGGAGCCTGGGATCCCAGCACTCAAGATGCCAAGATGGAGAGGACATAGAACCTAGAGAAGAACTTACTTCTGTCACTTTCCTAGGCCAACAGAATTTCTCAACTATATTTTAGAAACCCTTGTAGTCATGGACAAGCACAGCTCTCACCATCCATCAAAGAAATGGGTGCCATGTGAGGCAAGATAAATTTTCTCCAGGGACAAGCTGCCTGAGAGATTATCTAATTCCAGTTGGTTAGCCTTAAACACATGCACACAGCAACAGCACTATGTGGACTTAGCGCATTATGTATACACTTATATGGATATTTATAAGTGTATGTATGTTTAATGATAATAATAAATGAAAAGAATAAGAAATTGGAAGGGAATGGAGGGCACATGGGAGGAATTGGCATAGGGAGTGGGAGGGATGGAACTGATGTAGGAAATTGTCAGAAAAATAAAAAAGTAAAAAATGTAATAATGATGAATTTTAAGTGTATTTTATAACAATGATAAAACAGTGAGTGAGCCAAGGGCTGGAGAGATGGCTCAGCAGTCAAGAGCACTGGCTGCTCTTGCGGAAGATACAGGTTTAATTCCCAGCACCCATATAGTGGCTAACGGCCATCTGTAACTCCAGTTCCAGGGGAACCCAACAACTTCTTCTCACCTCCTCAGGCATTGTACATGACATGGATACAGTTACATACATGCAGGCAATACACTCATAGACGTAAAATAAAGATAAATCAATAAAATATTAAAAAATAAAAAAACCAATGAGCCAAATGTTGTAGTGTAAAAATGACACGATTTTTACTCTGTTGCCAGGGAAACAGCACCCTCCTGGCCCCACTTCTGGTCCAGTCCTTTCTCTTCCCGGGCACTGAGCTATTATGGGCACATGACTTTCAGGGCAGTTTCCTGGATGGGGACCCGTTCCTATTTTTTTAATGCTTCACTTGGGCAGAGGTCTTCTCAGGACCATTTGTCTCACAGCTAAACATCATTATCCAGACAGACCTTTATAGATACCAAAGCTGATGACTAATCCATCTATCTCTCCACATTTCCAATTTAAAGTTGGGTGAGAATAAAGACTTTTCTCATTGAAGTTTTTACCTGAACACTTCTCCTAACCAATGAAACTCCAAGAAAAGTCATAGTTTAAACCATGGACCACAGTAATCTCTGAACTTCTTAACATGTGAAAACATCCACTTTAATTATTAAGAAACAAAAGCTATCAAGCCAGAAACAATAACAACAGGCATTGTTTTTTAGCCATGGAACTTTCCGTTAAACTTAAAGTTATAAAATATATTTTATATAATCAAGTAAGTTAGGATATTTGATTTACTAATTATAAAATAGATTTAAATCTCTCTTTTTTATGAGAAAGGGTCTCACTATGTAGTCCAGGGTGGCCTTGAACTCATAGTGATCCTCCTGCCTCAGCCTCCTGAGTGGTGTGTTGACTGGCATGTACCAACATGCCATGAAAATCTACTTTCACACCAAAAGAGACATAGAAATCTTGACATAATTTGTACAAAGAAGATAAATGAAATATTATAACTGGAGAAGGGAATTTCAATGGGAAGTTATGACTATTTGAAGGGTTTTCCTGTGAGGTCACATACCAGAGTCTTTGTGTCTGGTCATCATCGCTAACTTCCTGTAGAAAAGCAATACCATGTTTAACATTGAGAATTAATAATCGGAAGATCAGTTCTCAATAGAGTACAGACAGTGTGGACAGAGATGGCTGATGTAGAAGAACACTTTTTTTCGGATGCTTTGTTGCAGGCTTGGTGTGAGCTTGGGGGACTGAGGCTTGCTTGCCTTTTTTTTCTAATTCTGTTCAGAGTTTTAGCATCTGCTAAGAGAAAGTGGGAGAAGTGGGTGAGAAGCCAACTTGCATGGTCTCAGTAAACTCTATTTTCTTTTCATGTTTTGTATGCCTGAAGATCTTCAGGAATCCTGTCTGTGACCCACGTGATCTCTAGTTTTATCTTCTGTATATTGTGCCCTGTTTGGGAGATAGTCTTCTTGGAGCTACTAATAACTGTGGATTTAAGAAGTAAATGAGCAAATAAGCTGGGCATAGTGTTCTGTCAGGTCTTTGTGGTTCACTGAAACATTCTAGCCTCTATGCCCACATCTGAGAATAACAGGATTTAAATGTGTGAGAAACAAAGATAGGCATTGTTCCTGTAAAGATTTTTACTTTATCTTTCCCATAACCACAAAGTCTGCTAAGGTTGTTCATGACCATAGCTATCAATGTAGGATTTTTCTCCTCTAGGTAGCTATCCTGTAGAAGAATTCAGTTTTTATACAACAGACTTCACTGAAGTGTTTGCATTACTCTAATGAACTGAGAGCAGCTTTACATAATAGAGCCCTTACATTTTCTTTAGTGTTTTCTTAGTATAAAGATTTTGGTTTTTTTAATTATACTTATTATTTTTATTTATGTGTATGAGTGTATTGGCTGCATATGTGTAACTGCACTCCTGTGGTTCAATGCCCATGGAGGTCAGAAGAGGGTTTTTGATCCCCTGAAACTGGAGTTATGGATGGTTGTTAGCCACCAAGTGGGTGCTGGGAACTGAAGTCAGGTCCTCTGCAAGAAAAGCCTTAACTGCAGAGCCATCTCTCCAGCCCTCCATAGTATGAAGTTTTACACAATAAGTAGAAAAAGGTGGCAGAGCTGTATATATAAAAGACAACTTAAGAGATATTGCCAAGTTTCACAAAAATACAAAGATCACAATTCAGTCTGTGAAAATAGCAACACGGAAACCTGGATTCTGTAAGGGGATAAAGAGTGAAGTGCTTGAAAGCGTCTTTTGTGCTGATCAGTGTACTGATAATTTAAAAATCATCTCTTGGGCTGGAGAGATAGCCTAGCGGTTAAGAGTGCCGACTGCTCTTGCAGAGGACCCGGGTTTGATCCCCACCACCCACATGGCAGCTGAGAACTGTCTGTAACTCCAATTCCAGGAGAACTCCAGTTCCAGGGGAATCCGACACCCTCTTCTTACCTCCAAGGCATTGCACGACACGGGTGCACAAACCTACATGCAGACAGTGCATTCGTACACACAAAAATAAATAAATAAATAAAATTAAATAAAAAAATAAAAAAATCATCTCTTTTTACTACTGTTACTCAAATTGGAGATGAGGAAACTGAGGCACAGAAGTTCAGTGACACTCCCATAGGAATATATAATAAATATATAATAAATATATGATAAATACATGAGAGAAGATCAGGATGGCAATTCAGAGAACTGAAAATCAGATTTTTTAAAAAAAAATGTAACAAAAATAACAATTTTTTTAAAAAAAAAAACCTGTCTGGGAAAGAAAAATAAATGTAACATGAATGACAAACAGAGATCTGGAGGCTAGAAAATTCAACACAAAGAATCTAGTAGACTTGGTGTTCAGGGATTGTCTGCTTGCTGGTTACAGATAGCTACTTTCTTTTTTTTTAATTTTATTATTATTATTTATTTCTGTATGTGTATGAATGTACTGTCTGCATGCAAGTTTGTGCACCCGTGTCGTGCAATGCCGCGGAGGTCAGAAGAGGGTCTCGGATTCCCCTGGAGCTGGAGTTCTCTTGGAACTGAAGTTTCAGACGGTTCTCTGCCGCCATGTGGGTGCTGGGGATCGAACCCGGGTCCTCTGCAAGAGCGGTCGGCGCTCTTAACCGCTAGGCCATCTCTCCAGCCCCACAGATAGCTACTTTTTAATGAGTGTATTTCCTTGGTGTGCACATGTGAGGAGAGGGAGGGCTCTGGGCTCCTCCATTTCTGAGGATATTCTGATCTTATTGCCTCACCTAAACCCGATCACCTCCCAGGTACCCCATTCCAAACACCATCACCGTGCAGATTAGGCCTTCAACCCACAGTGTTGGAGATGAACACAATAATATACCTAAACATCTGCAACACTCGTCTTCTTTTAAGGTTAGAAAAGTAAAAATGGAAAGGAAAAGGTCAAATAAGTGACCGGCCTTTCTTCACAGTGCTTGGCTTCTGCCCTTCGTTTCATGACTATAATGCCATCTTACAACTCTCCTAGTGGCTCGTCTTCACAGCCTTTGCTTCTTCAGACCACACTGGGCTCCGTGGAGGTGAGAAGTTCAAGGTCAGCTAACAGTCACAGGATGGATGCAGACACCATGTGTGATCCCTCAGGCTCTGACCATAAGAAAGATTGTGAAGGTTACAGGGAGTCAAAATCAGAAAATAATCTCATGTTTCCAGGAAGAGATTCATTGAGATTCCCTTAACTCTCCTGGGTCCTCTGCAAAAGCAGTCCGTGCTCTCAAGCGCTGAGCCCTCTCTCCAGCCCAGTGAATTATTTGTGCTTCCAGTATTGACATCCTAGATTTGTTTTGTGTACACACACTTTTTCTAAGGAAGTTGGGCAACTTTCTATCAAAACAAAATTATTCTGGAGGAAACTACTCAAGTTTCTCTTACACAGCCAGAGAACCTGTCAATCAGACTAAGGTTTTTCCTCTTTTACTGTATTAGTTAGCTTTCTATTGCTATGATAAAAACACTGACCAAAGTCTACTTTGAGAGTAAGGGGTTCATTTTATCTTACAACTCCCAAGTCACAGTTCGTCACTGAGGGAAGTCATGGCCGTAACCCAGGGTAGGAACCTGGAGCACAGACCACGGAAGAATGCTGCTTACTGGCTTTCTTCTGAGCCTGGGCTCAGCCTGTTTTGTTTTTTATTTGTTTTGTTTTGTTTATTGTCTTTTTGAGACAGGGTCTCCCTGGAGCCCCAGCTGGCCTGGAATTCACTATGTAGACCAGGCTGGCCTTGAACTCACAGAGATCCTCCTGCCTTTGCCTCCCAAGTGCTGGGATTAAAGGTGTACACTACCACGCCCGGCCCTCAGCCTGATTTTCATATAACCCAGGACCACCTGCCCATGGGTGGCACCACGTATTGTGGGCTGGGCCTTCCCATATCACTTAGTAATCAAGAAAATGTCCCATACACATGGCCAAGACCAATCCATTGGGAGAAATTCCTCGGTTGAGGTTCCCTGTACCCCGGTGGGACATACTGACAATTGAAGCACAATTGACTGCTTCTCAACTTGACAAACACATCACTATTAAAGCACAACCTCTGCATTTATTTATCTCAAGATATGCTATTAATACTATCACAATATAAAACAGTACAACTTCAATGTCCCACAGTCTTTAAAAATTTCAAACACTTTCAAAGTTCAAAGTTTGTTTAAAAAGTCTCTTAAACCATGGGCTCTTGTAAAATTGAAAACAAGTTACATATTGTCTTATTTCAAAAAGAAGAACTGGGCATACTTAAGGAAAACCAGAGCCCAGCAACATAGCTCAGTGTTGGACATCTGGATTGCTCATGATCTTCTGGCAGCAAAAGGCAGGGGTAGCTCCCCTTCTCTAGTTCTACCATCCACAGCACACGTAGCTTGTCTTGTGGGTTCAGGCTGGCTCCACGCCACACCTGCTGCTGCCTTGGTGGTCGTCCTATGGTCCTGGCATCTCCAATGTTCTGGGGTCTCACCTGCAACTGAGGTGACACCTTCACCAGTGTCCTCTCCTGGCCTGTCGGGGTGCCGCACCTCAGACTGACCCCTTCATGCCTTCAACACCAGGAGAAACCTGGAGACTCTTTCTTACATATTGCCAAGTTCTGCTGCCAGTTTGATGTGCAGCCTTGGCCCCTCTGGACCACAGCTTCTTAGTGCTGACCCTGAGGAAGTGCTCCCAGAAGATTTTACTCCATGATGCTGCTCTCTTGTTACCGTGATTGTTCAACTCCAGCTTGACCAGCATTGATTATCCCAGTAAAGCACAAAAGGTTTCACTTCTAAATATTCTTAATTAAAATTATATCATACAAACTGCTCTGATAGAGCCTTTGCTTCCCTTTGAAGCTAGGCTTCCATCGTCTACACCTCTTTCTGCCTTCCAAGTTTCTAACAGAAGAGTTCACTGAGCTCCAAACATTTTTTCCAGTCCAAAATTCCAAAAATTTCCACAATACTCCCAGACACATCTGGTCGGTTCATCACAGCACTACCCTACTCTCTGGCACCAGTTTCTTTGTATGTTAGTTTTCTACTGCTGTGGTAAAAACACTAACCAAAACCAACTTGGGAAGAAAAGAGTTTATGTCACCTTATATCTCACAGGTCACAGTTCATCACAGAGGGAAGTTGGGGCAGGAATCCAGGGGCGGGAGCTGAAGTGCAGACCAAGGAGGGATGCTGCTTCCTGGTTTGCTCCTCTGGACTATGCTCAGTCTGTTTTCTTATACAACCCGGGCTTACCTGCCCACTGGTGGCACCACCCACAGAGGGCTGGGCCCTCCCACATCAATAATCAAGAAAATCCACCATAGCCATGGCCATAGGCCAACCCAATGGGGAAAATTCCTCAGTGGGTTTTCTCTACCCACGTGTGTCAAGTTGACAGCTGAGGCCATCTAGCACAGCGTCCATCTCCAAGCGGTGTCCAGAGACTGTCTCTTCTTAGGACTGTGTCTCTGTCTCTTGGGCACCCTGGCCTGAAGTTTGAAGAGGACTGCCTGCTCCCTCTTTCACTTTTTTTCATTAATTCTGCAAGAAGGGGAACATACAGATTTTCTCCCAGTACATGACTCTGGGTCTGTGTTCTCAATTGGATGTGGAGATTATGCCACCTGCTCTTCTCCAGATACGTGTAAAACACCTTTCTGATGATTAAACTAAGAAAATAGAAAATTCCCTGAAATATGCTTGCTTATCTGTTGAAAAGTTTTTAAAGTGTGATGTATTCTTTTCATACATTTAGCCCTGACTGGAATAAAACATGGAAACCATATATAAATATTCCATTGCAACAAAGTCATTGTTCTTTTCCCAGCTCTGTCCTCATACAATGAATATTTTAAAAATGCGAATGTGCACATATATTCCTCTCCAAAGTTAAAGTTCTGGTTGTAATGCTTTCAATCTAGAAAATTACGAGAGGCAATTTTTGACTATAGTAGAGACATAGACATTCATTTTGATTATTTTAGTCTTCCCTAAGGGTTACTGCTTCTGAAAGAAGATAGAAATCACATCATTACAACTCTTCATGACATCCATTAGGTTGACGATAATTAGGAGAAAATGAAAACAAGTATTAATAAGAATGTTAAGAAATAGGAATCATGTGTTTCTGATATCTTCTCTTGGTCTTTCTTGAGAAAGCCATTCTGGTACATGATTTTGGCTGGCCATTCCCCCACAGCAAGAGGCTACTGTTTTATTGGCTTTGGTTCCCTTGCTATTGATGAAAAGTGGAATGCTAAAGCAAAAGCCGAACTGTGAACTTTGGGCAATGTCTCCATTTGGTTAATAATGCCTGCATCTTGTTTGTATCTGTCAACCTAAAAGCAATAACCCTCCTCTTCCACCCCTCCCAAACAACAAATCAATATGGAGACTCTCCAAAGAATATTGTCCCTTGTTTGAGAAGCACAGGAGTCAAGGAGGAACTGAGAAGGAGGACCTTTGTAAAGTCAGAAGGGAACATTTTATAAACTCCTAGGACACCAAGGATCCTCTGGGCCAGGAATGGCAGGAGTCCCAGCAGCTCATTGGAGGAGATGTCACTATGGGGCTAGTGGTCTGGTGAGGGAATCTTTTTTTTTTTTTTTTGAATAGTGGCAGTCATAAAGAATGTTAAATAATCTTAGCTACAGAAATCTGTACATACTTGGGAAACAGACAGAGTATGTTATGTAATAAGTGACCTCTTTGAGGTTTTGAGAAAATCTTTTTTTTATTTATTATTTTTTTATGTGAATGAGTGTACTGTCTGCATGTAGGTCTGTGCACCCGTGTTGTGCAATGCCGCAGAGTTCAGAAGAGGGTGTCAGATTCCCCTGGAACTGGAGTTAAAGACTGTTCTTAGCTGCCATGTGGGTGCTGGGAATTGAACCCGGGTCCTCTGCAAGAGCAGTTGGTTCTCTTAACTGCTGAGCCATCTCTCCAGCCCCTTGAGAAAATCTTAAAGAAAGTTACCACCTTAAACAAGCAGGTACAAGCTCTCCCTGTCTATAACCCCTGATTCTAATTTTGCCTGAATCTGACCAGAATGGTTTCATCTTGCTATCATCAATTTTCACAATTTAAAGAGTACATATTAAATAAATGACTTCAATACAGATATAAATACCTGCCAAGGAGGTATTTTTTATGGGTGAACCAATAAAGTATTACCACCAGTACAAAGGTAAATTAACATACATGCTATAAACATATTAACATACATATGCATACACATGTAGGAAAATAAGGATTGGTAAAATGAATTTACAAAAAGATGTGGAAAGTTTAGACAAAGTCAGTTATTGGTGTATACTCCTGGATACCATTAATTTGCATTCTAAAAATACTTTGATTTTATGTGTGTGCCTGAGTGGGTGTATGTGTACCACATGTGAGCAGGGGCCCATGGAGTTCAGAAAAGGGTATCAGATTCCCTGGAACTGGAGCGATAAGCAGTTGTGAGTCACCACATGGGTGCTGAGAACTCAACATGGATCCACTGCAAGAGCAGTAAGCACTCTGAACCATGGAGCCATCTCTCCAGCCTCCTAATTTGCATTTTATGAGCAAAATCATTTGCATTCCTGGTTTTCTGATTTTGCAACTTAGTACAATTTGAAATAGCTAAAAATGGATGCAGTTCTGAGATAACTAAGATGTGTCCATTAGATAAAACCCTAGGAATTTTTTTTTTGGTCAGTTTAAATTATTTTCACAAAATTTCCCTGTATTTATCTCTGTTTTAGTGTTTTGCAGTGTATAGTGTATCTCAGAAGCAGCTGGGTGGTTAAGAAGATTAAAAACAATTTACAAGTCTGAATTTTGACAGTTAATAAAAATGGTTAAAGACTTGGAAAGTGAGAAACAAACAAACAAACAAACAAAAAGCAGAAAACCACACGACAGCTAGGTGTCTTTACATGGATCGGGCCCTCCTTCAGAATTATAGGATTTTATAAGAATGCACACCTTTAATTCCATCACATATAGGTCTGTGATGAAGCTGACATGGAGAAAGGGAGATGATCCCTGTCCCCGCAAGGCACTCATTCCTGTTCAGCACTATTCAAACCTCTTAAATTAGTCTCATTTTTGAACATTTTATTGGTTCCAGTTAATGAGTCAAATGAACATCTTTGACACGTGTTCATTTTATGTTTATATGAAAGTTACGACTCTACTCTTTTGAAAACTACTCCGTAATGGCATTCTCTAACTGAACAGTGTAGGGTTGTAAACACACTCCCATACTAGGAAGCTCACTCAACATCTCATAAAAAGGAGACATTACTGGCTTACTCTAGAGGGTGCAGGGTTGCTTCCAAATGTCTTTCTGAGAGAAATTGGGAGGACTTGCAGCCTTCTAATTTCTGTTGTCCTTTCTCCTGTAGCTGCGACTCAACATCATCCTCAAACAGGGATGGCCTGCCGAGGCCATGCGAACCCTTGCCACCTCGATATGCCTCTGCTGTTCCTGCAGCTCCTGCTTGTGGGTTGTTAGGGCAAGGAGGGTCTTACAGAAGAGTCACTGCTTCTGATGACTCAGCTCTTGGGACACAGTGGTGCTGTCACTGTGACTGCCAAAAGGCCATAATGTTTATTCACATGAGGGCAACTCCGTTTACTACAAGTGGTCTCCTCATTTATCAATGAGGCCTGGAGTCTGCTCCTGACTAGATCTTTTGGAAGTGGGTTAATGTTTTGGGAGGGGCTGTTTGTGTGATCTAAAGTATAGCAAGTTCTTAAGGAAGCCATCAATAACTGGGATGGCTATGCCTGCATTCTCTTCATATCTCCACCTAGAGACTTGTGACTGTGGAGATCCGTTTTCATGTCCTGCATTACCAATTCGGATCGCCATTCCCTACGAGCACCGAGTCCTTAGACAAATGTGATATTCACATATCAGTTAAGTGCTCTCATGCTTTGCTTTTTTTTATAGTTTATTAATTTTATTATGTGTATGATTGTTTTGCCTGCATGTAAGTGCACCCATGTCATGAAATGGCTTCTGAGGCCAGAAGAAGGCATCTGTTCCTCCTGGAACTGGAGTTCTAGATGCTTTTAGCAATCATGTGGGTCCTGGGAACTGAACCCAGGTTCTTTGCAAGAACAGCCAGTGCTCTTAACACTGAGCCATCTCCCCAGCCCCCAGCACTTTCATGTTTTAAATATGTGCTTATCAGAGTCTATAATCAATAGTGGGAGAGTTCCTTGTCCATTTTAAAATCTTATTAATGTCTTTCTCATTGTATTAGCCACTGTCCTTAACTGCTGAGTCATTTCTTCAGCTGCTAAAATATATTTTAATGAAGCAAATTTTAGGATGAGATCTCCCCGTAGTGTATTTGTGCCCCCTTGTTTATGAACTGCTTCCTTCCTGATGTCTCTCCCTTGGTTCTTTACTGCTGTAGTTCATTTTCTCCTCTTATCCTCTAGTGGAGCGAAGCATTTACACTTTACTCCAAATAGCTGTTCTGTCCTCGGCTGCCAAGAGACCCTTTTCACAGTCTCTATAGTTGACTTTTTCTTTATTTCAATAGTTCTGTAACACATGTGCCACCTAAGAACTCTTGAGAGCCTCTGCTTTTTTGGGCTTGTGTGTGTGTGTGTGTGTGTGTGTGTGTGTGTGTGTGTTTGTGTGTGTGTGTGTGTGTGTATTTGTGATAAACACATGTGCCCATGTATGTGAATACACAAGCCTGTGCACACGCAGAGGCAAGAGAGCAGTACCACTGTGTCCCAAGAGCTGAGCCATCAGAAGCAGTGACTCTTCTGTAAGACCCTCCTTGCCCTAACTACCCACTCTGCAGGAGCTGCAGGAACAACAGAGGCATTGTTCACGGCCTAGTCTCTTGAGACAGGGTCTTTCATTGAACCAGGCTGTTTTTACGGTAAGCTGGTGGCTAGTGAGAGCCACGGAGTCTTCTGTCTAGGTCTTCCAGTGTTGAGGTCACAGGCATGTGCAGCCACAACTGGATTTTTAGATGGGTCCTGGGGAGTGCAGCTTCATCTTCATACTTACGCAGGAAGTACTTTTACCCATAGAGCTATCTCCCCAGCTGGGTAGTCTCTGTTTTTGAGGCCACTGTTTTCTACTCTGTAAGGCATGAGTTTGATGTTTTTTTTTTTTTAAATATCCTCTTAATCATTTGGTAACAAGAAGCTCCCAATTCTAATTTTCCACAGAAGTACATATTTCTTCTTTACAAAGAGAAATGGTACTTGTGAGATACTACATTGAGAGTAGCTTGGATTTTCTGATGTTTAGTATATGCACTATTTAGTTGATTATCAGAATATATTCACTGAGTACTATGTGCCAAGCCCTGTTATTTATCAGCACTTAGATATCAATTCCTGGCTGCTTAGAGAGTCTGGTACATAAGCAAATGTGATCAGACTTATGAATAGAATAAGAGAAAACCCACAGAAAATACTAAAGTTGGCTTCTGCAGGGAGAATGGAGATAAGAAAGGACCACTGGATGGAGAAGAGGGTCTTAGTTAACTCATGAGATGCTGGAGGTTGACCAAGAGAATGGGAGTTCCCAAGCATGGCACACAGGAGCATATGAAGGAACAAACAAACAAGAAAACCAAAAACAGCAAGTGTTAGGCAGAGCCATGAGAAGGCCAGGTTGACTACAACAGGACCTGGCCTTGAAGCATAAGGGGAGAATAGAATAGAAACATATATGGTGGAGAGAACAAAGTTTCTTAGGTATGATCCTGCTAGTCTGATAAGATACTAAAAACTATTTGGACAGTCTGAATTTATTTTAAAGTACAGATGCAGTCTAAAAGGCTGTAGGAGGAACGAGATTCTCAGGACAGGAAAGCTAGTAATTTGGGCGAAGGATTAGAGGACCATGGAAAAGGAGATAAGGACAGGCATCCAGCAAAGCCCACTGAGCATCTGTTAGCCAGGACCAAAGACTTGACAAGGTGAATGCAGATATATAGGTATATGGAAGGTCAGAAAAGAGTTAAGGATCTTGGACAAGGTTTTATTATGCCTTTTGAGAATGATAGAAATGATCCCTGGAGATATAGTCTTTTATTACATTTAAAAAAATAATTTTTATATGAGTATTTACATCATTTCCATTCCCAATTCCCCCAACTCCTCCTATGTCCACCCACTCCCTCTTGAGTTCTTGTGCTTTTCCTTATTATTGTTATACGCACATACACACATAATTGCAATATTATTATATGATGAGGTATATAATATATAATACTATAATATGATAGTATATATACTATTAATGGTGCTAAGTCCTTTTAGTGGTTCTCATCCATACCTGTGTTTAAGGCTGAGCACTTTGCATTAGACCACCTCTCAGGGAGCTAGTCTCTTTAGGGAACTGGTTCTCCCTTTGTCGGTATACATTGATTGTCTACAGCTCTTCATCTGAAGGTGGGACTTTTTGAAATTCCCTCCATGCACCTTGGCATGTCAACTGGTTTTGTCATTATGCGATCTTGTTTAGCTCCCATAATAAGCAGAGTTTGTAGGTGCAGCTGCCCTCCATGTCTGGACTGTTTTATCTAGCAGCAGGCATCCTGTTCCTCTGGTTCTTACAATCTCTCTGTTCCCTCTTCTGCAGTCTTCCCCTGAGCATTAGGTGCAGAGCTTGCATTGTACGTATTAGTTAAGGCCGGTCACCCCACAGTCACTTATTCTTTGCATTTTCACCAGTTGTGTTAAAATTTACTGCAAAAAAGAAGCTTCTCTGATGAGTAGTAAGAGCTATATTTTTTTTTGTGAATATAAGTATACATATACATATTTAGAACGTAGTAAGAAATTAGGTTTAAAGAAATGACAGAGTAGGTTTTTCTCTACGGTTTTTGACCTCTCCAGACATGTGTGCTTGGCTATGTTTAGAGTACCATGTATGGATTACCTCCTATTGAGTGGAACTTAAGTCCAATTACACAGTTATCGATTACTCTTAAAATAAAAGTGCCACTATGGTACCAATAGAGATAATTTTCTGGGCCAGTCATTGTGTGATTCATAATTTTTAGAGCTGGATAGGGCTCTGGATGGCTGTTCTTCCTTGGTGTCTTGCATGTGCCTACTGATACTGTGATAGTTACTCTTTAGAAACGAAGCTTCCAGATCAGTTCCAGCTCAATTTCTTGGAGAAGATTTTGTCTTTGGACATCTATGTGAATTTTAGTCCATGTGAACTCAGGAGGAGAAAAAATATGGGTGGTGGCAAGGCAGGAACTTAGTTCAGTTAAGAGCATAACAGAATGTGTGTTTTCCAGAGGAGAAACTGAACTTAAGAGGCAAGACCATCCTGCAAAGGGAAGAACACTATTTTTTTTTCAAAGCCAATTTTTATTGAAGCTTTGTGCATTTATTTTTTAATTTTTTAATTTTTTTTATTTATTTTTTATGTGTATGAATCTACTGTCTGCATGTAGGTTTGTGCACCTGTGTCAGAAGAGGGTGTTGGATTCCCTTGGAACTGGAGTTAAACACTGCTCTCAGCTGCCATGTGGGTGCTGGGGATCAAACCCGGGTCCTCTGTAAGAGCAGTCGGCACTCTTAACCGCTAGGCCATCTCTCCAGCCCCGCTTTGTGCATTTCATACAAAATTTTCAATCAAATCTAGACCCAACCCCCTTCCTTGCCCTCCCACCCCACCAGAGCTCATGCATTCTACCAAACATGTTTTTCATCTTTTTCTCCCTCTCTTTTAAATTTTTCGATGCAGAAGTTTACTGTTTCAAGCAGAAGTTCACCATTTCAGTCAGTTCTTTGATTCAGTCTTTTCGTTGTTGTTGTTGTTGCTCCTTCCTATTTGCATTACTCCAAAGTATGCACATACACATGCCACATATAGGTTTTAGCATCTTCGGCTTATGATTTTTTAATGTTTTTTATTCTAGATGTCAAGCTGTGTGCTAAGCAAAGCAAGCTGCTAAAGTGTACAACAGAAAAGGACTTCAGTGATCTAGGAAAGGCGTTGCCCCTGGAGTCTGGTGGTTTCCTTTACTGGAGATTCATCTTGATTTGCACAATTCACATCGTGTCTTCTTGTTACACAGAAACAACCCAAAGGCTTATCCCAGGATTCTTGGGGAAAATCATAAAAGTCATTATCAATGCAGATGCAGAAGCCATAATGTGTTATGTGGTTTGTTTAATCATGAGCTTGGGGTACCACTGTGGTTGATTCATGGTCCTTGAAGAAATACAGACACATTTTCCATAAATTCCAATTTATATTGCACCATTGGTATTTCCCACAAGGCATTGTTAAGATCACCAAGCCCAGATATTGGCAAATTCACAACTAGCAGTTATGAACAACAGAAAAGACAGGAACACACAGCCTATGGGTGGACTGGAGTGAGAAGCTCCTAAATGATCCCTGGGAAAAGAAAACACACACACACACACACACTTCACACACACACACTTCACACACACACTTCACACACACACACTTCACACACACTTCACACACACACTTCACACACACACTTCATACACACTTCACACACACTTCACACACTTTACGCACACACTTCACAAACACACTTCACACACACTTCACACACACACACACACACACACACACAGTTTCTCTGTCTTTGTCTCTTCCTCCCATTCTCCCTCTCTCCAAAGGAACCTGGAAATTTTAGTGAAGACAGAGATCCAAGTAAGGTATGGAAGCCTTAAGCTCAGGAAATAGTTGGAAAAAGGGGATGAGGTCAGGGAGACACTTAGAGGTGGTGATATTTGTCCTTTAGGCTTTGATGTGGTGGTGATTAGCCAGACTGAAGGATATGTGAAAGGCAATACAGGGAAACGGAAGGAAAGCACACAGAGGGACAGGGTCCAGACTGACCCTGACAGAGGAGCCAGACCAGACCCAGGTGTTCACGGGAGCAGCGAGGAGGTGTGGAGACCACAGTGAGAAGCCAGCCTGGGGATGAGGGAAGTGTGGGAGACTGGGAAGCCTGTCCACAAGAGCAAAGACACAGACTAGTGAGAAAAGGACAAGGAAGGATTTCTTACCACGAGATAATAGGAAGAGCTTCGCTTCCTGCAGCCCAGGCTAGAAGGGGAGGCTATGAAGAGAGCTGTGGGCAGGGCTGCTACCCATGGAAGAGGACTGAGCTCTCTAAGGACCAATGCAGGACCCCAGCAGCTATGCGGATCAACAGGAGTAACAGGGATGGAGAGAAGAGCCATGCTCCTATATATGTTCTGGTCATAAAACTGCTGAGATGGGTGCTGTTCATCATGGTAATGGACAAAAAAGCAAGTGAGATCTAGGCTTGGTGGTGCATGCTTTAATCCCAGTACTTCAGAGGCAGAGACAGATCATATTGAGTTCCAGGCCAGCTGGGAATACAGGAAGACCTTGTCTCAAAAATCAAAACAGACCAAATAAAAATCAACAACAACAGCAAACAAGTGAATATGGGGAGGGCAGAGCGTGAAGCTACAGCTCCGCAGCGGCCCACCATAGCCAAGATCCTGCAGACTGTCCGGCCCTGGCTGAATGCGACTGTGGAGAGACGGAATGCTCCGAGCCAAGCGCCAAAATGGACATGGGTTGTTTTGGTCCTTTAATGGCCATTGACTTTCAACCTGCTCCAGCTTAACCTCCTTGATACTATTAGGCAAACCTCTCAGAGTATATCACTTATATCACTCAGCTTTAAAAATCACTTCTAAGTGAAGTAACACAGTCCCCCCCAAAATAAACGGGGAATGGTTTCCTTCATTTGTGGATGTTAGCACCAGATCCCCCAATTGAAAGGCAAGCTGAGCAATATTATTGTTATATTTCTTTCTGTCTGAAAGTAACTCTGATATTATAATGTGAATCTCATAATGAGCCCCAGAATTAACTTACCATTTACTTTCAGACATGGTAATTAATGTATTTGGGCAGAAGGTATATATACATATTTTAGAGTAATATAAAATTAAAAGGAAAAAAAAAATGTGAACTCCTGGACATATATCGGAATTAACATACAGTTTACAGTTTATTCCTAGGGGACATAATTCTCGTACATACATGACGTGTACATGGGCATACCTTGGAGTGGCACAGTTGGGAGGGAACCATAGCAGCATGCAGGCTGGGTCAAGGAACGGACTGCTGTGGTTGAATTCTGCCTAGGACAATAAACCTTTGCAGAGAAAAACTTTGGAGAGACTGAGAGAAAGATGCAGGGTGTGTATGGCAGAGTGCATGATCTGGGGTGGGGCGGAAGGGAAAGGGGAATATGTCTAAACTGAACAGAAAAATGATGTGTGAAATACACGAAAATCAATAAAAGTACTATAAGCCGGGCGTGGTGGTGCACGCCTTTAATCCTAGCACTTGGGAGGCAGAGGCAGGTGGATCTTTGTGAGTTTGTCAAGGCCAGCCTGGTCTACAGAGTGAGTTCCAGGACAGCTGGGGCTACAGAGAGACCCTGTCTCGAAAAGACTCAAAAAAAAAACAAAAAAAAAAAGTACTATAAAAATATAAAAAATAAAGATGAACTGAGGATCAATGGTGAAAAATATCACTTCTGTAACCCGGAAGCCCAGACTCAGGCAGCTCCTGATACCAGTAGGAGACACTCTTCCACTTGGCTGTAGCTCACGTACTTATAGCCCCACGATGTATTTGTTCATGTACTGACTTACAACTTCCTTTGCTCTGTGACTAAAAAGATCATTTAACTTGTTCCACAGCAGAACATGGCATTCAAGGTGGCTGGGATCCATGGTGCTGGGTCACAGCCATTCGCATGATACTGCTTTATTATTTCCTTAAATCAGAATTATCTGCATTGACAGTAAATAGAAAAATTAGTATTTAGAAGAGTGAATTAGAGGTCTCTGTAGACAAGAAGAGTAATATGTAGTCTAAGAAAAGACTGAAGACCCTCATAGATAATGGTCACAGGGGAGGGCAGTCATGGTGACGCCCCTTCACCAAGCACTTCCGGGTGAGGCACTGTGACAGTTCTCATACTGCTTCATCCTTCAACACGGCAGTGATTACTGCATACCAGCTTTTTTGATTATCTGCTTAGTGTCTGTGTCATCCCATAACAGAAGTGTCATGTCAACAAGGGCTTTGTACTATTTATTTATTTATTTATTTATTTATTTATTTATTTATTTATTATTTATTTCTGTTATGTGTATGAATGTGCTGTCTGCATGCAGGTCTGTGCACCGGTGTCGTGCAATGCCGCGGAGGTCAGAAGAGAGTGTCGGATCCCCTGGAACTGGAGTTCTCCTGGAATTGGAGTTTCAGATGGTTCTGGGCCGCCATGTGGGGGCTGGGGATCGAACCCGGGTCCTCTGTAAGAGCGGTCGGCGCTCTTAACCGCTAGGCCATCTCTCCAGCCCGGGCTTTGTACTGTTATGTCCTTCACTGCATAGCAGAGAGGAGGAACTCAGAAAACGTTGGTAAATGAATCAGTCTTTGTGAAACTGTACCCGGCAGGAATGCGTCTTTTCCTGCTTTTATGGATTTGAAAGCTGAGGTCATGCATATTGTCCCATGTCACATGACTCATGGGTAGACATGTCAGGACTCCAATACATGATCAGAAGCTAAGCACTCAACAGTTCTTCATATGGACATTAGCATAAATGGAGATGGAGCCCAAAAAGGTAGGAATTTAAGCTCTTAAGAAGAACATGTAGGGTGAAAAACAGAAAGACAAAAGGGAAACGGCACACAGCCAGAACCAGGAAAGACCAGGGGCCGAAGCTGACAGAGGAAAGACCAGGAGACCCAAGCTGACAGCGGAAACCAGCGAAGACCGTGCTCCGGAACAAGCAGGCAAGCCTGTCCACAGGGGGCGGTGCCAAACTCACTTACGTGTCTACGGAAAGGTGGTCTGGAAAAGGCTTGCAAAGTGAGGATCCCATGGTAGCCAGTGGTCTTGAAGAGCCAGACACAGATATTCTGAGAAAAGCAAGGAAGAATGGAGACCATAGTTCATGCAATGATGGTCAGAGAGCCCAGCTGAAGAGTAAGGTCAAAATAGAAGAGAGTGGGGACCCCAGGGTAGACCACAGTGAGATGAGCTGTCCACAGAACAAACAGGAAAACGAGACACTGAACAGTAAGGAAAAGGCGAGTATTTCTGAACACAGTGAAAGGCTCCTGCTCTTCGGCTATACTTGACATAGAATGAAAGTGTGTGTGTATGTGCGGGTGCACATGTACATGGGGGTACATGTTCATGGGAGCATGTATGTGTATGCATGTGTAATGAGATAATGAATCAATGGACTCTAAGAGTGGCTGTAATCCATTTTGTACAGCACACAAATGCCAAAGAATCCCGTCTTTACTCTCTGCTTCAGTCCATGTTGGGACCTTCAAATCCTGCTTTATACCCATGGGTACATGCTGTGACAGATGAAGGCTTGGCTCCTCATCCTACTACCAGCATCTGCATCCTTCTTCACACTCACTGTTTGTAGGTATATACAGTGGGCAGAGGGCAGGCATCACTGTGGGTCCCTCAAACCTGCTACTGGTCCTGTGCTTAAGGAGCCCAGATCAGAAACGGTAGTATGTCCACTCCAGCCACGCCTGTGTGAAGCAAGAGTCTGCCTTCCCATTGCCACTGACAATAAAAAGTGGAGATTAACCTCCCATGCCATACACGAAATCTCCTGTCCTCAGAGCTGCTATGGAATTTACAGGGCCTTGTGAAAAATAAAAATAGAGGGTCTGTGATTTAATCTTGCTTGTCAACCTGACTGGATCTGGAAACAACCAAAAGGCAAGCAAGCCACTGGGCATTTGTGCGAGGAATTTTCTTGATCAGATTATCTGAAGTCAGAAGGCTGCCCTGAATGTGGGTGGTGTCTTCTGGTGGTAGCCCAGATCAAAGGAGACGGAAGAAGAAAGCTTTGTGCCCTGACTCTTGCTGGCCAGTTCACCTACCATGCTGCCGCCGCCTTCCTTCACTGGTATTAGAAACAGCTTCTTTTGGGCTTACAACCAGCACTGAAGACCAGTGGCTCTTCAGGAATCTTCCAGGCCCTCAACACCACATTTGGACTGCTGAGACATCCAGTCTCCTGCACTGAGGAACAGTAGGTTCCCAGCCTCTCCTGCATGAGTCAGCCATTATGGAATTGCTCAGACTATACTTGTAAACAAATTTAATAATCCCCTTTTAACATTTATTCATTCTGTTGGTTTACTGCTTTATTCTTTCATCTGTTCATCTGGAGAACCCTGACTAATATACAAGGGACCTTGCGTAACTACACACATCTGTGAACAGTTGTGCCAGTGACAGTGCAGCTTTCAACTGAGGGCAGTTCTTTCCAGCACCAAGTGCTATCCAGGCTGTGAGACCTTGAAGCCCTTGAACTTTAGGATAGGCCGCCAGCGGATCCTCACTTTGCACAGATGCTTCAGCTTTCAGTGCATCCCATATCTTTGCAGATCTGTCATTCTCAAAATTTTTCTATTAAAAAAAGTTTTTTTTTCCTCAGACTAACAAGTACTCCTGTCATTTATTTCTTGCCCATCTCTGTGGAGAGTTCTTTACTTCTCCTTTGGGGGAATGGTTGTCTCTGCTTCCAAAGCCCCATCCTTGGCCTCGTTTTCTCCTTACTTGTGATTCTATGTAGTGAGGACCTGGAATTCATTTACTTCCATTCCCTGGATGATGTGTCTGATGATTTACTCATGGTTTGCACCGACAAACTTCTTTTTGTCTCACAGCATATCCTCAGAGTGGGTTAAACTTTCAAATACTTTCCCCTAGGTGACTACGGTGAATCCCAAATACTTTAATGAATACAGGTCCACAATCAGGTGTTCACAGTTCTGCATGAAATGACAACAGAGCATAAAAAAATGATCTGAATGTAGACAAGGGAATGGCTCAAGTGCCTCTCCAGCCTTGGTGGGAGTTACACAGTGAACAGCGTGTGCTCACATTACCTTCCTAATGGTACAGATCTTGAAGTCTGGCGCACATGGGTTATGGTTCAGTGATTGTGACCTGAGATTAATATTCTCTTTGGGAAGCAATTTGCACTAGTCAGTGTGTAATCTATTATTATTTGATTTGTACACAAACTCTCTGGGAATGTAATTAAGGGGAAACTTAAGCCACCTATTTCTGTTATACTTAATAATGACCAAATCCCATGGCTATGGTCTTCCAGGTACTTCCATTTCTTTGGGTTTGGGGAACTTTAATATTTAAGTCTTAAATCTTCAGTGACAATTCTTTACTTTATTAGGATTCTCTTGAGTTAGTAATCTTACATATAAATACTGTAATAAAGTACTTATTGTCTTTAAAATATGACATTACTGCGTTTGAACATTTCTAATTTCATTGGAAAATAGTGATTAAATTTGTAGGGTGAATCATTCAGAGACCAATAAAAGCATTTTATTTTCTGTGGGAAGACTGTGTGCCTTACGAGCTCTTATAGTTTTATAGTTATTGAGTGAATAGTAATCAAGTTATGAAGTGTTCAGAGGGGCTGGAAAGATGGCTCAGTGGTTAAGAACACTGACGACTCATTATTATTATTATTATTATTATTATTATTATTATTTGTATGAGTTTACTGTCTGCAGGTAGGTTGGTGCACCCATGTCGTGCAATGCTGCAGAGATCAGAAGAGGGTGTCAGATTCCCCTGGAACTGCAGTTAAAGATGGTTCTTAGCTGTCATGTGGGTGCTGAGAATCGAACCTGGGTTCTCTCCAAGAGCAGTTGGTGCTCTTAACCGCTGAGCCATCTCTCCAGCCCCACTGACTACTCTTTTAGAGGACCTGAGTTCAAGTCCCAGGACCCACATGACAGCTAACAGCCATTTGTAACTCTAGTTCCAGGGGATTAACTCCCTCTTCTGACCTTCATGGGCATTCTAGGAAACAGGTGCACTTACATACATGTAAGCAATATACTCATGCACATAAAATGAAAATAGTAAGTTAAATATAAAAAACAAAGCATTAAAATATCTGTATCTCTACTAAGTGAGTTGAGCTGAGCTGTATTTCTATTTACCAGATAAGCAAACTGTGACACAGGAAGAAAGAAATGTTCTGTATTAGACCTTTGAATTTACTGTTAGTTAATAACACCTTTCCATCAACTTCCTCCTTCTCCTTCTCTCTCTTTCTCCCTATTCTGTAGTTCACTGTTCATTGTTCATTGTTTCTGGGCTTAAACTTTGTCTTTTTTTAGGATTTATGTTTATTCATTTTAATTATATGATTATGTGTATGCCTGTGTGTAGCTATGTGCACGTGAGTGTGGATGCCTACAGAGGCCAGAGGCTTTGGATCCCCTGAGCTGGAGTTACAGGTGGTTGTGAGCTACTGACGTGGGTGTTGGGAACCCAGCGTAGGTCCTCTGCAAGAGCAGTATGTGCTCTTTAACACTGAGCCACTAATGCCTTGGCTTAAACTTTCTAATACCTTTATTTTCACTAAGTATTTTTCAGTTTCCCTGTGAAACACAGTTAATGTCTTTGGGATGAAAGGTCCCCTTAGAGACAGAATCAAAGACAGTGTGGACTATACTAGGCAGGAAATGGCTTCATGGGCTGAGCTAAGAAATGCCTCACTCAGTGGCAATATTGAGGAAAAGTCCTAGTGATCATAGTTATGGCCACTACTAAAAATGGATACAATTTTTTAAAAAATCCCTGAAATGATGTCTCTGTAAAACTCAACTTAGTGAGAGTGAACACTGAAAAAGCACCAGAAAACCGGACACCTGCCAAGGTGGGCAATTGAAGCCAATCTCAAATGTCACAGATGTCACTGTAATTTGATGTCCTTTACAATTTGGTGAGGTGTGCTGTGGTTGAAATTCCCCTCAGGGAGATAAGTGTGGACACTTTAATAGTACAATTATTACAGAGACGAAGTCAGAGGTAGAGCTGGGATGAAAACTTAGGGCATCCAAGGATCCCATTTCTGTTACCCATCTAGCCATAGAGAGGATGAATTGAGTCACCAGCAAAAATTCTGGGGGAGGGGGCCCTAAAATAATTTCTTCTGACTATGCTACATCTTATCTTGCCACACTGTGGGTGACAGAGCCTGTCCTCATTATCTTATGCCCAACCATGAGCCCTTGTGTAGGAGAAGTGAGAAAAGTGAAGTCTGTGGTGTGATTTTGATTGTCATGTGGGAAGAGGATGGAACGGCTCCCTCCTCAGGGAACAGGGATCTGAGTGTGCAGGCCTTTAAAGATGGATCCAGGGCACGCACGGCACTCTCTTCTCTGCCTGACAGCTGAGAGCGCACCTCCTACTTCCTTGGCCACAAACACACATTTTTAATAAGACATCAGCTGAGCCGCAGAGTAGTGGATATGACTTTTAATTGCATTATGCTTCCCTTAAAATCTCTTTACTGCCATAAAAATCACCACCTTTGAGGTTCACAAGGTAGCTTTCTTCATAGGAAGCCTTAAAACATCATATTAGGGGCTGGAGAGATGGCTTAGTGGTGAAGAGCACTGACTGCTCTTGCAGAGGACCTGGGTTCGATTACCAGCACCCACATGGCAGCTAAGAACTGTCCTTAACTCCAGTTCCAGGGAATCTGATGCCCTCTTCTGACCTCCACAGCATTGCATGACCCGGGTGCATCAACCTAGATGCAGACAGTACACTCATATACATAAAAATAATAAATAAAAAACATTAAAATATTTTTAAAACATCATATTAAAAATTTTGATGAAGAAACCACCAACCCCCCATCTTGTGGTGCAAAATAAGGTCTCATTTCTCCTGGGATCCAAATCATATTGATCCCAAACCTTTGTCCTACTGACAAGGCAAGAAATTGCCTCTGGAGATACCTAATAACTTCCTCATGGAAAGGGGACTGCTAACAGTTCACAACCCATTGCAGAAGAGGACGCTATGTGATTGGCCATTCCTCAGATGGGGACCCTAGTCCCTGGACCGTCAAAGAGCTGCAGGTGCTGCATGCACAGTAATGCAACCAAAAGAGGAAATTTAAGAACTCCAGGACAAGGCAAGACACCTCGAGATACCACAGCATTCTTGGCTGCAGTTCTGAATCAAGGTGCCTCACCTTGATTTTCATCCGTGGTAGATTTGAATCTGAGCTACAGTCCTGTCGCTATACATTTAAATGTGGCTATCCCCCCCCTCCCCCAAGAATGTGCCATTGCACACTGGTTTAGGAAAGGTTGTAGGACTTGTTCGGCCCAGAAAGAGCTCTTTTGTGACTCTGGGCCTGATATGGAGCCTAAGCTCTGCCTCTCACACATCTGTTTGCCTCATTCAGAGCAACATCAGGCCATCAGATACTCTCTATAAACTTAGAAAACCCAGCACATTGCTCTCTTTCCTTCTAGATGACCGCCTGGCCCTTAGTATGAGTCTATTGACAGCAAAACTGACCCAGCTACCTGTCACCCTGAAAAGAAAGCTAGTCAGTCATTATTCCACGTCAAATGTTTATAATGGCTTCCTATTTTCCCCTGAACATGAGTATGGAGAAACAACTGAAGTATTTTTGTGTCAGTGTTCAAAAAAATAAAAATAAATTAAATGGATAAAAAGATTCATTTCATCCCAAACAATACTATTTTGAGGTACGTAGTCCTCAAAGTAGAGCACTCTCGGTTGGGGAAGAAAACAAAGATAATTTATGACAATATATTTAATCTATATTAAAGTCACCACCTATTCAGATGTTCTGATTGTGTTGGGGACTAAGGGAATCCAAGGGCACATAATGCAGGTTGAGCAAGCCTGACTCCAAACCTGAGATCTGAACCACTTCCCGATCCAGACTTTTCTGAGTGCTGACATGATGTCACTGTCCACAAAACTTGGTTTCAGGCACAAAATTATTTACAATATTATATAAATTTACCTTCATACTGTATTAAGTTGTATATGAAGGAAAACTGATTTCTTATTTAAACTTGCATCCCATGGCCCAAAGTAGCTAATTCTGTATAAACAACTCTTTTAAAATGAAAACAAAAATCTCCAAATCCTAAACACTTCTGGAGTTATGCATTTTAGAAATGGGATATGCATTCACCACAATAGCCAAGAAACTCTTGTAAGGATGAGAAAGACTCCTCCTTAGTCATATATTCTAAAGCATGTTTGGACAGTGAGGGGGAAAAAATGTAGGTGGTCTACCAGGACCCAGGTAGACTGGACTAAGAATGATTCACAAATATTTCCTGTGGGTAAAGTTAAAATCAGCTTCCACCTCATTCCAATTCAGATAAAGTAGAATCCCATCTAACGTAAGGCAGAACTCCAAGAGCAGGTCAAGGCAAAAGTTATATATACCAAATTGTCTTGAAAAAAATCCCCCAATATGCCTATCGTTTCAGGTTATATTTCTTTGTGGATGGACCTCCAAAAGAACATCAGTTCCTCTGTCCGTGGCATGTGCATTGCACGGAGAGACTGTAGCATCATCCACAGCATCCACTGCACTCCCTTTCCCCTAATTGGTTATAGTTCAATCCTGTGAGTTAACTGTGCGTGTGCTATAAGTACAGTGTAGCTGGGAAGGGGTGCTTTGAACAGGGGAGGCTTGAAAACACTAAGTCAAACAAGGAAAGACAATGTCCACTAGGAAGTGCAAAGAAAAAAATTATTTCTAAAAATAATTTCGATTCAAAACAAAACAAATCATGTCTTCTCAGGAAGCTTCTAGTGTGAGATGAACCCATGAGGTTCTTCAAAGGAGCCAAAGAGGAGATTGACACAGTTCTTGACATAGTTTCTAAAGTATTGCATGACTTGCTCAACACTTTCTAAAGGGTTTCTTAATCTGTCTTCAAGGTCACTAAATTATTTCTTCCATTGTGGCAACAATTTCTTGTCAGGTTCTTCAATCCTTCCTCTTCACCTTCCTGACTACTGTGGGGATTCCACTGGGCTTAGTTTATATTTCCTCTGTATACTCTTACTGTGTTGGTAACTGCTTTGATTCTGACCTTAAGACTGTGATGGCTTTGTTCCTGTGTCTATAGCCTGGGGTTCAATACTCCCATATGAATCACCTACCTAATATTTTCGCTTAGATGCAATAGGTATCTTTAAGGAAACATGTTTGTATTCATGATATTTGTTCTTCCTCTAGCATGTCCCATCCTTGTAAGTGGTATCCCCCAACTGCTTGGATTTAAAATTCAAAGTCATTCCTCACTATGTCCTCTTTCTATTAGTAACTCTCCTGGGCAGATATTCAGTACATGTGCATGATCTTGAGCCTTTTCATTATCTTTCTTGATGCCTTCCTGGCCCAGGCCACTGATATCTCTTTCCTGGATCACTGACACCCTTTTCTAACTGGTCTCATTTGTCTTATGCTTTCCTCTCACAAACTATAACCAAATTCCTCCTTTATTCAAAAATTTCAGTTTTTTTCCCTCTGTGGCTAACATAAAAATCTCATTTTTCCCCAATGGCCATGAAGATGCTCTGTGATCTGGCCCCTGTCCACATCTTTATCCCTTAGCTGCTTTAGCCTTCAATATTTCCTAGAACTGCACTGAATTCTTAACCTCACAAGAACATTTTTTTTCTGCTAGTTCCTTAAGCCTGGAAGCACCTTCTACAGTTTTAGTACAGCTGGCCCTAAGCCTAGAAAGCTGTGCATATGAAACAGGGAGAATGGAATTAGAAGAGCTAACCAAGTCCCACTTCACACTTCAGATCTTTACACCATGGATAAAACCCGCATTGGGAAGAAGAGAGAAGTTGTTTAAATAGAATTTTTGATTAGACCCTTTGTCTGCATACATTTTAATGAAGCAAATATTATGGAATTTGACCAAGTGCTATTAAAAGCTACAGCTTGGAAATTTACCATAGTGTAGTTGAAGATAAAAGTTGGTGAGAAATTAGGAAAAGGGGAGAAATAGTTCATATTTATAATGCCTCCAGCTGACACCTCTCAACAAACCAGTTCTTGTCATTTAGAGAAAAGCACTGATATGCACATATCAGATCCACCACACTGATATGCTCTGTAATGGTTCTAATAGTAGTGGGCTATCTCTCTCTCTCTCTCTCTCTCTCTCTCTCTCTCTCTCTCTCTCTCTCTCTCTCTCTCTCTCTCCTTCCCTCCCTTCCTTCCCTTCCCTCCCTCCCTCCCTCTGTCCTCTTTTTCTCCCAGACTGTCTTACTTCTTTCTGTGTGGTAGATGCCTGTGTGGAGACCAGAGGTTGACAAGGTATCTTCCTCTGTTGCTTTCTTTCTTAATTTTGAGAAAAGGTCTTTTACTCATCCAGGATCTCTCAGTTTTGGTTACACTGGGTGGCCAGCAAGCTTCTCAGGATCCACCTGTCTCTACCCACCATAGTACTGGAGTTACAAGTGGGCACTATCGTGCCTAGCTTTTTACATGAGTACCATGGATCCAAACTTAGGTCTTCATGTTTACACAGCAAGCCCTGAGACATTTCCCTAGCCCCTTCTTAATTTTACTATTTCTATGTAATATTTTTGAGATTTATTAAAAGAATACTCTATACTATAATCATTACATTTGTAATAATAAAATAATTTTCAAATAAGAATAGTCAGAAATTAGAAATATTCATGGTTATACTAAAGTAAAATGAAACAAGATGTGTTACACTGATGGAGCTGAGAATTCACAGCAGGAACAACTCAAGAACAGGGTAAATATCAATGTCAGCAGGCCATGTTAAATGATATACAGCACTTCTAAATATTATTGGCAATGTAAAAACACAAGTCACAATAGTTTGTGCTATGAAATTCATCATAATTAATTCATAATAAATCATAACTCTTGTCCAGGTCAATTAGTTTCAACTCGGGAACAGATCAATTGAAAAGAAAACAAAGTAAAATTTTACCAATTTAACAAAGTAAAATTTTACCAATTTTCTTACTGGAAATATTATTGGACTAAAATTTTTTGAGAATTAGATATATTTGGCTTAAAATGTAATGCATAACTTGATACTCTTCTGAAAAAGATTTAACAGAATAAAAGTTATTACTTTCAAATTATTATAAAGAATAAGAACTTTAAAGCTAGCTTTCTTGTGAAGGGTTTTGTGACCTAGAAACAATAACAGCAGTTTCATTTTATACAAAATTTGTCTGTAAAGAATTGTAACAGTGTTAGGCTGGCAAGATGGCTCAGTGAGTGAAGGCACTTCTGCCAAGGCTATAGCCCAGGACCCATATGGTAGAAGGAGAAAATCAATTCTTCTCATATATGGGCACACATGTGCAGGCACCCCAACACAAAGGATAATAATTTAAGAAAAATAAAGTGGTTTTCAAGGTAGAATCATTGGTGGAGCAATTTTTTAAGTAACCATGCCAGGTTTCAGTTCTATTTTGTGGAGCAGGACTTACATCCAATCAGAGAGTGTTTGGTTACTGACATAACAAGTCATGCCACTATTACGCTAGTAGGCACCCCTGCCAGGACAGTTATGATTGTAGCTCACAGGGTTCATACGGGGTAAGAGTGATGACTACTTTTCTCCTCCAGTAGCAGTCATTGCACCTTCCAGCACCATGAAAGCTAGACAATAGGGAGGAGGCTTCCAGGTCAGTTCCCGCTTGATTTCTCCATGTTCTATAACCCGTGTATGTAGTCTCTTCAATAGCAGGGTTTTACGGTCAAGTTCTGGAGGGTAACCAAGAGCAATGGCAACATCCAGTGTCGTCTGACCGTCCATGGGACCTCCTTGGTCAACAATTCCAAAAGAGGGAGTCCATTATTGGCACTGGGGTTTTAAATTTCAGGGTTGTGGTATCTGGTAGGGGCATTGCCCCCCCCATAGGATAACTCTATTGAAACTCCTTTGTAATCTATGTGTATATATTTTAGGAAGCCTTTACAGCAGTAGGTTTCCATATGACTTTTTCAAAAGTTCTTTAGTATTAGTTATTCCTCCACATACATACTTCTTCTCCTACCCTGCCTTCCCATCCCTCACCTTATTTAATCATTCCCATTCCATTATTCCCCTTTCCTCCTTTAGATCACTGCATTCTATCTCTCTTCCCTTGAAAGGATTGCCCCCTTACTAGTTTCCTGACCTTTTTGAGTTTTCCAAATGAAACAACTTGGCACTATTATCAGCTCCAAGAACCTATCTATGGCTAGATGGGTCATAGATGGTAGGGAAATCCTATGGCTATTATTCTGCTAAGTGGGTGTAACATTAAACTAATTCCTAGTGACTTATCATTATACTCACATATTAATGCATCTCTCAACCCTCATCGGAGAAGCCTTGTTTTTCTCTATAGATGGCTATTGATACAGACACCCACAATTTGTCACAATGCACAAAATGAGGGAATGCAGAGTGCTTAGGCTTATGTGGAACATCTGTATCACACCCTTCTACCCGCGCTCAGGGATCATTGCAGAAGAGGGCTCGAAAGACTGTAAGAGTCAAAATGGTGGATGGCAACAAGGAAAAGCGATAGACACAATAGAGAAGAGGAGTATGAACAAGGGTCCTGTCATGACACCATGCGTAAGACCAGCACGAGTTGAACCCAGACAAAACCCCAGCATGGAGGCAGGAGGTGAGTTAGTTTTAAGACTATGACTCCTGGTAGAGGAGTCGTACCACACTCTAGGAGATGGACGCACACCCAACAGGATTTTCAAAATACAAATTGGACACAATGGG
The DNA here is from genome assembly GCA_009823505.1 of Rhizomys pruinosus. Taxonomy (NCBI): domain Eukaryota; kingdom Metazoa; phylum Chordata; class Mammalia; order Rodentia; family Spalacidae; genus Rhizomys; species Rhizomys pruinosus. Next base: position 236,306 of record VZQC01002773.1, read on the forward strand.
CTTTATAAAAGGACATGAAATTGTGGGGGGGAGGGTAGGAAGGAGGAGGTGGCTCTGAGAAGAAAAGGGGGCACAGTTTCAAATATTGCCAAAATACATTGAGTGACATTCTCAAAGAGTTAATAAAAATATTACTTAGAAAAGTAACAGGGGTGTAGTTAAATCACCATGTCTATTGTTGTTTCTTAGAGCATAGGCACATAAAAGTATAATAATATTCACAGGATAAATTAGTGTGTCATTATTTACTTTTTATTGAAAAACATGGCTATCTCTTTCTGTGGTCGTAAACCACTTAGAAAACATGTAGTATACATCACAATACAAAATTTCAAGAAATTTCAGACATTAGGTTTTGTGGACAAAATATCACATCAAAATTCTGTAATGTAAAAACGTGTTTCATTGCAATTAAAAATCTCAATCTCATTTCTTTTTGCCTTTAGAACTCACTATACCAAAGTACTAGTTTTCTACCTTTTCCTTAATAAGGGAACCTCTTGTTTTTAAGTGATCAACTAGAATAAAGGCTTTTATGAGGCAGTTTTCCTTGTCATGTAACTGCATTCAAGCAAATGAGATGCAAGTTGAAGTTCTGTGCACAGATTCTGGTAGATGCCCTGTGAGTCAAGGGATGTCTGTCCTTCACTTCCTGGTCTCCCCTTAGAAGTGGCAGTGGATATGATACTATCAGTCTTAGACTCTGAAGCCTCAGAGAAATTAGCTGAGCAACTCATGGGGAAAAAAAATCCTATGGTTGTTACCTTTGTAAGAGCAGTTTCTCATTCATCATTAAAAAAGAAGTAGAAGCTAGGAGGGCAGGCCAGTCCTCCAAGAAGCTTCCCAGGAAAGTGAGGAGCATGGGTTGCTGAAGTCTGTGGAACAGTCATGCTGGGAGCTGGTCATTGCCCTTTCCAGGCCATGGAGAAGAAGAGAGTAGGTAACACGGAATGTTTCTGATTGGGTCCAGGAAAGAATTACCTGTGAGTCAAAAATGTAAGAAAGATTCTAGCAAAGAAAAGAAGAATTGACCATTTACTACAGTGAAAGAGAAGGGAAGGAGGAAAAGGACAAATTTAGAAGTTCAGGAAAAGGAAAATAAAGAGTTCAAGATTTTTTTTTCCTGAAACTTAAAAAGCAATTTGAGTCTTAGGAATGAGGATTGTAGACAAGGGTGAGTAATCCTGAAGGGCTCGGGATAACAAGCAACAAGGAGAAAAGAGCATCGTTCAGCATTCCTGTGACTCACCTGAAACTGACCCCTAAGGACCTGAGCCGAGCCAATGACGTCCCTCAACAGTACTTGGCAGCTTGGAAATTAGAGTCCATTGGAGTGAATCATTAGGCTGTAGTAGAATCGCCTGTCTGCAGGGCTATTGGGAAGATCAAAAGATTGGCGTTAGGAGTGTGTCGATGACAGTTGTTCAAATAACAAACCATGAAGTCCATACAAGTTAGGTAATTGACATAAGGGGGTGCAAGCCTGACTGACAGAGGCGGAGGAGGAAGTGCAGGTTTAGTCATGTTGAGTGTGGGTAGAGCAGGTTTGAAGGTCATGTGGTGGAGAGGGTATTTGGTGGTCCCCATAGAGCAATGTAGATCCATGCAAGAGGCTGTGGTTGAAGTTAAAGCAAAGAGAGGAGATGGTCAAAGGATCAAAGGCCTGTGACGTTGAGATAGGAAATGCTTTCTCCAAATGAAACTGGAAGCCGCCCAGTTCTTTGGAAACTGATCCAGGGCCCAGCCTCGTTCCAGAGACCATGGCTGTGGACAGCATCTCAGAGCTTGGAGACCTGAAACGAGCGATCAAGCCCAGCTGCTGAAGACACTTCCGTCAGTATGGCAGCCTTTTAATGAGTGTATGTTCTACACGACGCAGTGCCACGCTTATTTCAAAATGATTTTTAGAAAGTGTTTTTATTACTGTGAGGTCACTCTGAGTGTAGTATTTGGGTTCTTTTATTGTCCTGAGAACAGTAACTTTGAAGATGCACCTTCTAAGACTGGTCTATTGATTTCTGACTTCTTTTTTGTTCCAGTAGAGGGCACTCAAAGCTCAAATAAATGAGCACAATCATTTTCATAATCATTGTTTTATGTAATTAAAACATACATTACATGGAAAAAGGAGAAATTAAGATTTAATAAGAATTATTCTTCATGTGCGTACATTTTTGCAGAATGAAATGTGATTTTAAGATTGACCAGTTGAAGACAGTCCTCTGTGACACACTGTCTACAGTTTTAGTCAGCACATACTAGAAATAGAAAGGAATTGCTCCTAAGAAATAAAGTAGACTTTCCAAGCACCAAGCCTTCCAAAAAAAACTTAATCTTTAAGTTCCATTTTCATTCCGTTCAGACTCCTTTGAGAAGAATTTTCAATATACTAGGAATAATTTTGCAGACTGTGGGCAAATCTCTCTCAGTGATACTAATTTGAGAAAGCATTAACAAGAGACAAATGGGCTTAAGACTGGAGAAGCCTTCCTTTGGCAGTTACCTTCTCCTGTGAATGAGCTCCCCAACAGTGAAGGTGGTAAAGACACAGTCGGCAGCCCATAGAAAGTTCTTAGGAATATTTCCCTCAGACCTTGTGCTTCAGGGAGCTGGGAAGATGCAATACTGCCAATACTAGAGGGCAGACTATCCCCCACACAGGCTTGACTGTGACTCCTCTGAAGTGGCTCCTGGCTGGACTCTCCATTTATGCCATAGACAGTTCAATTTTTTTCATGCCCAGCTTCCCATACCAGCAGGGCAGAAGTCTGAGCAGCTATCAAGGAGAACTTTTAAAAAGTACATTCCTATTAACATGGCATTATAAGAAGATCATGTGCAAATATTAAAAATGAAAATGAAGCAACTTTTGGATTGTAGTTCAATACAGAATACATGTTTATGACTGTTGTCATTGCTGAGCGTGTCTAGCCCTGCTGTCTGTTATGGGAAAACCAGCAACAGCATTTCGTTGTTTATTCTTTCTCTCAGTTTTCTGACATTGTAGTTATAGGTGATAAATTATAAGGTTGAGTCTAGTTTCTGGCCCTCTGGCTAAATATGTCCCCTTACCTGGTTAGACAAGCTATGTATCTTATTTAAGATGACAGTAACAATCATAAGAAAAAAAAATCAGCCAAATGCAAGTGAATGCCAGTGGCCTTAAAATAAATAAGTGATTCCCTATGAAGCAGTAGAGAAGAGTATAAAATCTGACATGGTCCAGTCAGGAAGCATGACACCTTTAAATGAGACAAATTACTATTTCCCCTGTGAGTCTTCTGTAACTCCTTCACTACCCCAACCAAATAATCCCCAGAATCTGTGTCTTTAGAGCTAGGGCAGTATTTTGTCACAGAGGAGGCATTCCTCTGCTAGTGACAACAGACCTGGCTATGGGGCTGGAGAGATGGCTCAGCAGTTAAGAGGACTTGCTGCTTTTCCAGGGGACCTGAATTTGGTTCCTGGAACCCATGGGGTAGAGTGGTGACTCACGACCACCTGAAACGTCAGCTCCAAGGAGTCTGACCCTTTCTTCTGGTGTCCAAGGGTACCTGCACCTACTCCCACATGAACACATATGCGGATAATAAAATAAAAATAAAATCTTAAAAAATACGACCTGGCTAAAAGTCGATGAGTAAATAAAGAGGGAAGCGATGCAGGCAACCAGAAGTCAGAAGAGTCCAGCCGTAGCTCAGTGATGTCAGCTGTTCTATGATGAGTCTGCCATTTTCTTCTTCATGGTCACAGGCTAGCTGTTCTCAGTATTCTCGTACGGTACATTGATAGACACAAAATAGCCTTTTCCTTATTCCTATTTTCTTAAGGATAAACAAAAAATGTTTCTCTAAATTCCAAACTTTACCTCCCTGGCAAAACCATGTAACATGTCCAACCCAAGTAAGTCATTACTTTAGGAAATAAAATCACTCTTTAGCCTAGATGGATCATCACTCACCTGTAAGGCAAGAGAAAGTTCCAGCCCACTTTGGAATACAAAGTAGTCATGAACAAAATCCAAGTTTCAGAGCAAATAGCTGTTGAGTACTGGGAACCTCAGGTCATGTCATTTGGGCAACTTACTTTGCAGGTCAATATGTATATAAACTCTCGCTCACATGTAAAATGATAAACATTTTTAGCAAACTAACACAATTGCATTAGGTGGCACTACTCCCTTCAAACCACAGTCTGAAAATCCTCCTCTTTGGAACAAGTTTGAGCAAAGTTACAGAGGTACATATAAGACCCCATGTTAAATTTCTCCAAGCCTGGTCTTTTAAAGCTACTAATGACAATCCACAATGCAGACTTCATCAAAAGCTATATAGTACGGAAGCTTTGACGGTGGGAGGGGAGAAGACTGTCGGGCTGTCTCCCAAACTCGTCATGACCAAATTGTAATGTCTACCCACTCGATCCTTCCTGCCCCCTTTCTCTGTCCCCCCACCTTTCCATTTTAAGGGATTGACTCAAGATGATAGTTTCACGGGTCCACCCTGATGTCCTGTCATACCATCCCTTTACAACATAGTCACTTGAAAAAAACTCGAGGTGGTTCATGACCATGAGAGAAGGCCCATGGATTCTGTTCTCTAGCTTGTAGCTTCTAGCTTCACTGTATCGATCAGAAATCCGTTCTGCACAGGTGATGGAAGGACAATTGCTTCTGCAGATTAGAGCTGGGCTTCCTACTCCTTTGAGTCCAGATCAGCTGCGGTTGCAATGCGAATTTCTAGGACACTGTTATACTGGAAGAGCAACCAAGCTCATAAATTAAAAGAGAGCTGAGGTCCAAAATACCAGAAGGTTCATCAGGATGTTCTCAACAGTCAGAGGAGCAGGGCAGAGGCGGATGTCAGCTGGGAACGAGATCCAAAAATTTACAGCCGGGACAACACAAGCAAGAGAAAGCACACCACGATCAAGGGAACAAACACAGAGAAGACCTCCAGGGCTGCCAAGGGACAGGCTGGGTCAGTCAGCCCGCTCTATCCTGAGCCTGGGGATAAAAAATCTCCAGGTTGTTGCTATCATGAAGTTATTGAGACTGGGAAGATGCAGTACTGTTAAAACTGGAGGGCACACCATCCCCCAGATGCAGGGTGTACTGTGACTCCTCCGAAAGGCACCGGTGAAAATGGGAATGTATTTGGCCCAAGTTTTTCAAATTAGAGAATGGTCTCTTTAGGACTCCAATCAATTTATTCTCAGAGAAATCTGAGGTCTTGCAGCTCTCTTCTTCTCCTCATATTTTAATCTCTTATTACTCAAGATTCTAGATTTAAGCATCATTAGCCATAGATAGTTCAATGCTACTCTCAGGACAGCTAGGTTGGATTGAATTTGTTATTTGCCTCAGTATTAGTAGAACGTCTCAAAGACATAACCTGAAGGCACTATCCATCTGGAGCCGGAGACCTGTCACGATAAAGCCCACAGTTTCATGTTCTGAAACAACTAAGCTTTTTTTTTTTTTTAATATGCCAGTTCTGGAAAGCCAGACCAGCCTTCAAGGGAAATAAATAAGGACCAAGAGAACTTTTAGTTCAAGTAACAGAAGACTTGACTGAGTAACTCTGTAAGGAGTCACTCTACATTTCTGAGTTGAGAGTGCCTTCAGATGGACAGTAAATGGTGTACTGCCTTAGTATCCAAAGACAGCTGCTCCAACTCTAACCATGGCATCTCTGTTAAGGAGAAAGGAAAGAAAATGGCTGGTACCAAAGTGGGCAAGCTGCAGTAGCCAGAACTGAGTCAACACTACTTACTATGAAGACAGGTGGGGAGGCTTGCGTGTTATGTTTTCAGCTTTTAGGGTGGAGGGAGCTGGAAGAACAACATGGGAATGAACTTGCCTAACAATGACTACCACACCTTTCTAAAATACAGGTCCAGCACAGGGAAGCTATTAAAATCTACAGGCATCATGTTTGTTTGACTTGGGCACTTTTACTGGGTTTTCTTATTTAAATGAAACTGCAGGGCATGCCATAACAGCCTCTGAAAAGTGGTGCTGCTTAGAGTTTCAGAGACTTTCCAAGCAGTGTGTGAGCTAGCAATGAAGAATGTTACAGATAGTTTTAAAAATTGAATATATTTTCTGATTCATTTTTACCACAAAGCAATTTCATATCAACCATTACAATGTGGCACAAATTAAAATTACGTCCAAGGAGCACGAAGCTGGCTGGAAACAGGAATCTGCTAGAAATGCGTTTCTCCTTGAGGTAACTAGGGACTACAGGTGGGTGGCAAATTTTTCCTTCATCTTTTTTATTTGTCAAAAATGAAAGTCACTGCAACTCCATGCACAGCTCCTAGGGAACATAAAGAGAAAACAGAACAAGTTTTGTGAAGGACACAAAGGGACCTTCATCAGTTCACTCCCTAACTTGCATATCTTTTCCCCTCATCTTTGGCCTCATGATTATTCTGAAGGAGACCTTGTTCTGTTCTTTGGGCTGTAGTAGGAATGGGCTCTTCTGAGACCTGGAGCAAAGTATAGCGCAGAGCAGGAATCAATCTACAAGACCATCCTCCCTCCAGTGTGGCTTCAGCCAGTCTGTTGGTGACTGGTCTTCACAACTGCCTGTCCTCTAGGAATGTCATTTCCCCCCAGTCTCTGCTTCTCCCACTGTGGGACATTATATTATTATTTTGTTCTTTATTAAGCCACCCCCTAAGAGAAAGCAGTTTGCTGTGAAAGGCTGTGTATTAGAAATTTTTCCTAACAGATTTTCAGTGTGTGTAATGTCTGCTTGCTTGTAAGTGCACCTGTGTCGTGCAATGCCGTGGAGGTCAGAAGAGGGCATCAAATTCTCCTGGAACTGGAGTTATGGAAAGTCATTAGCAGCCATCTAGGTGCTGGGAATTGAACCCAGGTCCTCTACCAGAGCAGCCAGTGCTCTTAGCCATTGAGCCATCTCTCCAGCCCCCATTTTATTATCATTATCACCCAGTGGGTAGAAGCTTTGCTTTCCCTCCTCTCTTAGACTAAAGGAAAAGGAAACATATATTTATGGAGAATCTCTAAGATGTTGGGAAATGGCTTCTTTGGTCTTCTTGCTAGGGTAGAAGGGGAAGCATATTGCAGTTGGGTTTGACTGTGTGGACAGGGCTGGAGGAAATCAGTAGCAGAGGTAGGATGAGCTTGCCCCTGACATTGAAGCCCAGGTCCCTGCCATGATATTACTTAAAGGAATTTTATATATTCATAAAATCCAGGGACTCTCAGAATGTGAGTTTAGACCACCCTGTCTGACTCTGATTCCCCCTGTTCCCTGCAAATCTCTCTGAGGGTGCACCAGGAAGACTCCTAGGCATGAAGTAAGGAATGGTCATGGATTTCTTATTGTTTTTCTCATAGCTGTGTGACCAGGGGCAATTCACTGAAGTCTTCTCAAAGCCTAGTTTACCTGTGAGGTGGAGGCACTGATTGCGCCCCCAGCAGCGTGATGGTAATAACGGCACGATGGGTATTGTACTGCACTCAAATGATTTCTACTTTGTTGGAAGTGCTTTGGAAAAATTATAAGCTTTAATCATATTTAACACTCTGCTTTTTCTTTATTACTCTGACCTCAAGATGTTGTAATCGAGAGAATTTTTTCCCTTTGGTTTTCAGCCAGAGTCACTTTTTAAGGAAAATCTGCCTGTCCTGTTGGGAAGAAAAGAGATGTTTTTTGACTTAGAAATCTTGCAAAGTTGAGTGCTGACTCCACAGCAGCCTATTGTGTACAGTGTTTATCACAGTGCCACAAGGAAATACTGGTGCATCTGCCCTCTCCTGAGCCCAGGAGAGGCTGCTGCCTTCGGTCAAAGCTGCATCCCTTAGACTCTCTGTAGGACTTGGTTTGCCTCAAAAGAAATTTGGGCATTTCAGTGTAGAGAGGGCATTTAGGAAGTTCCTTAAGACTAGGGCCATTTTCACCACTGTTGTTGTTTCCCCTGGTCCTGGAGGTCTTACTTTGGGATGAGGGGGCTTTGATAGTCATGCTAGAGGCTATGATTTTTTAGCTCAGACATCTCCTGTGGCCCGGTCTACTCACAGCTATAAAAGGAAGGAGTAATGGTTGAGAAGAACACACAGGAATTGTGGGTTCCACAGATCTCTAATGATGGTGTTTCAGTGTCTCTCTGGGATGGGGTGGGGGGGGGAAGGGAAAGGGAAATATGCCTGAACTGAATTGGAAAATGATGTATGAAATGCACAAAGCATCAATAAAAAAATGTTAAAAAAAAAAAGAAAAGAACTTCCCATAGACTGTGGTAACACAGACCCATGACACATGGGGCTCATAGCTCATGATATTTAGTTGGGATTTCAGAACAGAGTTTTCCAGAGGAAGACAACTGGAGAATTCACCTAATCCTCACGAAGTTTTCTTAGTTCTATACCTAAGGGAGGGACAGTGGCCACTGTTCAGCCTCAGTATGTCAGGCTGTTTGTTTCTTGCCATTCCATACATCTCCCTAGTCCTCTGCCTCTCATAATTTCAAAGACTTAAAAAGTAAGCCAGTAAGTAGAGATGGCATTTCCTTTTCCTCCCTTTACCTCCCATTCGCTTCCCTCCCTCCCTCCCTCCCTCCCTCCCTCCCTCCCTCCCTCTCTCTCCTTCCTTGTCTCCTTCTCTGCTTCCCTTCCTCCTTACTGCCTTCCTTTCTGAATAGATGCAAACCAAACTCAGCTCTTGTACCTAGAATCCAAGAATATATTCTTGGCTGCGACTACCTGGGAACATGAAATTTGAAGCTTGGTCCTCCCAGCATGATACCCTAACCACTAAGCAGTTTAGGGCAATGCATGTGCGCAGGCTAAGTGTACTGGGATGAGTCTCAAAAGGAAAGTTCAAACATTCAATGGAAACAGTAGGAAAAGCTCTTTGTGAAGACAATCAAGCAATGGAATAAATTACTTAGGGAAACATTTGTGGTTCTTTACCTGGAGATGTTCAGAAGAAAAGTGAGATGGAACACATGCGCCCATTGTCCTTATTAAGCAACATTTTTCCAGTGTAGCCAGGGTGTGAGGAAGCCTTCCAAAGGCTTAGGCACCTCCATTCCCATAAAGAGATGGAGGAGGAGCTGCGTTTTGGCAGCCAAGGGTGGTGGTGGAACTAATTACTCTACAAGACCCTGCTTCTAGTCAGCTTCAGCAACTCTGAGCACGTTTACAAACTTGGAGTTGCTTTCTACTCAGAAAGTCATCTCAGGCTGGTTATGAACACAGCAACATCAGTTACTGTTGTGATTATTAATGGTAACTAATGATATGTTAAAATTACAATTTAATGTATTACTTTACTTGGTCCCGTTTTAACTAATTTACAAATCAGACCCAGATCCTGTCTCATGGCTATTCGATGGGGAGCACTGTAATGGGGATCAGGATAAATCGTGATTTATGTTGTTTAATTTTGAATAGAAACAGTGGTTAACAGAATGAATTAGAAGGGTTGTATGTGAGGCAGAGAGAATGGTAGGAAAAGTCTAGAAAGGCCCTTCTTGCCTCAATCTTATTGTATATTAGAAAGGGGAGATTGGATTTTTAAAATACTACATAAAATATTTGCATCAAAAGCCTTTCCTTTTAGAACTAATTCAGAGACAAAAACTAGGCACATAATTTAATTACTTCATTATTTCACAGATGAACCATCTCCTGATTGGTTTTTTGGGTTATTTTCAACATCTGTGTAAAGCTGAAGTTCTCTGAGATGCTGCATAACCTCTTTAACAGTCACTTTCAACCTCTATGTCTGACTTAACAACCTATGTCTACTAGGTGTACCTTTCACAGGGAATTGTGGAACGTGGATTGGCGGCCTCCTGATTCTAAAGCAAAGAATACCATGAGATGGTATCTGAAGCCTGGAGAGGAGATATCTCTACTTGGCTGCAGCACTGTCTGCTTCATGCCCCACTAACATTTTACAGACATTTTACAGATATTTATTTATGATATTCTTTTCTATGTGGCTCTAAAAGTTTCCAAAAGCTTTTGTATGGAAGAACCTACCAGAGTCATTTGAATACATGTTCCTAGGCCAGGATTACTCCAATTTAGCTCAGAATGGAATAAATTTTTTCTTAAAGCAGAGTTGTTATTTTTTCCGAGCCAACAGACAACTAAGCCAAATATTTGATGGGTATTTTTACTGGCTTTGATATTAGGGCTATTGATTGACCCATAGAATAAAATATACTGTTCATCAGACAGAAGAAAGGAAAACCATTTACCTACAACAAGCTTGATAGACAGTAACTTTCTGAAACACAGATATAGATATGGACTCATTGAGGAGTCCCAATGTTATCAGTTGGTAAAAGTCCTGTGAAGGGCTAGTGGTAGACATGACCCTAATTTGTAGGTTTGGTACAGAACTTAAGAATTTTTTTTTCTCTCAGTTTTTTTTTTCATTTTGAACTATAAGTGATAATCCATGAGAAAGAGAAAGATGCAGGACATTTATGGCAAAATGCATGATCTGGGATGGGGTGGGGGTGGGGGGGAAGGGAAAGGGGAAATATACCTGAATTGAATTGTAAAATGATGTATGAAATGCACAAAGCATCAATTAAAAAAAAAGAATTAATGATGCTGGGTATGGTGGCATAGGCCTTAAATCCTAGCACTTGGGAGGCAGAGGCAGGCGGATCTCTGTGAGTTCAAGGCCAGTCTGGTCTATAGAGTGAGTTCCAGGCCAGCTGGAGCTATAGGGAGACCCTGTCTCAAAAA